>BSBN01001256.1:1200000-1640000 GCA_027924645.1 Cunninghamia lanceolata
AGCCTTTGTCCACCAACTGTCCAACACTGAGAAGATTGTGCTTCAAGCCTTCAACACATAGAACATTACCAGTTTTGTTACTTCCATCAAAAGAAATAGTTCCTCTTCCTCTGATTCTACCAACAGAATTATCACCAAACTTCACCACTCCTCCTTCATACCTTTCCAAATCTATGAACTTATTTTTGTCACTTGTCATATGGTTAGAGCAACCACTATCAATGACCCAATCATCTTTTTCTTCAACTTGGGCAGCCAGAGCTCTTTCTACAACTTTATGATTGACAGATACAGAGGATATTGGTTCTTCTTCCTTGATGGCAATAAACACCCATTCACTTTTGGATTTGTTTCCTGTCTCTAATTCATCATCTGTTACTCCTTCATTATCATCTACTTCATGAACATAGTAACAATTCTTTTGGAACCTTGATCTGTTAGGATTTGGCCTTGAAAATTTTTTCGAACATCTTGAGGCAAAATGACCAATCTTATTGCAGTTAAAACACTTAAAAGGAAATTTTCCTTCATACTTACCAAATCCTCTTGGCAGTCTCTTTGCAATAAGGGCTTCAAGTTGAGCAGTTTCTACTTCTTCTTCCAGGTCTTTTCTTACTTTTTCATACCATGACAGTTTCCTTAATGAGTTCTCTCCCAGATCAAACCTTTGTTTACCTTTTACAGAGGCACTAGCTTTGAATGTAGATTCAGTCTTGGGGGGGTCATCTCCAAACTTGATCATTTCAAATGCAGCCAATTGATCTCTTGTGACAGTTGTATGGGCTCTGAATTCATCAATGGTAGCAACCTTGATTTTGTAAGAAGCAGGAAGGGATCTGAGAATTTTGTCAACAATCTCATTTTCATCCAAGACTCCACCAGCATTTCTAATTCCACAAAAAAGCTCATATACTCTTGGCATGAAAGTAGTAATATTTTCATCATCTCTCATCTTCAGATTTTCAAATTTTCCTTTCAGACTCCGTAACCTTGCACATTTAACATACTGGTCTCCTTCATGCAAAAGTTCCAATTTTTTCCAAATCTCAAAAGCAGTTGGTAGGTCAATAACATTTGAGAGATCTAAGTCAGATAATGCGCTTAGAAGAGCCTCTATAGTCCGCAGATTGTTTTCAGCATCTGTGATTTTATTTTGGGTTTTCAGACCACCCTGTGGAGGTACATACTGTATTGTAACCATGGTCTAGTATGCCATTCCCATACATTGTAAGTGACATTTCATGCGACCTTTCCAAAGATTAAAATTGGTTCCATCAAACTTCAGACTATCCTTCTTGTAAGACGACATCCTGGATCTCCTCAAGCGGTTAAGCTCCTTTTAGAGGAACTTGGCTCTGATACCAATTGTTAGACTTAGGGCACACAACTAAGAAGGGGGGTGAATCAGTTGTACAAAACTTTCTTCTTATTACATACTTAACTCCACTTAGCAGTTCAACATAGTAATAAATTAATCATGGAAACACAATGCAACAAATTAAGAGCAGAAACACATCAACACTTGAGACACCAAGATTTTGACATGGAAAACCCAGTTAAGGGAAAAACCACGGGGTGATTAACCCAAGAATGTATTCTCTGTTAGAAGAATAGAAAGAACAAATGGAACATGCCAATTAGGGCTCACTGCCTGAGCACACTGCTCACAAGAGGCTCACTGCCTATAAGAGACACATTATCTACAAATAAATAAGTATCACATACATGAACTGGAGAATAGCATCTTCACCATGCTTGAATCAGTTCCATTTAAGCCCAATACTTCTGCTCTGCCTTTCGCTCTCCTCTTTGCTACCACACACACATCTTCACAAGGACAACTTTGAAATGACTTTGTAATCCCTTATTTATACAAGACATCAACTTAGGAACAATCATCTAAGTCGGCAAACATCCAAAAGAACATCTGCAGGATGTGTAACTCATCCAGTCGGCCTGTCTCAGGAAGAACACCATCATCCGGAAGTTGTTCTTTAAATGCGAACTCCTACTTCAATGCAGACCACCAACATGAACTAGACACGATCCAAAGACCATCATAAGCTTACTTGAATCACCAAGAACATCCACATTTCATCTGCTTACTGAAATCCTTCTCCCCTTCATCTAGAACCTCAAGAACACAGTCTGTCATTACTGTCACAAAGGAATAGATGCTTACAGACCTTCAAACCATGAACCAATCTAGTTGACACTCCACAAAGACTTCCTCAACACTCCCTCAAATCCGTAGAATAGGATAATTCATTTCTGGATCTCACCGGACCTTTCTGTAATACTTTGTCACCTCTAAACACCTATCGGAACTAGTTTTACTTGAGCGGCCACAACTTTATCAGATCTTCATGCGGACCTCTGAAATCTTTACTAGATCATCTTAAGACACATATCTACAAATCGTTTAAACCACATCCTCTAATACTCATCTTAACTTGGACTTTTACCTTACTGTCTTCACTGTTCTTCACTGTTCCTGATTGAGACTAATTTTCTCAATATCCTTAGCACATAGCTCATCCAATCCTTATCATTAATGCAATAGGAGTATGTTGACATCAATGACAACATCGGTTAGGCCCATACTTGCAACACAGTGTTGATCTACACATGCACTAGTGTGCTGAAAGCATCAACACCATATCTTTGGTGGGGGCTTAAGGATTTTCTGTTAAAACTCCCCCTAATCCAAAGTACTTCATCTAGTTTTCAGAGGAAATATTTGCACTAGGAGTTGGCACAGACTCATTCTTCACCTCATTCTCATCTTTCTTCTTTTAGCTCTTGTTCATTTCTTTCTTAATTTCAACCGGATCAGCCTTCTTCTCTATCGAATCAGCCTTCTTGTGTGAATATATCCTAGTTTACCCTTTTCATATGCGGAAACCAATAGTCATAGGAGAATCCTCCACAAATTAACCAATTGCTCTAGAAATTTGACCAAATCTCTTCATATCATCATCTGAATGTGTTTGTATCAATTTTAGCTAGAATGCTAAAGAATTTAGCATCACATTCATTCATAGGTTTTAAAGAAACTTGAAGTTGTGACTCTCCCTAAATCAATACCTTATCCTTTTAGTTATTGGAGGATCCATCTGCACTAGGCAGAGGTCTGAAAACTTCACATTCTTCCCTCTTCTTCCATACTTTGCTCATTTCCTTCCTTTGCTAAGCAATATCAACCTTCTTTTGAGTAGCAGGCCTTACATTCTTTCTAGAGTGCCCTGTTTGATTGCACTTGTGACAGGTGAAGTTTGATTGCTAGACATTACCATTTCTCCTCACCTTAGATCTGCAATTAGTTACCTTGTGGCCAAACTTGTTACAAGTGTAAAAGTATCCATGAAAGGGTTGAGCATTATCCCTATTATTCCTTAACATTTTACTTATGCATTCATTAGCCTTATGTCCCATCTTATTGCAAGCATAACACCTTATAGGATTCTAATTTAACTTACTTGTAGATTCAAAAACTTTATGACCAACCTTATTGCAAGTATAACACCTTACAACATTTTGATTCATCTTACTTCTACAATCAAGAACTTTGTGACCAAATTTATTACAAACATAGCAACTACCATTGAGACCTTGAGGATACCTGAGAGGAGCAATTTTTTTAGGTGCATGCTTCCTGAAATTCTTCTTCGTATTCTTCCTTTGTCTCTAGATAGGAGTGAATTCATTTTCTTTTGTATCTCTGGAGGCATTCTTCTTAGGATCTTCAGTGTAGGCCTCTTCCTTCTTTGTTTCAGACTTTCCTTTTGATTGGAAGTTATCATATAAATTTACAGAAGCACTAATCATAGGACTCTTCTCTTTTTCAGAACCCAAGCTTGATTTTTCTTTTGCTAGCTTTTGAGAGTTGATTATCTCATCAAGGATTTTAGATCCTCCTTTCAGTTTTAGTCCTTTGTTAATATGTTCTTTTGCCTTTTCTGATTCTTTCCTTAGAGTGACAACTTCTTCCTCAAGTTTTGAACATTCAACTAACTTCTCATAGAGCTTGATATTTAAGCAATCTTCAATCCTTTTTTCCTCTTCAACCATGACCTTCAAATTTGAGATCATTTCTTCTGCCTCCTTGAGCTTTATGTCACCTTCTTTATCTCCTTTTGTTAGAGTTTTCAGTTTTCCAATTTCTTCTTTTGATTCTTTGGCCTTTGTCTTGAATTTTCAATTGTCTCCTTTGCTTTATCAAGCATGTCTTCATATTCTATATTCAGTTCTCTTGTTTCATCTAGTTCATCAAGGCCTGACTTGAGTTCTCCTTCAAGATCTACTTCACAATCATTTAGATCAAGGTTCCAACCTTCAGGTTCCATTGCTTTTAGATCTGGTTCTGGTACAAATACATCATTGTCCATAACTTTAGATTCCATGTGTTCAAGTGCAGGATCTACCTTAGTGGTTAAGCTTCTCAAAGGTACTTGGTTCTGATACCAATTGTTGAACACAATGAGGTACTGAGAGGGGGGTGAATCAGTACACACTAAAACTTAAGTAGATATTTGCAAATAAAATTGAATTACTTAGAGAGCATAAAGTAACTCATGCAACACAAGAATCAACACAAGAACACCAAGATTTTTACATGGAAAATCCTAAAACAGGGAAAAACCATGGTGATTGTTATCTCACAATATATTATGTTCACTACAAAAATGTTAAAACTTTATTTTTGAGTTGCAACCAAAGGAGGCTACTACTCCCTATATTTTGTGCTTACAACAATTATAACTTTGATTTAGGGTAGAACCCAAGGAAGCTACTACTCCTTGAATATTCTGCTCACTGATTTAGGATTTACAAGGATAGATATATGTACTATTGCAAAGTAAACATATGCCTTATGTTGATAATGTAGTCTTCTTTTTCTTCTCAAAACATGCCTTCAAACTGATTCTACACACTTCATACCTTTCTCTCTACTATATCATATTCATACTCACCCCTTCATCTCACAAATGAATTTGATCTTCCATAAATATCCTCCACAACACTTCAAAACACTGATTGGGTCAACATCATAAACATCATTGGATGAAACATGTAACTCTTCAAAGGTCAGCCTCAATACATTAAATCTGATAGGAAAACTTGTTGCAGACCTCAGGATTTCATGAAGGTGTTCAAAAAATATTTCTTCACATCTTCGAAAGTCAAAGTAATAGGTCAGGATCTAGCGCACGTACCAGAAACTTAACCTGTCAGCTCAAACTGCTCAAAATTGCTAATTGTTCATCTTCACACTACCAGGGAGAAACCAAAATCTTTATGCAGACCAAGAATTCAATCATGTATAATATAAACATCATCCATTAACCTTTCTACTGAAGTGTCAAATCAATCTATACATCCGTAAAATAAGAAATATGATGAACTATAGGAAACAAAGCATTCTGGACCACATGTGACACTTCATAATTAAGATATAGCATCACAATATAGGAGAATAAGGCATATATTCATATGGATCAAACCTGATATATATTGGAACATGTAAGACCTCTGCACAAACTTTTATATCTGATCTACATATATTTCATCTTCCATAAAAGCTCAAACATATGTATTTGGGCTCTAAAACAGTCTGTATTGCCTCTATCACTTGATTGCTAACTTTGCAAACCACCAAACCACTTGATACTTCATCATAGCATGCCTTATACATCTTTGAGCCTATCCTTAGAACTGCATGACAAAATAATATCTTTTTGAGGAATGCGGAGCATTCCATTAAGTCTCCATCATTGCTTTTCCCTGTCTAAGTAGTAACCAGTACTTTGTCCCTTGTAACTTTTTATGTTGAAGATGTGAAGACCTAAAAACTTGCATATATCATTTCAATACCTGGATAAATTTGTCTTCAGAACTGCAAGATCAAATCTTTCTCTACAAAGAAATGTGGACCAAAACAATGTTATTTTGCCTTGGGATATGCACTATGAATGCCTTAGATTTCTAGTATTTATCATTAAGTGTGGTACTCCAAACTGATGAGATATACATGTAGGGATATTGGAAACATGCAAGGACATGAGTATTTACCTCTGCATCATTCTTAGACACAAAAATGGTCACCTCACCATACTTAGATTGTTTTCTCTTCTCCCGAACTGGTTTGCCTTGACCATGCTGACTCTACCTCTTTACAAGTTTGTCCTTATATTTCCATATACAATGTTGACATCAATGACAACACATATTGCCAACACCCCATACAACCTTGGTGATCTCAGAATAATTTCTTATCTCAAAATATTTTTCCATCTCTGTCAGTGAAGCCTTGGCTGCATCTCCACTCATTGTTCCATCAAACTTAGGAGGTATAACTTTCTTCATATCTTGAGCTAGCTCGTTGGTAAGATGATTTTTTACCTCATTTTGCATTAGAGAGTCTTGGTTCTTTAATCTTGGTTCTCCATGAAAACTAGATTCTTCTCTTCCTTTAGAGTGGTGTTCTTTATTGGTTTCTCCCCCTCTAACTCCCTATTCCAAGGCTTCCAATCTTCCTTTTGTCTCATTTACAACTGAAAAAATTTGATCTAATTTTTCCATGGGATCATTCTCAAGATCTGGGCCATCTGGGTTCCCTCCTGGTTGGTTTCCAAAATGTTCCATAACATTACCACACCTAATCATTACATATAAATTTTATCAAAACATGTAAATTTTTGATACACTATCATAAAAAGTACAAGTTCATAAATACAGAAACTTAGAGATTCATTACATAAATATTTGCTTACTCAAAAGAGCCAAAAATTTACTTTGTTCACTTTCTAGAATTTTTTTACATGCTTATTCAAACACAAAACTTTTCTATGAAAAGGAAATATCTACATAGCACTCTCTAACAGAGGAAATTCCTTTGGTTCCTCCTCTTCGTTAGAATCGAGTAACACAAACTTAGTAGGTGGATGTACTCATGAGTACGCCCTCAACACCTCTTTACCTATAAAAGGTGCATCCTGACCACACCCATTTAATACATGTCACCTTGAGCGGATCATTTACTAATCTCAATAATAGTAGGGGTTGACAATCTTTTTGCCTCCTCAATCTGTTTCCTCCTTTCCAAGAGGATATGTTTGAGTGCATCAACTAGTGTTTCAAAATCAGTAAGCCAAACTTCCTTTGCATAACTCATTATTTCTTCCATCTTTGGTTCAGGAGATGACACTTTCTTAATAGTGATCTTAGGCATTTTGTGTTACATCCACAACTTATGATTTAGCTTAATCTTGATTTTTGTTTGGTAATCAGGATGATTAAGCATAGTTAAATGATTATATGTTTGTGGAAAATATCAGATTTAATCATTGATTATGTGAATACTGACTAATGTTAGTTAGACATGAGATTACTTGTTGATATGATTATTTAATTATTATTATTTGCGAATCAGATGATGACACACTAATCATGGTTTTATGATGGTGAGTGTGATTAGGAAAAGAATCTTCCTTCGAAGACAAAAGGAGAATATCATCTAGGAGGAAGAGATAGATGTTGGGAAAAGGTTAAATTGCCATCTGAGTATTGAATCTAGTCCTTAAGAATCCTTGCAAGTTAGAGTGAGTAGCATCTTTTCCTTGTTAGTCATTTTCTTTTCTGTGTCGGCATGACAATTCAAACTATCTTGATGTCATCTACGTTGATTTGACTAAATAATGTTCTCCGAACATCCATTTGAGTTGTTTGTCAATCTCGTCTAGTTGTCGAGAACTCCCTTGATTCCTTATCCATTTTCGTATTAAGATTTGTGATTATTATATCTTTTTATTTTTACTTACGATTATCATGGAAAATAAGGGGGAGTGGTACTCAACCCTGAAATCATATTTTAATGATGTGCCATCTTTTAATGATGTTAACATTTGATAACATCTTGGTTTATTTGATAACCCTTAATATCATGTAAGGGAAATTATGTGTGTTATAATTGTTTAACCTCCTTAAAGGTTGAGCACCTTAGTATTAATACTATATCAAATGCCAACAGATAATCATGGATATATATATATATCCATGATTATCTGCTGGCATTCGACAACCACCACCCATGAGGAGTGGGGAGAGAGAGTGGAGATCAAGTGGAAGCCAAGATCGAGCCCATTTTGTAGACCCCTTCTCATGATGAGTGGAGTGGATCCTTTGGATCTTGCGAGGTGGCAGACTCATCTGGCATGCAAAAAGAATTGAGAATGCATGCAAGGTTATCGGGTGATACGAATCTTGGCATAGGCTTTTCTAGAGTATGTTTTTGTGTGTCGAAGGGGGAGGAAGTTCCACTGGAGAGATTATGGAGAAACACTGCTACAACATAAGGGTGGTGAGCAAGTGAGCTCGACCACTATGTTATACTTAAAAGTTATTTAACAACAACCAACATATGACTGTGTTTACACATTCAGGTATGAATTCTCGTGGCATATCGAATTTAATTTGTTATTGTGTTTAGATATATATCAGAAGTTACATCGACTGTGTCGACTTATGACTGTTTGTAAGTTATTGTTAAGGCCTTCAAGGTCATAGATGATTATAATGTTTATTACTGTGATAGTAGTTGTGGTTTTAAATTGTTAATAATGGCCTTCAAGGCCTCAAGTGCCTTCTTTGTGTTATAATATGTAACCATTATTAAATGTGTTACTTGGCCAAACTTTGAGGCCGTACCCCATGTGTGTTGTGCATGCAAGAACTATCGAATTTAGTTTTGGCAAGATTATAAACTATAATGTATGCCTTCGAAGCTTTCCTATCAATGACTTTGTTAGAGCCTGAGAGGGTATCGACACATAATGACTGTGTTAGAGCTCGAGAGGGTATCGACACTTAATAATTGTGTTATCATAACATGAAATTCATGATGGAATGGCCGAGAGCCGTATATGAATAATCACAACCCTATTGATAGTTGTAAACCCTTGTATGTGCCGAGTATACTTAATATGTATTTCAAACTTGAGGTCAAGAAATGACAGTCCTTGACTGGTTATAATAAAAGTTATGATAATCTTGGTGCATGTTATGCATGTAATTGTATAATGACTCCTCATTGAGTAGGATGGTTTAATATAAGGTAAATTGTATTGATATCTTGGCAGCAAGAAATGCATGCCATGTTCTTTTTGGGAAGATATTCCTCCTTGACACTTACTTTTTATAAGAATGAACACTATGCTAGTATGAACTCTTGTGTTTAAAGGCAAATGAATTCCATCTCTTTGTGAATGGTAATACTTCATAAACAAAGTATAAGGTATCAGGAACCCGCATAGATTTGTTGAAATAGAATCTTTTTAATAGGATCGACCTATTGGACCATTGAAATATCCTTCTAGATGACATGATTGAAAGTAAACCATGGGATAAGGAAAACAATGAAATCATCAACCGAATAAGGTCATGAGTCGAAAACATGAGTGAACTAATTTCATTATGAAAGGACAGGAATAGAGTGATGTGGAGTCATATTTTCCCTATTGCAAAAGCAATGAGACATTATTGAATGTGCTCCCAAGATAAGAATCAAATGTCCAAGGAAAGGACTAAGATTGTAATGAATTTACTCCTCCAAGACCAAGAAATTTCAAACTATGACTACTGTAGGATGAGACAACTTCTAAGTCGAGTCAAGGTGGTGGACATATGACAACATTCATTGCGAAATGTTTATGTATGTAAATCTCTGGCCAAAGTAATGCATCCATCTCTGCATGCATTGTCAGTCCATTGTGCTCCATATGGCATAATGTTTCCAGTAGTGTCATACATAGTTAGAGTGGATCTATAGTTGTGTGACCATGAGACATTGTGAAGGACACAACACTAGATACTCGGATGGAAAACCTAATGGTTCATTATATTTATACCTTCCATGAAGGGTGGGGCCACTTCCAGGTAGGAAGTTGTGTGTGGGACCGTCAATCTGTGGTTGGAGGAAAAGCACTCGGATGATGCTCTCCTTCCCAAGAAGAAGACAAGCTAAGGCTTATGAAGACAAATGTCAAAGTTCCAAATACAGTGATTTTCTTTATATGACTTGATAGTCAGTTATTATACATATTTCTATATTTGATGCCTTAAGCACAGCTTTGTACATGTATAGTGAAGATCATTCACTAATGAGTTATCTATGTATATTTTAAATCTAAGTTTTGTTATGTTCTGGAAAAGAATAACATGCTTAATTATCATGATGATATTAATTCATTCTTGCTTAACTATGATTATCTTAATCATGATGTATTATTACTCTTAGTTAAGATGGTTAATTATGGTTATTTTTGGGTAATGTGAGATGGCATGTTACATATGGTATCAGAGCTGTCAGGTTCAATACATGGACCTATGAGCTCACTACATAATGATTTTCTTTATCCAACATTAATGGTTGCTAATGTTTGGATGTTCTTATGCTAGAATGGTAAGAATAAGAATGATGCCTAGAAAAAAGTTAACAAGAAATTACCTACGTTACCTTAAGGCCTTGAGGGAGCAAGCCTCAAGAATGAAATGCCTTGAACGAACTAGCTGCTTGGTAGGCACATGGTTGGCTGATGATGAGACCTTCACTGATGTTGTTATTGAGGAAAGTAGTTAGGATTACTGCTCCTAACTCTAAAAATGAATTAATGAAACCCTCTACACCGAAGGAACCAGTCATGGAAAGTAATCCTAAGGATCCTAATGTTAATAAGGATGTTGTGGATGAGTACCCTCGAGTATGTCTACCTCCTAAAAATGATTTGATAAATCTCAAGGATGAGAAATGATTATGGGAAAGTATCCCAATCTGATAATTACTTGCAGTAGCAAGATGTAAACAAAATTTTGTAATTTTGGATGGATTATATGTAATCCATGGAAATACTATAATTCATGTGAAAAAATTTGGCAAATCTTTCGTTTCTTGTTAAAGATTACATGAATGAGAATGGATTTATATTATGAATGAATTCATTGGTATGACAAACTAATCGAATTATTAATCTACAAACTTCAAGGGAAGTAGATTGCAGCAAAGTTTAGATAAGAACCAGGATGGGAGATAGCCACAATGAATGGCAACCTTCAGGCCACTCTAAATCTAAACTCAACTAGATCCTTGCTATGCTTCAAGAGACAAGAGAGCGAGTTGGGACTCTTGAGCAGGAGGTCAGGGGTCAGCATGGACCCAAGCAGGAAGCCTATTATGGGGGTGATGACGAGGCACATCATAATGACACCACCCGAAGTGAGCATGGAGAGAATAACTCTAAGGCCAGACAAGAAGAGGTTAGAAGAAGCCACTTGGCTTTGGAATTATCCCAGGATATGAAAAATGTTATGCCTACCAAGTTAAATTGGTATGTAAGTGGAGATGCCATGGAGGCATGGCTTACAGAGATGGAAAAATACTTTGAAATGAGAAATTATACTAAAATCACCAAAGTGGTATGGGGAGCATACCAGTTGGTGGGTGAAGCATCCACATGGTGGATGAATAAGAAAATGGAGTTAGGCTTGAGGTCTACAAGTCTAACTTGAGATAGGTTAGTGAAACTTTTTAGGTAAAGATGGTTGCCTCAGTTGTTCTATGATCAAAAGCTTATAGGTTTCTAGAATCTGAGACAAGGATATCTATATGTGAATGAACACTAGGAAAAGTTCACTCACCTACTTAAGTATGTGCCACAATACCAGCAAGATGGAGATTTCGCATCAAAAATTTTATAATGGGATTGAACACCCAGATTGGGGGTGAGGTTGACATGCATGGTCCCACTTCAATGGACCAAGTCTATGAGAAGGCCATCAAATAGGAACAAAAATTGAAAGCTATGTCTTCTTACAGGGAAAGGAACTGAAAGAGGTATAATTGGTCCCAATCCTCCCAATCTTCTAAGAAAAAGGGGAAAAAGTAGGATTTTACTAACAAAAATGATAAAGGGGCCAAGAATAAGCAAACTGAATCTAAGGAGGAGAAGAAGGGTAATAACCACTCCAAGAAAAATGGAGATAATTTTAGGAAACCTTGGGAGAGGTGAGGACCCGTGGGAGGGTGCTATACATGTGGCAGAGATCATTACACCAACCAGTGTCCTAATAAGACATAGGGAGCTCAGCCTCAAGGAAACCCTCTGCCCTCTCACCAAGTGGCATTCCAGCAACGCATTCATGTAGCCTTGGACAATAGGTAGGCCGAATACCAAATTACTCCCATTGAAACTACAGGTATTTTATCTGGCCTTCTAATTTCAGTTTTGATTGATATTGGTGCTACTGAATATTTTGTTTCCCCAAAATTTTTAAGCAAAACTTCTAGAAAGGTTGGATACATGGAAAATGCTTGGTCAGTTGAATATGCAAATTAGACCAAGGCTTAAGTAGAGAAATGCTTGTTTGAGGCTAGGGTTGAACTTCCAAGCTTCTCCACTGAATTGAACATTTATGTAGCCCCACTAGGCTCATACAATGCTATCCTTGGGATAAATTGGTTATGGAGACATCAAGCCAAAGTGGACTGTTATGCCAAAACAATAGAATTTCTAGATGAATTAGGAAACAAAGCCTTTCTGCGAGGGAACCCTAGGGAAGTCAAACTAAGACAAATATCTGCCCTACAAATGAAAAGAGCTCAAAGATTTTTGTTGTCAAAATTAAAAAACTAAATAGTTTTGAGGAAACCAATTTCTAAGATGATTTAATGTTTTATGAATCTCAAAAACTCAATGGAGTTGGAAAGAGGGAGTCCATAGATCAGGAGAGATCAGATATGGACAGGTACCCCTTTCTTACAAAATTTGAGGATGTATTTCTAGATGAGCTACCAGGATTACCTCCTAAAAGAGCTTTTGATTTCTCTATAGATATAATTGCAGGATCAGAAACTATATCTAAAGCTCCATACAGAATGACTGCTATGAAATTAATGGAGCTAAAGGCTCAATTATAGGAATTACTAGATAAAGGACTGATAAGACCCAGTGTGTCACCTTGGGGAGCACCAATCATATTTGTGAAAAAGAAAGATGGTACTTTGCAGTTATGCATAGATTACCACATGTTAAATAAAGAAATAATTAGGAATAAATACCCATTGCCCCACATTGATGATCTTTTTGATCAAATGAGAGGAGCAACTATGTTTTCTAAGATCGATCTTTAGTCTGGGTACCATCAATTGAGGTTAAAGGATGAGGACATCCACAAAACAACCTTTAGAACAAGGTATAGGCATTATGAGTTCATTGTCCTGCCTTTTGGATTAACAAACACACCTGTCATGTTCATGAATTTAATGAATAGTGTGTTCAGGGATTGTTTGGACAAGTTTGTCCTAGCTTTTCTTGATGACATCCTAATCTATTCTAAGAATGAGGAACAACACCTTCAACATTTAAGGATTGTTCTCCAGAGGTTGAGAGAGCATAAAATGTATGGCAAGCTCTCTAAGTGTACTTTCTTTCAAAAGGAAGTACAATATTTGGGCCATATAATTTCAGCTAAGGGAATAGCTGTGGACCCAGCTAAAATTAAAGCCATATTGGAATGACTGGTACCAAGAAATGTGCATGAGGTCTAAAGTTTCATGGGCCTTATAGGATACTACAAGAAATTTGTGAAAAACTTTTCAAAAATTTCTTATCCTATAACTTCTTTGCAAAGGAAAAGCAAGAGGTTTGAGTGGTCAGATAAGTGCCAAGAGGCATTTGACCAACTAATAGAAAAATTGACTTCAACACCAATCTTGAAAGTACCTAACCTGAAAGGTCAATGTATAGTCATTACCGATTCCTTAGGGGAAGGCTTAGGTGGTGTATCAGTCCAAGATGTGTTGAGACATGGACCAGCTAGGACTCGAACCTAGGACCTTCCATTTGTTGCTGGAGTGCTCTACCATTGAGCTACTGGCCCCTCTTCGACCAATCCATCATCGATCTAGGTGGGACTTATTTCCAACACCAACACCCCCCCTTAAGCCACACCTCTCATGTGCTTAGGGCTCCTAGCCTGGGCCTGGCTCTGATACTATGTTGAGACATGGACTAGCTAGGACTCAAACCTAGGACCTTCCATTCATTGTTGGAGTGCTCTACCACTGAGCTACTAGCCCCTCTTGGACTAGTCCATCATCGGTATGGGTGTGGCTTATTTCCAACACCAACAAGATGGACAAGTCATTGCATATGAAACCTGGAAATTGAACACTTATGAACAAAACTATGCCCCTCATGATTTGGAGATGGCAACAATCATGCATGCTCTACAAATGTGGAGACATTACTTGCTTGGAAAACCATTTGAGCTAAAAATAGACCATCAAGGGCTCAAATATATATTCACTCAACCACATCTAAATGCTCGCCAAAGAAGATGGTTGGAATTCATCTTGGATTATGATTTCAAGATTAAATATATTCAAGGAAAGGATAAGTAGGTGGTAGATGCCTTGAGTAGGAGAAGACATATCTTCTCAATGATCTCCATACATTTTGATTTTAGGAATCAGGTTCTACAAAAGTCTAAGGGAGATGAGTTTTATGAGCAGGTAAAACAGGCCCTTTTGGAGAATCCCCAAAATCTGAAATACGATGGATTTAACCTTGAACTAGATGGGTTATTAAGGTATAAAGGAAGGATGTATGTACCTAACTCTGTGGAGTTAAGGAATATGGTGTGGAAGGAGGTTCATTTTGCACCATATTTGGGACATCCTGGAGTAACAAAGTTACTTTTTGATGTGAAACCTTTATATTTCTGGAAGGGAATGAAGATGGATGCTACAAGGTTTATAGCTGCATGTATAGAATGCCAGAGGGTGAAGGTAGAACACCATCACCTGGCAAGACTTTTATACCCTCATGAAATTCTAGAATGGAAATGGAAAATCATAAGCATGGACTTTGTGCAAGGACTTCCTATGTCAAGGAACAAGCACAATGCTATTTTGGTTGTGGTGGATAGACTCGCCAAAGATGCACATTTTATACATGGGAACTTGACAGATGGGGCACCTGTCATAGCCCACAAATTTTTTCAAGAGATTTTTATCTTGCATGGTATTCCTAAGAAGATTAT
This sequence comes from Cunninghamia lanceolata, assembly GCA_027924645.1. Classification (NCBI taxonomy): domain Eukaryota; kingdom Viridiplantae; phylum Streptophyta; class Pinopsida; order Cupressales; family Cupressaceae; genus Cunninghamia; species Cunninghamia lanceolata. Next base: position 1,215,097 of record BSBN01001256.1, read on the forward strand.
CTCGAATAGGGATGCTCGAATGACACCAACGTTTTGGTAAACCTTGTTTTCCTCACTTGGAATCCAGTTAAATATAAGCTCTTCTTATCATCCTGAGATAGATGGCCAAACTGAAAGGGTAAACCAACTTCTAGAAGATTTGTTGAGAATGTATTGCATGGATCAACAATACAAATGGGAAGATTATCTTCCTCTGGTGGAATTTACCTATAATAATTCCTATCATTCTGTGATTAAGATGGCTCCATTTGAAGCATTATATGGAAGAAAGTGCCAAACCCCTATAATATGGGACAAACTAGAAGATAGGGTTAGCCTTGGTTTAGAAATGCTATCAGAAATGGAAGAGCAAGCTCATCTGATTAAGAAAAGGTTAGCGGAAGCCAATGATAGGCAGAAAAGTTATACGGATGCTAAACGCATCACAAGGCATTTCTTAGTGGGAAAAAAGGTCCTTCTAAGGGTAAAGCCTCAAATGAGCTCCATTAAGTTTGGAAAGACATCCAAACTAGCACCTAGATATGTGGGTCCCTTTGAAGTTCTCGAAGAGGTCAACCCAGTTGCATACAAATTTTCTCTACCGCTAGCCGTTGCCATGATGCATAATGTTTTTCATGTTTCCTATTTGAAAATGTTGAATGCAAGAGATAATCATATTCCTATTCTTGATTGGAATGCTATACAGGTGAAGGACCCAGGGGTGGTAGTGATCGAGCCCATCAAAATGCTTGAAACATGTAAGCTACGCTTACGTAACAAAGAGATAACTCAATGCAAGGTCTAGTGGGACCAATATGCAGAGGAAAATGCCACCTGGGAAAACTATGAGTATATTTATGCGATATTTCGCCATCTCTTTTGAAAAACTTTATACTATGCTCACACAACACTTTTCTTATGATGTTGGTTGATTCTGAAAACATTTAATCATTGAGGATGATGATTCTTGTGGGGGAAGATATGTTACATCCCCAACTTATGATTTAGCTTAATCTTTCTTTTGTGTGGAATCAAGATGATTAATCATAGTTAAATGATTAGATGTTTGTGGAAAATATCAGATTTAATCATTGATTATGTGAATACCAACAAATGTTAGTTAGACATGAGATTACATGTTGATATGATTATTTAATTATTATGATTTGTGAATCAGATGATGATACACTAATCATGGTTTTATGATGGTGAGTGTGATTAGGAAAAGAATCTTCCTTCAAAGATGGAAGGAGAGTATCATCTAGGAGGAAGAGATAGATGTTGTGAAAAGGTCAGATTGCCATCTGAGTATCGAATCTAGTCCTTAAGAATCCTTGCAAGTTAGAGTGAGTACAATCTTTTCCTTGTTAGTCATTTTCTTTTCTGTGTCGGCATGACAATTTGAACTATCTCGACGTCATCTACATTGCTTTGACTAAATGATGTTCTTTGAACGTCCATTTGAGTCATTTGTCAATCTCATCTAGTTGTTGAGAACTCCCTTGATTCCTTATCCATTTCCGTATTAAGATGTGTGATTATTATATCTTTTTATTTTTACTTACGATTATCATGGAAAATAAGGGGGAGTGGTACTCAACCTGAAATCATATTTTAATGATGTGCCATCTTTTAATGATGTTAACATTTGATAACATCTTGGTTTATTTGATAACCCTTAATATCATGTAAGGGAAATTATGTGTGTTATAATTGTTTAACCTCCTTAGAGGTTGAGCACCTTAGTATTAATAATATATCGAATGCCAACAAATAATCATGGATATATATATATATATATATCCATGACTATCTGCTGGCATTCAACAACCACCACCCATGAGGAGTGGGGAGAGAGAGTGGAGGTCAAGTGGAAGCCAAGATCGAGCCCATTTTGCAGACCCCTTCCCATGATGAGTGGAGTGGATCCTTTGGATCCTGTAAGGTGGCAGACTCATCTGGCATGCAAAAAGAATTGAGAATGCATGCAAGGGTATTGGGTGATACCAATCTTGGCATAGGCTTTTCTAGAGTATGTTTTTGTGTGTCGAAGGGGGAGGAAGTTCCATTGGAGAGATTAAGGAGAAACACTGCTACAACATAAGGGTGGTGAGCAAGTGAGCTTGACCACTATGTTATACTTAAAAGTTATTTAACAAAAACCAACATATGACTATGTTTACACATTTAGGTATGAATTCTTGTGGCATATCAAATTTAATTTGATATTGTGTTTAGATATATATCAGAAGTTACATCGACTATGTCAACTTATGACTATTTGTAAGCTATTGTTAAGGCATTCAAGGCCATAGATGATTATAATGTTTATTACTGTGATAGTAGTTGTGGTTTTAAACTATTAATAATGGCCTTCAAGGCCGCAAGTGCCTTCTTTATGTTATAATATGTAACCATTATTAAATGTGTTAGTCAGCCAAACTTTGAGGCCATACTCCATGCATGTTGTGCATGCAAGAACTATCAAATGCCATTTTGGAAAAATTATAAACTATAATGTATGGCTTTAAAGCTTTCCTGTTAATGATTGTGTTAGAGTCTGAAAGGGTATTGACACATAATGACTATGTTAGAGCTCGAGAGGGTATCGACACTTAATAACTATGTTATCATACCATGAAATTGATAATGGAATGGCTGAGAGCCGTATATGAATAATGACAACCCTATTGATAGTTGTAAACCCTTGTATGTGTTGAGTATACTTAATATGTATTTCAAACTTGAGAGCAACACATGATAGTCCTCGACTGGTTAAATAAAAGTTATGATAATCTTGGTGCATGCTATGCATGTAATTGTAGAATGACTCCTCATTGAGTAGGAGGGTTTAATATAAGGTAAATTGTATTGATATCTTTGCAGCAAGAAATGCATGCCATGTTCTTTTTGGGAAGATATTCCTCCTTGACACTTACTTTTTATAAGAACAAACATTATGCCAGTATGAACTCTTGTGTTTAAAGGAAAATGAATGCCATCTCTTTGCGAATGGCAATACTTCATAAACAATATATAAGGTATCAGGAAACCACATAGATTCCTTGAGATATAATCTTTTTAATAGGATCGACCTATTGGACCATTGAAATACCCTTCTAGATGACATGATTAAAAGTAAACCTTGAGATAAGACAAACAATGAAATCATCAACTCAGTAAGGTTATGAGTCAAAAACATGAATGATCTAATGTCATTATGAAAGGACATTAATAGAGTGACATGGAGTCACAGTTTCCCTATTGCAAAAGCAATGAGATATTATTGAATGTGCCTCCATGATAGGAGTCGAATGTCCAAGGAAAGGACTAAGATTGTAATGAATTTACTCCTCTAAGACCGAGAAAGGTCGAACTATGACTACTGTAGGATGAGACAGCTTCTAAGTTGAGTCAAGGTGGTGGACATATGACAACGTTTATTGTGCAACATTTATGTATGTAAATCTTTGGCCAAAGTAATGCATCCATCTCTGCATGCATTGTCAGTCCACTATGCTCCAGATGACATAATGTTTCCAGTAGTGTCATATATAGTTAGAGTGGTCTATAGTTGTGTGACCGTGAGACATTATGAAGGACACAACACCAAATAGTTAGATGGAAAACCTAATGGTTCCTTATATCTATACCTTTCGTCAAAGGGTAGGGCTGCTTCTAGGTAGGAAGTTGTGTGGGGGACCACTGATCTATGGTTCAAGGAAAAGTACTTGGATGATGCTCTCCTTCCCAAGCAAAAGACAAGCCAAGGCTTATGAAGACAAATGTCAATGTTCCAGATATAATGATTTTCTTTATATGACTTGTAGTCAGTTATTATGCATATTTCTATATTTGATGCCTTGAGCATAGCTTTGTACATGTATAGTGAAGATCATTCACTAATGAATTATCCTTGTATATTGTAAATCTAAGTTTTGTTATGTTCTAGAAAAGAATAACATGCTTAATTATCATGATGATATTAATTCATTCTTGCTTAGCTATGATTATGTTGATCATGATGTATTCTTACTCTTAGTTAAGATGGTTTAATTATGGTTATTTTTGGGTAATGTGAGATGGCATGTTAGATTTTATATTCTTGGCTCGCTTTCTTGTTCTTCTGTTTCCTACCATTCTGGCACAAGAACAAATGTTTTAACATTAACATATCTTGCCAATCTTGCGAATCCTTGCAATGAGCTCCAAGGTCCAAGTGTTGAACTTGGTAGCTCTAATACCATGTGTAACATCCCAACTAGAATATTAAATAATCTTAAACACAATCACTAGTAGAAAGACAACAATAAATGACTAAAAAAACTACTAAAATTTGCATATAAATGACTAAGCTTGGTCACATGACCATTAGTAGTTTATTGCCGGTCATTTATAACACGACCAAAGTTATGACTAAACCATTTTTAGTCATTTATTAGTTGTTTTGATTGATCAATTTGGTAGTATATTTAGTCATTGATTGTTGTTAACTGGTTATTTATTTAGTCATGGTAGTCATTTATTTAGTCATTGTAATCATTAATTGCCGTCAATTGGTAGTATATTTAGTCATTTTTATTTACTGATTTCCATCCATTAGTAGTATATTCAGTCATTTGTATTAACTAATTTCATCCATTGGTAGTATATTTAGTCATTTTAATCATTATTTTATCGTCAACTGGTCATATATTTAGTCATATTTATTCACTGATTTCTGTCAATTGGTAGTATATTTAGTCAATTTAATTATTAATTGACATCAATTAGTAGTATGTTTAGTCATTTTAATTACCGTCCCCATCCAATTACCGCTCACTCCATGCTCACTTAAGCCCCCCCAAAAAAAAAATTTAACTTTAACCCACTAAAAAACTTTATTTTATCAAATAAAAAGTTGCAAAAGCACCAAAACATGTTCATAACACAATGTGTAACCAACCAGTGTAGGTAGTCAACTACACATGTATTTGCACTTATAATACAAGTCTAGTTGCACACAGAAAAGCTCATTTACAATTTCTAAAAAGCTTTTATTGTTACAAATACCCCCACTTACAAAAGGTCCCACCCTCAATACATAATATATTAATGTCTACATATGCTCACTAAATGGTGCTTCACATGACATAATCACAAACTCCTATCAACTCCATGGGATGTCAAATGCACATTCTTCAACACACACTCTACCAGGTACATGTATTAACTCCATTCCCTATAGGTACTTGCACAATTAAATATTGGTGTAAGGCTCCCCAAATACACATCAAATCCAAATATAATGTAGAATTCAGTCAATTCACCTTTAAAAACCTACATAACTAGCAGATACAAATTCAAATGATCGGACAAATTCAAATTTGAAACACAACTACCAAATTGAATGCATTGAATTGTCAGATTCAAATTAATAAATAAGAGGGAAAGAAGCTAGCAACATTCACAATTGTTGGAGTGAAGAATAATTCTCTGCAAACTACAGAGCATCGATAGGCATCCTCTGTACATTCCTCCAATATCCATGGTTTTTTCAGGTTTGTACATTCTACATTCTACTTATAGGTTTTTTTAGGTTTGTACATTCTACTTATAGTTATTTTCATGAACAGTTCACCACAACATCCAATTTTAAGGGACATGATTAATATTTTTTGTCCAACCTTTTCTGCTCTTAGAAGCCTACAAAATAGGTCTTTTGTAGTTTGTTCCAAACAGTTGTAGCTCAGTCTAGAGGCAAATCAGGCATTGCTTTCTTGTATAGCAAGTGCCATGCAAAACAATGCATCGTCATTAACTTCGTCTCTAGTTGATGCTGACTCAGTTGATACCCAAGGACACGCCACTTCTTAATCAGATCTATAGATGTCTGATTAGGATGTTTTTTTGTGAACTCTATGACTTCGTTGTGTGCTACTATTTTTCTTGTAAACCTTAAGGCTCCTTGTGTGCTAATGTCTTTTCAATATATATTTCAAGTATGTTGCTATCATATTATTTCAATATATATTTCAAGTTTTGTACAATAATTTTGTAATGTTATTTCATTCAAACATGGTGATAAATAGGTAGTGATGAGTCTAGTTTATGACTCAATTTTCTTAAAATTTATTATCCGCTTGCTATATTTATCTTGGACTTTGGTACTTTGATCTTGATCTTTTTATGTCATTTCCTCAAAACTATAACTTGTTGAGCATAGGTCATTTCTTATATTCTTTTATGACAAAGACATGCTATATGAACTATCTATGTTAATTTTACATATGGTTAATGAATGTTACTCCAAGGTAGTTATGGATGTGCAATTATTGTGTGTACTAATATTGTTATGCAGATATAATTAGCATCCATAAAGTAGAGGAAGATTCTACTGGTTGGTTACTTGCCATAAAAAGTCAAACATGGTCATCATTCAAATATCAAATGGAGGGAAGACAAGTGCCTTGTAACTAATCTTAAATACTTGTTGAGCAAATTTAGGAGTTACTGTTATGCTAGATCTGCATTGAAGCAACTCACTTGACCAGATTCCACGCATGCGTAACCTCCTTTCCACTTTCTATGTTTTCCATAAATAGGCATCCTCCTATTCTATTGGAGTTGACTACCTTGCTAGGTAGTTAGTTTTATAGTTTTCCTTCTATAAATAAGACTCTAATGCTCCTTCTGAAGGGTTGTTGATTAATTAGAGATTATATTTGCATTATCCAATTTTTGTTAATACAGTTATGATGTTCGGCTGTACTCATCTTTTCCAATGAATAAAATGAAGTTATAAGTTCGCATTTCTGAGTTTACATTTATCTTAGGGAATACTCATCCAAGGGGGCCCACTTGGTGAGAATTCCATCCTCTAGTTTAGCTATATTTTTTGTTAAGCATTTAGTTAAATCTGGCATTGAATGTTCCTACAGCCACTAAAATTCCATCCTGTGTCTGTTCCTATAGCCAAAGTAGACAGAGTAATTTCTTGTTTGTTTGCCTAGACTTTTATTTTCTGTTATGTGCTTGATCTTAGAATAGCTGTTGATTGATGTTCAACATTCCTATTATTTCTTTCCTAGCAGTTTATCTTTAGCATTACATCTTTCTCAGCTATAAAATGAATGTGGCTACTTTGGAAGTTCTTAGTGCACATACCGTGCTGACCCATTTCAAGTTAATGTCCCTTGGTTGACAAGTAAAATTCATCTCCATAGTGATTAAGACAACTATTCAGGTTAGATGTCCAATCTCTGAGTTACAACTTTAAAGAGCTCAATTGTTAAATCATTATATGAGACCAACATTTTTGGTGTCATTGCTGGGGATGGTGTCAAACTAATAAGATCTTTGGAGTCATCTTTAGTATTATTCCTTGTAGTTTATCCCTTAAAATGTGTTTTTAGTCAGGAAGTAACCATCTACAACCCATCTACAACATTTTTTGTGTGAGAGGTGGCTGATACTAAGTATATTGCATGCATAGAGGTAGGAGAAGAAGCAGAAGTAAATCCTTTCCTTGATGCATTCCCTGATTTGAATGGTTCTGAAATATCCTTTGAAGAACAAGTTACCCCAAACCTGGTTGAAAATCCATTTGCCTTGATAATAGGTCAAGTAGTTATGGCTGCCCAAAATGTACATAATCAACCAACCTTTCCATTTCCAATTGCTCATCAAAATGAAGTAGATAATCTCAAGAACATACCTGTTTCAGCTCTCCCCAAGTTCTATGGACTTGCAATAGAGGACCCAGACACCTTGTTGTTTGAATTTGATATCCTCTGCAAAAGCTATGACTACACTACTGATGCTCATAAACTTAAGTTGTTTCCTAGTACCGTGAAAGAGGTTGCATTAAGGTGGTTTATGAGTCTAGGTAGTGATATTGTCAATACCTGGGAAGAAATGAAAGATAAATTTCTTGAGAAATATAAAGGCTATTGTAGGAGTGGGGATATGAGAGGAAATGATATTTTCATAATGCAACAGAAAGAAGATGAAAGTTTGGAGGATTACATCTCAAGGTTTATGTTTTGTTTACAAAAGTCTCTCCATCATGTACTCACTGAGGAGTCTCTGAAACTGCTCTTCCTTAAGGGAATAGGTGAGCATTGCACATATGCCTTGGATTTAATGGGAGGAGGAGATATTACCCAAGTGTCTTGGGATGATATTAAGAAGTTGCGTCAGAATAATTCTAGAGCAGCCATGAAGAAAGGAAGAAGTTACCATTCCCTTATGGGAAAAACCTCTACCAATGGAGTTTCAAGGATGAGATAAACCACTTGCTATCTGATTTTAAGAAAGATATTATAAATAATATGGCCACCCAGTTGGATACACTCCAGGCAAAGAAGAAGCATGAAGAGGCTAAGGCAATGTTGGCAGAATATTGTCCTCCTTGCAAATAAAAGATGAGGGATTGCAGATGCAAGATGGTAGCCAACATTGACAGCAAGCAAATTCCACTTGAGTTCAAGCATTTACAAGTTGAAGAAGATCAAGTCTTCAATGTTGCACAAAGGAGGCCATGGGCTCCAAGACAAGGTGTGTCACCAGATCCATTATCGTATGTTGGACCACATTTTAATACTTATGCATCTGGTAACCAATGGCAACAACCATTCCCATCTAGTTATGGAGGATATCTACCTCAACCTTGGAACAACCCTTAAAATACTTGGCAAAATTACCAAAACCCTACACCTCAATGGCAACAGCGTCAGGGGAATTGGCAGTCACCTCCAAGAAATTGGCAGCAAACATCTCAATGGAGAGGAGGACATCAATGGCCAAATTAGACCACTAATTACATGCAGTCACCTCCTCAGCCCCAACAGCCTGCTATAATGCTTCCACCTGCTAGCTCTAATTCAAATGCACCTAAACCTACTCAGTTACCAGCTCAACCCTCACCTAACCCAAATAATAGACCACAACAATAGCTAGTATATTTTGCTGATCCAAACCAATTCCCTACATATGCCATGAATGTAAGTGATATACATCTGCGTTCAGGAACTACCTTGCCAGCTCCTTCAAGACCCGTTATTACTGAGCTTTCTAAGGAAGAAGAGGAACCTATCAAAACTCCCATTCAATCAAATGTACCTAGAAATCCTGAACCAATGACAATCAAACAAACTAACCAAGAACCACCATTTCCACAAAGGTTAGAAACTATGAAACAAAAGGTAGCAAAAGAGGAACCCACCTTTGACATTCTAGAGTAGTTGAAACATGTATGTGTCAAGATCCCTCTATTTCAAGCCATAAAATATGTTCCTATATATGGAAAAGCAATTAAAGAAGCATGCCTTAAGAAGCTAGGTAAAAAAAGGAAAGACCCCACTATGGTTCATGTGGTGGGACAGTTGGCTAACATCATGCTTGGAAAGGTGACTTTTCCCAAATATAATGATCCAGAAAGTCCTGTGGTAGGAGTTGTTATAAATGGAATCCAAATTAGAAATGCTCTGATTGATCTTGGAGAAGCCATAAATGTAATGACAAAGGATATCCTACAACAACTGAATGTTGCAACCATGCGACCAACTCCTACTATCCTGCAGCTTGCTGATAGCTCTACTGTTAAACTTGATGGGATAGTCGAGGACCTTGTGGTATCCCTGGATTAATGGGAATATCCAGCTAATTTCATGATACTTTCTCCTAAAGCTACATTGGGAGGATACCCCATCATTTTGGGAAGGTCGTGGTTAGCCACAACAGATGCTTATATTGGGTGTCGGTCAGGAGACATGACCATCTCTGATGGGAGAAGCACTAAAAAACTTGTTCTTTACCCACTTACACAACCATCTCATGATACGGATAATCTTGTTTGGCCTCATGTTGGTGAAGAGGCAGAGGAAGCTAATTCTATGGAGCAGCTTATGATGTTAGGTAGAAGTTCTTTCCTGCATCTTCAAGGAGAGGAGGAGGTATTGTCTAATATAATTTAAAATCATTGTGAAGTAGAGGAAGCTTCATCCTCTCATTCTGTTGATCCAATGAGGATGCTTATTCCAATTTTTCCTATAGTATTAGGTATGTTACATACATTTCTTCCACAAGAAATTAAGGTACCAAGCATTAATGAAGTAACTATCATTGACTTAACAACTCAAGTGGAAATTTTAGAAGAAAGATATCTCAATATTAATAGTAACTTGACTCAAGCACTACAACTATCCTTGACAAATTTGTTAAAGAAACATAAAAATGCCTTTGCATTGGATTATTATGACATGAAAGGATTAGATCCTACATTATGCACCCATAGGATTTACATAAAGGAAGATTGTACACCAGTAAGACTACCACAAAGGAAAATCAACCCTGCACTAAGAGAAATTGTCAAAGAGGAATTGCAAAAGCTATTAGATGCAGGATTTATCTACCCAATCTCAGATAGCTAGTGGGTGTCTCCTCTAGTTCTTGTGCCCAAGAAGGGAGGAAAATGGAGAGTTTGTATTGATTACAGAGAATTAAATCCTGCCACCAAAAAGGATCATTTTCCCCTTCCTTTCATAGACCAAGTATTAGACTCACTTGCAGGAAAGTAGTACTTTTCCTTTTTGGATGGATTCAACAGTTACAATCATATTCAGATTGCACCTGAAGATCAAGAGAAAACAACATTTACCTATCCTTGGGGGACATATGCCTACTTAGTACTTCCATTTGGCTTATGCAATGCACTTGCAACTTTCCAAAGAGCAGTCATTAGCATATTTTCTGAAAGCTCACATGATTGTATGGAAATCTATATGGATGATTTCACTACCTATGGTGCTACTTTTGAAGAGGCATTAGAAAACTTAGGGAAGGTGTTGGAAAGATGTGAAGACCATAGCCTATCCTCAAATAGTACAAAGTGCTTCATTATGATGCAGGAAGGAGTAGTACTTGGCCACTATATTTCTCCAAAAGGAATACAGGTCGACCCAACAAAGATTGAAGTCATCATCAATCTGCCCATTCCTACAAAGCAAAAAAATGTCAGAAGCTTCTTGGGTCATGTAGGGTATTATAGATGTTTCATCAAAGATTTCAGAAAAATGGCATCCCCATTATATATTCTTCTCACAAAGGATGTTGAATTTCAGTGGAATGAAGACTGTAACAAAGCATTTTTTGATTTAAAGGTAGCCTTAACCCATGCTCCTGTACTTAAAGGGCCCAATTGGGAACTTCCTTTCCACATTCATACTGATGCATCAGATTATGCCATAGGAGTAGTTTTAGGCTAGAAAGAAGGAGTCATTGAACATGCTATTTATTTTATTAGAAAAAACTTATAGGGTACTGAGTTCAACTATACAGTAACAAAGAAGGAAATGCTAGTAGTCATCTATGCACTTAATAAATTTAGGCACTACATAACTGGCTATCAAATCTTTGTGCACACAAATAATGCAACCATTAGGTATCTCATGAATAAACCTCTAATATCTGGTCGATTAGCAAGATGGGTGTTTCTCATGTAGGAATTTGACATCACTATTGTAGATAAGCCAGGGAAGGCCAATGTGGTTGCAAACTTTCTTTCAAGAATGACTACATCAGAGGATAACCAAGTCATTGATGACTCTTTTCCTAATGAACATTTGTTTTCACTCACTGTGCAAACACCCTGGTATGCTGACACAGCCAATTACCTGGTAATAGGAAGAGTCCCTCCTCACTTCTCTCCTAAGGAAAGAAGGGTACTCATTGAAAAATCTTTTCCTTTTTCATGGATTATTGGATGTTTGTTCTACACTGGACTAGACAATGTCATGAGGAGATTGTGAGAGAAGATGAAACATATGACATTTTGCATGCCTACAACAATGAACCTTATGGAGGACATTTTGTAGCAAAGCAAACAACAATGAAGATTTTGAATGCAAGTTATTACTGGCCTACACTCTACAAGGATGCAGTAAGATATACCAAGAAATGTGATAGCTGTCAGAGGATGGGATGGCCAACAAAATCTGATGAGATGCCCCTTTATCCTCAGCTTGTGATTACTCCATTTGATAAGTGGGGATTAGATTTTGTAGGACCCATTGATCCTCCATCTAATGGTAAATCCTATATATTAGTATGCACTGATTATGTAACTAAATGGGTAGAAGTTAAGGCCATGAAGCATGCAAGGGATAGTAAGGTTGAAGAATTTCTCTATGAGGAAATCTTTACACGATATGTAGTTCCCAGAGAATTAGTGACTGATCAAGGAGCTCAATTCACCTCAACTCTAGTTGCAGCACTAGTACAGGAGTACAACATAAGGCACAATAAATCTACTCCTTATCACTCTCAGGCTAATGGCCAAGTTGAGGTGACTAACAGAGAAATAGAAGCCATTTTGACCAAAACTATGGTTTTCCATAGGAAGGATTAGGCGAACAGGCTGCCATAAGCTGTTTGGGCCTATAGGACAACCTGGAAAACAACTACCAGCTTCACCGCTTTTGAGTTATTGTATGGCAAAACAACCATGATGCCTATTGAATTTGAACATAAAACTCTTCGAACTACACTTGACTTGGGGATGGATCTCTCTAAGGCACAAAAAGAAAGAATCATGTAGCTCAATGCTTTAGATGAGATTAGAAAAGCAGCTTTACATCATACAGAAGTGGTGTAGAATCAGAGAATAAAGTGGCATGACAAATACATCAAAGATAAGAAATTCTAGCCTGGTGATTGGGCTTTGCTTTATGACTCAAGGTATTAGGGTAATGCAGGGAAATTACAGACAAGGTGGCTAGGACCATATGAGGTTGCTGAAGTTTTTTCCAATGGTGTTGTTCAACTTACTACTATTGACCCTGTCAGATTTAAGCTGTTATTCAATGGTCATCGCCTCAGGTTATATCACAAGCCAACCTCAAAAGAAGAATTCCTACAACAATTCAGTTAGCATGCAACTCCTGAACTTCCTGCAACCAAAGGTAGTGGACCTAGTGTCCCTCCTTCTAGCTAACCAAGGTATGACACTTATCATAATAAAGACTTCCACATTTGTGGGAGTCCACTTTTTCACTTCTTTGCCCATCCACCCACCTATATCCATTATTTTCTCTTCCATCACGTGTATTGATTACACTTCATCCCATCTCGCTTCAGACCACTCCAATTTCATTCATTGCTCAATAAATTCTTAAGCATTAACCGGTACTTTCTCCATGATTTTTGCAACCGCTCTTCCACAAATAAAGGTATGCACACTTTAATAATTCTCTCTTAATTATCTTTTGGTTCATTCATTTAATTATTGTACATTAATATCAATATTTACCATAGCATGTCATTATTCCCTTCCTTGTCCTATCTCGCATCACCATTCCGCATGTGTGGACACATGCTCAAATTTAGGTTGGGGAGGGAGAGTTAATATGATGTCCACGTGTCAGTCCATATGCTTTATGCCAACATGTCAGCAAAGTTTTAAAATTGAATGATTTGAATTCTGAGTGAGGTGACGGCTCGCAAGTGTGAGATGATAGCCTTCATCAATCATTCATTGCTGCCTGTACCACCCTTGTCTTGTGTTCCCAAGAAAAGAAGCCAAAAAGGAAAATACAGACAACATAAGTTATTGAAAATTTACAAGGTTGCAGGAAGGTTAAGTTAGTTTTCAAACTTTTTGTAGAAAAAAAAAACTTTCAGTGCGATTGTTTTCAGGTAGCTAAGTCAATGGGAGGTGGACTAATTCAGAATGAACCCACAGTTCATCATGTATTATTGTAGGATGCACTTAACTAGGCCAAGTTTAGAAATTGTGGATGGATGGACTATTTCTTGAAGTTGAATGGTTTTGATGAAAATGTTGCGTTAGAATTTGCTCAGACATTGTCTAATGGTAAAGCCATGGTAAGGGGGTTGGAGGTGTTGGCTACTGAAGAAAGAATTGTAGAAGTTACAGGTCTGCTTGTTGATGGCAAAGATTACCCTATTTCTAGAGATGCCAGGTCATCTAGGGCCAAATTTACATAACCTAGTGATCCTCAATTGACTATAGACAAGTAGGGAGCCAAAAGAACCTCTCTGTCTAAGCCATGGAAATAGGTAACTGTTCATGTGGTGAAGTACATTACTTGTGAAGGTCGTCTGTCAAATCTTCATTATGTGCATTTCAAATTGCTGAATCATATGAGGCATGGGAGAAGAATGAATGTGCCAAACGTGCTATACCACCTTCACTCAATCATGGCCACTGAGACCCAAAAAGGTAGGGCTAATTCTGTCTCTCACCATTGTTTGATCAAATTGCTAGTTGAAAAGTCTCTGCATGATGTGTCTGATATGACTTGGGAGGAATTTCTGAATATTGATCAAATAAGACCAAGCCATTTGCGACTTGTGATTGTGCCGCAACATCATAGAACTAGGAGAAGAGTGTGTTCTGTTGAAGCTACTCCGTGAACCTCAACTTCCAGTGCAAACCCTCATGCAACAAAACAATCTATTGAGATTAGCTCTTCTAAAGCAAAGCATGCAGACAAAGAAAGTTCTTCAGATTCTGACGATGATGATATTCGTCTTAGCAATTTAATTCAAACTAGGGCACAGAGGAGAAGGGCAGAAATAAAGAAGGGTGAAACCAAAAAGCAAACTGCAAAAAGGAAGGTGATGCGCTCTAGGAAATGGAAGGATGACACTATTCTTCCTGCAGCTAAAGAGAAACATGAGAGTCCTTCTAGTAAATCAAGACCTGCTGAGCCTGCCTCTGGTGCGTCTACATAGACAAGCCCTAGGGTTGAAGAAATGGTAGCTGAGGATATAGAAGCCCAAATGGGGCATGTGAATGATGTAGAAAAAGACATAATTGAGGAAGCAGTAGACGTAACTCTGGCAGACCTTGTTGCCATTGCTGAACATATTGATAGACAGGAACATGAAGATAAATAGTTCCTGTAGCAAGACACCCTATAGCTAGAATTGGTTGAGCAATCAGAAACTCTGCAGCTTATGCCATATGGAGGTCAACCATCTGTGCCAGGAAAGCCTTTAGTAGGAATACACAGACCTCCTGATTTTTTAATGCATATGGTAGCCATGAATTTATGGAATGTGATGTAAGGAGAGAAGAAGAATGGAAGAAGGAGAAACACAGATTAAAGGATGAAGAGATTAAAGACAAGAATGCAGAAATTGCAACTTTAAAAGAGACAGTGGATAATATGGCAGCTTTGGTGCCTTAGGTATTAGAATTTAGGACTCCCCCAAGAGTCTATGCTCTGCATTTAAAGGAAAGATACCTCTCTTTTAAGTTTGCAAGGATTGTTTCTGGTTTGAACCCTTCCATTGAATCTCCACTTGAATTTTTTAATGCTTATAGGATTGCTCCTTTGGAAATAAAGAATTTGTTGTGTGAATTCTATTTACATAATTTTTCTATGTCCCAAGACCATGAGTAGAACCCCTTGTTATATGTTGGGGATGTTGAATTGAGGGCATTTATGTCCTGGATGCAAAATGAGATTAGTTGGGGACAATAGTTCAAGGCTTATAAACAATTAGAATTTAGTACTCCATTGCCCATTAGAGCTGAATCTAGAAATCCAGGAAGCATTTTCAATGATTGGCATAGAATGCTTTATAGGCCAAGCTATGGTAACAGAGTCCTACCTGAAAGAGAAGCAGCTTACAGAGAATATGAGAAGATTGCACACACTATTGGAGAATCTGTGAAGGGACATTTGACACAAAGGTGGAACAATTTGTCTGATGAGCTAAAACAAGGAGAGCCTGACTCTCTGCAGAATTATGTTGTAGCATGTAAAAGAGTGGATAGATATATACAGATTAGGAGGACAAAGGGGCAATTCTGGCTTTCCTTAATCTTTCAACCACCTATCCTATTGTGGCCTGTACCAAATTACATATTTTACTAGTATGATATTGCTGAAGAGAGACATAGATGGAACAAATTGGATAGGCAGCAAGGGTTCTATTGGGATCCTAACTCACGCACCAGAGAAACTGATATAGGACAACTAGGAGTTGCTAATTTCAGGGCGTTAACCAAGCAAAAGTACAACCCTTCCTCTACTAGAGGACCAACAAAGTCTTAGGTTGGGGAGAGTGATGAGTCTAGTTTATGACTTAATTTTGTTAAACTTTATTATCCACTTGCTGTAGTTATCTTGGACTTTGGTACTTTGATCCTGATCTTTTTATGTCATTGCCTCAAAACTATAACTTGTTGAGCATAGGTCATTTCTTATATTCTTTTATGACAAAGACATGCTATATGAACTATCTATGTTAATTTTACATATGGTTAATGAATGTTACTCCAAGGTAGTTACGGATGTGCAATTATTGTGTGTACTAATATTGTAATGTAGATATAATCAACATCCATAAAGTAGAGGAAGATTCTATTGGTTGGTTACTTGCTATAAAAAGTCAAACATGGTGATCGTTCAAATGTCAAATGGAGGAAGACAAGTGCCTTGTAACTAATCTTAAATACTTGTTGAGAAAATTTAGGAGTTAATGTTATGCTAGATCTGTGTTGAAGCAACTCGCTTGACCAGATTCCATGCATGCGTAACCACCTTTCCACTTTCTATGTTTTCCATAAAGAGACATCCTCCTATTCTGTTGGATTTGACCACCTTGCTAGGTAGTTAGTTTTATAGTTTTCCTTCTATAAATAAGACTCTGATGCTCCTTATGAGGGGTTGTTGATTAATCAGAGATTGTATTTGCATTATCCAATTTTTGGTAATACAGTTACGATGTTTGGTTGTACTCATCTTTTCCAATGAATAAAATGAAGTTATAAGTTTGCATTTCTAAGTTTACATTTATCTTAGGGAATACTCATCCAAGGGGGCCCACTTGGTGAGAATTCCATCCTCTAGTTTAGCTATATTTTCTATTAAGCATTTAGTTAAATCTGGCATTGAATGTTCCTGCAGCCACTAGAATTCCATTATGTGTTTATTCCTACAGCCAAAGCAAGCAGAGTAGTTTCCTGTTTGTTTGCCCAGACTTTTATTTTCTATTATGTACTTGATCTTAGAATAGCTATTGATTGATGTTCAACATTCCTATTATTTCTTTCCTAGCAGTTTATCTTCATCATTATGTCTTTCTTAGCTATAGAATGAATGTGGCTACTTTAGAAGTTCTTAGTGCACATACTGTACTGACCCATTTCAAGTTCACGTCCATGGATTGACAAGTGAAATGCATCTCCATAGTGATTAAGACAGCTATTCAGGTTAGATGTCCAATCTCTGAGTTATAGTTTTAAAGAGCTCAGTTGTTAAATCATTATATGAGACCAACAGGTAGTACATAGAGTACTGATTGGAGTGAATGTGTAGTGGTGTCCGGTGTTAAGCCTTGGTGATTAATGTGTAGTTCTAGACTATTATGACTGCTAACCTGAACCTCCAACATTAACCCCTGAATTTTACCCATTTACTATTGGGTGTTTATGAATAATGAAATTGTTATAACTGTACCCAAATATTGACATATAGAAATCTGTTTTGTATGTATGTATCTCTATATATGTATATATGTATATGTGTGTGTATATATGTATATATGCATATATAGATACTCGCACACATATCTATATATACATATATATAAACACATACAAATAACTGTTATACAAACATACATATATATGTATATGTGATGTTTCAAGTGGTCAAGTCTGGTGGTGGATTATTTCCCACAATTTTTTGGGGTAAAATGATTACTTCCTACTCTCCATTTCACTGCACGCTCACAGTCTGGTAAACCCTCCACGGTTTCATGATTTTGTGTGAAAAAATGATGAGGCATCTCATGGGTTTGAGCATATGTCTGTGAAAAATAATGTATTTGTCTGTTTGGACCTTTTTCTTAATAACCCATGTGTATTTGTATGCATTCATATAATTGTATGCTTGGACCTATTGATTGTATTCATTCATATAATTGTATTCTTAATGTTTTAGGATTGTGTTGCCAGCTAAATACAATAGAATACATCTTAATTTTGGAGCTACACACACAGATATATATATATATATATATATGAATTATTAAATGTGTTAGTAATTATTGTTAAATGTTTTACCTGTGTTGCAATCTCAATACTTTGTATCATATATTCTTTACTTAACAGCTTATGGATATGATGCATATACACACACACATTCATTTAATTTATGGATATGCTGCAATTATATTTGTTGAAGAATTGCAGTTATATGTATGCATACATATGTGTGTGTGTGTGTATACACACACACACACATATGTATGCATACATATAACTGCAATTCTTCAACAAATATAATTGCAGCATATCCATAAATTAAATGAATGTGTGTGTGTATATGCATCATATCCATAAGCTGTTAAGTAAAGAATATATGATACAAAGTATTGAGATTGCAACACAGGTAAAACATTTAACAATAATTACTAACACATTTAATAGTAAATGAATGTTCTTGTGTTGTATTGGATAGCCAAAGGACACACACACACAATGAAAATGCAAGCTAATGTGTACACTTATTTTGAATATAAAGGAGTCTAACGGATGATTCTACATGCTTATATCGATTTGCTGAATGAACAAGAGACACAAAATATAAAGGAGCCTTTTATGAAATAAATGACAAATATAAACCCTGAGAAATAACCAAAAATGAAGATGTTCTCCTTTGTATTCAGTTGACATATATAAACACATTCAAACACACTATACATTTTTACATGTATAGATGCATATATATATATAAAGATATCAAAAGTAGCTCCAAAATTAAGATGTATTCTATTGTATTCAGCTGGAAACACAATCCTGAGACATTAAGAATACAATTATATGAATGAATACAATCAGTAGGTCCAAGCATGCAATTATATGAATGCATACAATCAGTAGGTCCAAGCATACAATTATATGAATGCATACAAATACACATCGGTTATTAAGAAAAAAGACCAAGCAGATAAATACATTATTTTTTGTAGACATATGGTATGATCATCTATAAGGTAGAAGTCAAGGTGGTAAAATTGAATGACAAATATAAACGCTGAGAAATAACCAAAAATAGTAAATGAACACACATAATATTGAATTTGTAAATGGGGTTTGTAAGGAATAACCTGTTACCAAAAAAGACCCTCATATACTTATAACATATAGAAAGACACTACATAAATATAACTGTTAAATGCACAGTTCATGAAAATAACTATAAGTAGAATGTAGAATACATAGTTCATGAAAATGTAAGCTGTGAAATAAAGAATATATGATAAAAAGGAATGAGATTTCAACACAGGTAAAACATTTAACAATAATTAATAACACATTTTTCAGTAAATGAATGATAGTGTGTTGTATTTGATAGCCATGGGATATAAATTTCAACAGAGGTAAAACAAATACAAACTTGGGTATTTAGATATATGCCCATATATGATACAAAGTAATGAGATTTCAACACAGGTAAAACATTTAACAATAATTAATAACACATTTTATAGTAAACGAATGATAGTGTGTTGTATTCGACAACCATAGGATAGAAATTTCAACAGAGGAAAAATGAATATAAACTTGGGTATTCAAATATATGCCCAAAAAAGTAAGCAAGGGTTTCATGATAATAATTCCTTAGTCACACGAATACAGATATGGGTTTTGAGATATATGCTGAAAAAATCAAGCAAGGGTTTCATGATATTAATTCCTTAATCACAAATATGCCAAAAAAACCAAGCAAGGGTTTTTAGATATATGGTGAAAAAATACATGGGTTTGCATATATATGCTGAAATACGTCAGCTTTGCAAATTTATGCCCAAATTCACATGGGTTATTAAAATAAATGTTGAAGTAGATAAATACATTATTTTATGCAGACATGTGGTCAAACTCGCAAGATGCCTCATCATTTTATCAAACAAAATCATGAAACCATGGAGGGTTTACCAGACCATGAGCGCATGGTAAAATGGAGAGTAGGAAATAATCATTTTACCCCCAAAAAATTGTGGGAAATAATCCACCACCAGAATCGACAACGTCAATCAACCATGGTGAAAAGGGCATGAAAATGAATGATGAATCAGGGAAGAACAAGTAGTAATCATTATTCAATCAATGAAAAAACCCTTCATGAGTCCACAAAAATGCTAAATAAAAAGATTCACGAGTACAATTGTTTGCATTTTGAAAGGAGAATGATGTTCATCATTACCTCAAACTGTGGAAAGGAGACACCATCGATGCCACTCTAGAAGCTTCCAGCCTGTGAGCACATGTTGAAATGATGGGAATGAAGTTTTACCACAAAAAACTATGGGAAATATTTCATCATCAAACCTGACATGCATATGAAATGGAGTGAATGCGTGGTGGAGTCCGGTGTTAAGGTTAGGTTTTTAATGTGTAGGTATGGACTATTAAACCCACTAACCTAAACCTCCAATGTTAACCCATGAATTAGACCCAATCACTTTTGACTGCATATGAGTGATAATTTTTATTTGTGTGACTAATTATTTAGTTGTATTTTTTACCGGACGATCAAATCAATCATTTATTTAGTTATTTATAGTTGTGTTGCAAAAAAATAGTAGAATTTAGTCATTTTTAGTTGTTGTGACTAAAAATTTTAGTCGCGTAGTCATTTATTTGCCAAATTCTACTAGTGAATTAAGCGAAATTCTCATCATTTTTTTGAAAGAAATACCTATAATCAAAATATTACATTTGCAATATCCAGATGCAATATATATATTTCAAAAGAAGGTTGCTTCACATGTGACTAACAAATTGCACATATAACAAATGGTCGTATTTCTTACGACTTGGAATTTTATCAATATCATTTACAAAATAAGCAATGTGTTCCTGTTCACAAGTCTTCAGTAGTCAACTGTAGGAGAGAGAGAGCATCACCCTGGTGCTTTTCCTCCAACCACAAACTGGTGGTCCCCTACACACCTTCCTTCTGGAAGTGGCCCTTCCCTTCATGAGGGTAATAGATAATGAGAATCAACTGATTCTATATGCCATCTGAGAACTAGTGATGTGTCCTAGATAATGACAATCGAGTTTACAAGTCTAGTCTAGCTCTAGCTATGTATGACCCATTCTGATTGTTTAACTATCTAGTACACCATGAATCAATAATGCAAGCAGTGACTTTTGTATTACTTTGGCCAAATTTTCATATACATAAAAATAATCGCATGTTCACTCACTATAAAACTCTCTTTGACTTACTTAAACCGTATTAGTCATAAAGACATACCCTTATTTACTAGTCATCTTGACAAGTCTAGGGTGAGAGTTTAGGTGACTAGTGTAAACATACATTGAGTCCCTCTTTGCATCCTTGCAATCATGGGTCTATGACATCCTGTCATCTACTCAATGGATTGTTTACCTATTCCCATGCTCATCAATAGTCTTCTACACATACAAGGTTAACATTTAAGCCATATAGATTTAGAGACTCTATTTGTCTTAATAAACATTCAACTCATAATATGTCAATGATAAACTATAACTTTGTAATCATACGAATTAAATACTTCTCTTTATGTACATCAAAAGAGAGAATTCCAAACATATCATGATAGTCTAAATCTTGACCTTTCATTGGCATAAAGAGTGTTTCTCTAGACATTCTTGTGGCTATTCTTAGCCTAAGATTAAGTAAAAGAATATTCCTCTATAAACTAGAATTCAAGATAAATATAAAATAGCATCTACAAATAACTCAAATTTTTATTCATATATCTACTGAAATAGAAATATAATGTCACGTGTTCCTACACTATGACTTCGTCTCTTTTACTAGATTTTAAGGTTTCAAAATACACTCTCAACCTTCTCAATTTGTTACAGGTATGAGAAGTATACTTTTAAAAATGACCTTCTCTTAGGTCCCTCATTAAATCTACTGTCGACCCTTATGAAGTTGCTAAACCTAAGCTTGGGTTCATATAGCAGTCGGTCTATTATAAAATTGACCTATACTTTTCACCATCGACCTCCATATATTAACACCTTCGGCCTCCATAAATTAACATAGTCGGCCTTATATATTATCATAGTCAGTCTCAATATGTAAACATAGTCAGCCTCATATATTATCATAGTCAGCCTCAATATGTAAACACAGTTGGCCTCAATATATAAACACAGTCAACCTCAATATGTAAACATAGTTGACCTCAATATATAAACATAATCAGCCTCAATATATAAACATAGTCAACCTTATATATTATCATAGTCAGCCTCAATATGTAAACACAGTCAACCTCAATATATAAACACAATCAGCCTTATATATTATGACAATCAGCCTCAATATGTAAACACAATCGAACTCAATATATAAACATAGTTGGCCTCAATATATAAACACAGTCAGCCTAAATATATTTAACTCGGTCAACCTAAGACATAACCCATCAGCCATAAGACTTACACAATCAACTTGATATCATAATCATTGGCCATAATACTTACATAGTCAGCCTGATATCATAATCATTGGCCATAAGACTTACACAGTTGGCCAGATGATTTCTACTTCTACACTTAAAACACCATTATCAAATGGTTTGATTTCATAGTCTTTCAACTATTACCATCAATACTAATATGTTTTGCTTATCAGTAAAGAACATCCTACGTTAAAACATAGATATATGATTCTCTTTATCTGGAGATATCGTAAATATAAACATCTCTCTAAGGATATACTACATAGACAAAGAATAAATATGTCTTCTAAATTATTCTAACTCTATCTCTATCTGAGATATGATATATATTAATACAAAATTAATCCTCTGTTGAGAATAAACAACAACAAAATCTCTGTATGTATCTTGCTAGCAAATCTAAATAAATATAAGGCAATATCAATATATCATCATTTTCAACAATATACAATAAACTTACCTGTGTAGAGCTACAAGAGGTCTATACTTCCTCCTTCGTTCCTACCTGCCTATCCTTCCAACATTTCTCCAAAGTAATCCTCTCCTTTCAAAAACACTCTACTCCTTTACTTAAGCCACCCTCTCTTGGTTATGGTGCTTAGTAAATGCACCTCCACGTACTCCTCTCCACTTCATCACAGTTCTCTACATGTAGAAAAAAGTGGGGAGTATGGAGCTACTACTCCTTCCCCCACTCCCCAAGCATCTAGGGAGTACACTAAGGAGAGAAAGAGAGACTTTTTACCTCACCAACATGATCTTTACTATGACAATAATAATAATTTGAAAATAGACAATAATACACTTATCTAATAGATGTTGCTATTGCATACTCTCAAACACTAATTGTGTGTATTTGTAAGCATAATTATCGATGGAAAATTCTCACAAGTTGACTAAGATCTTCGTCTTAACAATGACATTATTTGACAAGAATAAACATGATCTCTCTACTAAGTATATGTGTGTGTGTGTTCCCAGATGGCATAAGGATCGTTGCATTCACACAATCTATCATCCTCTCCATGGTGATACTCTCTCTCCTCATATCAGAGGGAAAACAACATTGTTCCTGCATCCACCTTAGTTACATGATGGTATTTAGTCCATTTCATCATTTAACCACATGATCAATAATAATGTCATAAACAATTATTCTTTGCATATAAACTAATATAAAACAAATGCATTTTTCCAATATTACTATAATCATAATATTTTCTCTGACTAACTATCTGTCTTCTTTAATTTATAATGAAAATAAATACATTAGTTTTAAAATGGGGTGTGACTTTCATTAACTATGAAAGTGTAAAAGGGTACAAACTTTGGGATCATATGATTGGGAATGTATTATATATATAGTTGGAACATGATCTTCAAGGAGATTAGATCTTCTCCTTTAGTTGAGAAATTAGATGGGAGTATGAAGTCTACAATGCAATTATAACCAAAGATTGAGACATTTACACTTGAAGTTGAACCAAAAGTTTAGGTTGGACTAGATGAAGAGGATAGTACATAGAGCTTAAAGAGTTCATTGGAGGAAGGACCTCCACCTCAACTTTTGAGGAGGTCCACTTAGTAGAGGATGCAACTAGAATGGTATAGTCTGCTTGATTTTAGATGTATTTTTGCCTTGATTACTAACACTGACGAGCCTTGAATTATGACTAAGGTAATGTTGATGAAATGTAGTGAGTCGACCTAGAAGATAGCCATAGATGATGAGATGGATGTAATAAAAAAGAATGATACTTGGGACTTGGTTTAGTTATTGAAGGGAAGAAAGATTGTTGGTTACAAATGGACCTTCAAGAAGAATTTGGTTCAAATGGTACTATTAAAAGTACAAAGCAACATTAGTTATGAAAGGATATTCCCAAGTTTAGGGAATTGATGTTAGTGATATTTTTCTCTAGTTGCTAAGTTGGTATCCATTCAATTCTTATTACTATTGTAGTAGATTTTGATATTAATATTGGGAAGATGGACATGACAACTTTCTTGCATGGCGACCTAGAGGAAGAAATCTACATGACAAAGATTGACCACTATGTGGTAAAAGGTAAGGATTCATTGGTTTGTAGATTAAATAAATATTTATATGGTCTCAAAAAGTCACCCAGAATGTTGTCCCAAAAGTTTGAGTCATATGTTTTGAAGTTGAGATTTATGAGGTCCAAATCAGATTACTATGTATACTTTAAGTAGGATGTTAATCATTTTCTTGTTATCACTTTGTATGTTGATGATATGTTGATATTTAGTGATAGTAAGGGGATGATTGGGGAGATGAAGTCCTAGCTCTTATTACAGTTTGATATGAATAACTTGGGGGTTTCTAAAATCATCTTAGGTATGGCTATCAAAAGAGATAGAGCTAACAAAAAGCTCTTATTGGGACTAAGTATGTTGAGTCTATGTTACAATGTTTCATCATAGAAGGCAACAAACTAGTGAAAGTTTCTATTTTAGTGGGGACTAATCTATCAATTGAGCAATGTCTAGATCTTTACCTATGAATAAGGAGGATACATCTTATGTTCCTTCTACTAGTGTAGTCGATAGTTTGATGTATGATATGGTCTAATCTAGACTAGATATTGCCAAAGCAATGGGAGTCTTGAGCTATTTTATGGATAATATTGGTAGAGAGCACTAGGTAGTAGTGAAAATAGTCTTTAGGTACTTGTGGGGTACTATAGAGTATTCTATTTTCTACTAGGATTACTTGTAGGATCATGTAAGTTACTTGTAACATTAGAGTGGTCGCTTGCAACATCATGGTAGTCACTTGCAACATCATGATTGTCACTTGTAGCATCATAGTGGTTACTTGTAGCATCATGGTGGTCACTTACAACATCATGATGGTTTGTTGCAACATAGTGAGGGTCACTTGTAGCAAAGCAATATTAGTGGCACTTGCAATAAAGCAAGATTAGTGGCACTTGTAGAAAAGTTAGTGAGTACTTGCAACACTTGGAGATCTAGGGCTTTGTTGACTCAAATTTGGCAAGAGATATGGATAGTAGAATATTAATGGTGTGATTAGTTAGATGATTAAGTAGTAGTTTGCAGTCACTTAATCCATTAAGAGGTAGAGTACACAGTAGACATTCATGTAACAAGGAAATCTAGACTTAGAGATTGTGTTCAAATGTTGGGCTAAGTCAAGAAGTAGTTTAGATTGGATGTGACCATTAGAGTGCCATTAAATTGGAAAAGAACTTAACTTTTCATGCACAAAAAAGAATATAGATGTTTGGTATCATTTTATTCATGACATGGTGGAGGATGGAAGGGTGATGCTTGAAAAGGTTGACACTTTGGTGAATGTTCTAGATGCATTG
The DNA here is from genome assembly GCA_027924645.1 of Cunninghamia lanceolata. Classification (NCBI taxonomy): domain Eukaryota; kingdom Viridiplantae; phylum Streptophyta; class Pinopsida; order Cupressales; family Cupressaceae; genus Cunninghamia; species Cunninghamia lanceolata. The sequence goes on from BSBN01001256.1 coordinate 1,240,926, forward strand.
ATGAAGTTTGTGAGCACAGAGAAGCTCAACTTGTGTAGTGATTTTATGGGGCTCATGACCCCTAGCATTTAGGTTTCACTGTTGGAATTCCCCTTTGCTCTTTTTCATTGTATACAACAAGTGGGAGAATGGCAGGAAAGGTGTCCCAACTTTGCATCCCAATGCTTCATATTTATTAATTAGTTGTATTTATTCATTATTTTGTCCTCACATGGGAAAGAGGGTGTCCCACTTTGAGATGAAATTCTTGGCCTTGTGTTGATATTTTGTAATGTGTGTAAGAAGTTGTAAGAGAATCTAATGTCATCATGATTTCTACTTGAGCATCTTATGACATTGTAAAATGAGAGTTACTTAACATATTTTATGATGTGTAAGAGCATGATTATAGGGGAGTTATATTGGAATCTTGAACAACATTATGAAACATGTTATGACATGTCATAAGTCATCTTTGAATGGGGATAATGGAGCCAAAATAGAGCACCCAAGTTGGTGAATTTGGTTTTGATAGATTATGACATGTAAGAGGATCTTCTAATATTAGCATGTTGGCTCATCATGGGAGTTGGGCATTGAAATTATTCATGGGAATTTGGGTGCCATTTTTGTGGGTGGTACTCTCCTATGGTTTACCATTTATAGTTTCCTATTTTGTATATTCTATGTATTGGTGCATAGGATGGAGATGTAGTATGATGTAATTTTGTAGGGGGTTATGCTACTATAATTTCTCTAGACTTGTGTTGGCTCTCCCATGAAAGCTTCAACCTATTGACGTATTGTAATGAGATTGGTACCATGAATACATTGGTTCAAGATTTGGAGGTTCTATTTTTTATCGAAAGAGTTTTCCCAAGATAAACATTGTGTCATTGTGGTATTGTTCTTGTGTGTATTTTTATTTTGAAACATCTAGGTCATATTTTGCATGAATTTCTCTCTTGATTGATTATTGTACAAAGTGTTTCCACTATTAACTTCCTTTGAGTTACATGATGACATTATGACCTTCCTATTGGAAGTATGTGCTAATAGGTGTTGTCATTGATGTCAACAAGCTTATGTTGTCATTTGGGTCAACTATGTCAAGAACATGAGTTAAAAAATGATGCAAGAGTATGAGTAGTTTGTGTTGAGTAGAGATCAAAGATAAGGTTGTGCAGAGATGAGGATATGAGCTATTGCTAAAGGTGATATGGTTACTTTGTAGAGGTGCTGAAGATGTTGAGAATATGCTTCTGTTGTTTTGTTTCCAAGTGCTTTTGAGAAAATTTGATTAATAAAGGAAACAATGTGTTGAAGATGTGTTCTGGCTTAACAGAGTTGTGATTGAGTTTTTCTCTGCATTTCATCCTCATTGAAGATCTTCTTGTGCATTTTGAATATGTTGTTTAGAGGAGTTCAAAGATGCTATATTCCAGATTTTGTGCTTTGGTTCATTGTGCAGAGAAAGTTGTGTTCACCAATGTGCGGACAATATTTCTAAGTTGTGCAGGTGTGTCTGGGAGAAACTATTTTTCTCTGCATTTCTCCACAGATTTGTTTTTGTCTCTGCAGTTCTAGATTTATGCTCATAAGGTCTATATATTTATTTAGTTCAAGTGGTTCATGGTTTGGTACTCCGTATGTTTGTTTCTTGAGTTGTAGATGATGGTTTCTTGAGTTGCAGTTGATGACAGAGTAATCTAAGTGCTCTAGTGTGAACTTTCTTTAGGTGAAAGATGTTGCAAAGGAATTTGTTGGTTTTCAAGGTGCTTGTGGATGTTTCTAGATCATGGTTAAGCTTGGCATGTGGTTTTCATGTCATCTTTTGGTCTTGAGGAAGCGTGCACTTCAAAGTTCATAATGTTAACACAAGTTTGGCTGACTTGGTTGTTTACACTAATTGCGGTTGTGCTTCAGTGATTGTGAAAGTGTGATGAAGCATGTATGTATGGATTTAGGTTTGTGCTAAGATGTAATGTGGTCCACATTCATTCCTTTCCTCTACGGGAATGTTTTGGTCCAGACCTAATTTGAATTTTATAGGTTAAGATGTGTTGCCGACCTTAGAGAATGTTTTCAAGATTGATGATGGTATAAATAAGTGTCAAGGATTCATGAGTGAATGTACGCGCGATGGATATGATTTTTGTGATGTGAATTTGATTAGTGCAATGAGAGATTTCATGTGTTAGGCTACTGGATGCAGTGAGCAGAAGGTGTCTACAATTCTTTAGTGTTGCTATGAAGATGATGTTTGTGTTGTGGTGAATATTGAACTTCATTGGAACAGTACTCCATGCATAGGTTAGATGCAATTATATCAGTTCATCCCTGGCAGTGAGCCTTCTCTTCTATCTCTTTGGTAGTGAGCCTTTCTTTCTTTCTTCTGGGCAGTGAGCCTTTTGTAATTAGGTATTGCTACTACTTTATATTGTAAGCTAATCCTCACCGTGGTTTTGCCCTTCTTGGTTTTCCATGTAAAATCTGGTATTGTCTTGTGTTTGGTGTTGTTATGATTCAGTTTCTATTATTTTCTTTTCATGCTTGTTTAGGGGAAAATTGGATTTGTTAATGTTTTTATTTTTAGATGTTTAAATCCTCCTTTCCACCTTACATTCAAGGATCTAGGGTTGAGTGACGAGCACTATCATACCCTAGGTCACTTGCAGATGTAGGGAAACTTGGATTAGGGAATTTAATTATTAATTTTCCTTCTCTTATGTCCAATTAACCATTAAAACCCTAATTATGCAAATACGACAACAAATTGACGAATGATAGAAAAAGCTCTTGCAAATAGGAGTAAAATACCAAATTATAGAATACCTATTTTCTGGGTTCCGAAGTGGATCAGTCAGGGACACTAGAGTGGGTGCCCAAGTCTAAGGTACCTTCTTTTTTTATGGAATCCAGACCTCCTTCCAACACTGATCAACCTTGTAACTTCTATTTTCAGAGATCTATTTGTGGAGGACACTAGAGCGAGTGCCCAAGTCCTGGAAGTGCTCCTGTGTCTGACTTTTCTTCAGATCCTGAATCCTTGATGCCTGCCAATCCTTCCTGCAACTCCACTTTTTCCAAATGCGACACCTGTAACCTGCAATCACAAGAACTGGTTTGGGGGTTGTGGTGTTTAGAGGCTTGCCTCAGTCAAACCTCAGAGGACACTTAAGTCTCCGAACACTGTTATCAGATAAAGAGTGCATGCCCTTGTGAGGCAGAGGCAAAAACCAAAGGAATCAATGATGAAAATACAATATTATGTCACCTTGTAGTGAAGGTCTCAAGGAGGAAGATGCTCTTCATGCCATGAGGAATTTAATGCTCTAATATGCAAATATCAACACACAAAACATAAAAGTCTGCTCTTGCAACACAATAGAAAGCCTTAAATCACCTTGAGAACACTTGAACATCCCAATTGCCATCTATTTTCTAAATGAATGCCTAAGCATGCTTATATATGCAACTACAAGCATTCCCTCCAAGATTTTAAAAATCAAACTTTACCATGTCGGCAAAAGAACCAAATAACAGTCATAAACCGACACTTAGAAATTAGGGCTGCCCTAAAATAGGACAGGACTAAGGCGTGGGCACCCAAGTCCTCCACCCCTATTTTGGGTAGGGTACAGCTCAAGGGGTCAACCTAGGTCCAATTTGCCATGGACCCTAGGTCTCATTCCATCGGGATGCCAAAATATGAACTAAAATGTCCTAAATGCATGCTAAAGACCCGAGAACTAAACCTTATGAGGGAAAATCCCCCAAGGGGACATTTTCTGACATTACATTTAGCCCCCACTTTAATGTATGTATAAATGCAAGGCCAATACATGCATTAAAGTAAGGTCACAAACACACCAAGCATGGAGAAGACATGCCAATCACATAGAAGACAGTAACAGACATTCAAAACATATAGAAAATAGTTACAGTCATGCAGAAAACGGAGAAGACAGTCAATCCATAGAAGATACATTAATGCATGGAAGATAGAAATGATACCTTTTCTTTTCTTTTTCTTATATATATGAAATGCAAATGCAAGTAATGGAAAGTAAACAAACCTCCTATAATACAAGATGCACTACCTTAGGGTGCAGGTCTATGTATATATGGGGCAACACACACGCAAGACATGCAAAACCTCCCTAAATGTAGGAAGTACTACTTGAGGGCGCTGGTCTCTGCATATGGGGTAGCAAACACGCAACACAAAACAAGCACACCAAAACACACACTTGAAGACATGGAGAAAACATGACAGACAAGCGATGGAGTGTACCTATTTCTAGGTCCAACACCATCTCAGGCACATTACAGGCACACACTGACGATTGGGCTTCACCACAACAATCACTGAAAACACGCTTAAGGGTTGAGTTAGTCACATAACCGCTCCCCACCTCTGTAGAGGAATTTTGAAAATGACAGGATGATGCAATCTGCTCTGAGAAATACACCATCCCTGCCTTTGCAGAGGGCTTAAGATAAAAAAGGATATACATGATATCCTGCCTCCATAGAGGGCTTACATGATTAATTGATTAATTAAAAACAAACTCAGGATGTACGATGCACTACCCTGGGGCGCAAGTATTTGCATCTGAGGTCAAACACATTGCTAACATCTATAACAGATATCTTACCTTATATATGCCCCCACCTTAAGGTGGTCGATATCAGTTATTGATATCAAGCATGTTAAGGTAGGAAGAAAACACACAAGGGAACACCAAATTTTGTAAAGCCCATGCCCCCAGAGGTGACATGTACTTTACGATCACCAAATGTTCCCACAAACACATCCCTGCAAGAAACATGTTAGTGTCTACAACATCATGATAAACAACAACATCAATGCATATGATTAACCACACAAAGAGCAAAGATTATACAATGAATTTAGAGTTTGAGGATAATTGTGGGGCTATATCATGAAGCTCTCCAAATCGAGTACCGCCAAGGCTAGATTCAAAGGCAAACAAAGGTGTAGGGAGCAGCAGTATTGTTAAGGTTTGTAAATGCGACAAAAACATCATAAAATTCACTACGCGGAAAGCACGAGTGCTTCCACTAGCCAAGCATTAGATAAAATATACAACCCCATTGTCATATTAGGAACTAAGTCCATTTTTTGATTGCTCTTAAAAGGGACACTAGCTCCGCATTAGTATAAATGTTTGTCATCATCCGCCCGCTAGATGGAAACACTAGAAGAAAGGAAACAATAAATAAGAGAGGAGAAATAAGTGTCTTAGGGACAGTCACGTAGGAGGGTGCCCCCAGGTCACCAACCACGATGCTATGTCCGTAAGACACAACACACAACAATGAAATCAGAGGGAGAGAAATATAGAAGAATGATGATACAAATAGAGGAAGGTCACAACAGATGCGGTCTCTTGGTATCCCAAACCTTACGGGAGAATCTGAGGTCATTCCAGGAGGCCTAAACAACATATGACACATCACAGGGGAAGCACATCACGAGAGAGATAAAGTGTTAGAGATACTTACCTGTAGGGCCCCTACCGGGCTAGCGGGTATCACGAATCTTGATCTTTATCTTAATGGTTAAGGCGTTATCACTTCTTCTCTCTTCCATATGTTCATGAGTTTGTGAGGTTAACTGTGTAGGAAATGTTTCTCTTAATGATGGTTGAGAGGGGATGTTTCCATTGTCTGTGTCAGCTATAGGAGCATTTGAAGTGTCATTTAAATGAGCTTGTGGAGGCATTTGAAAGATACCCATTTCAGTACCTATATAGGGTGTTGGAATGGCTTGTGTCAAAGGGATAGCTTGTTCTTCCATAGCATGTAGGATTTCATTGCTTTCTAAAGTATGTGATGTTCCATGATTTGTTTTCTTGTTTAGAATGTAATTGAGAAGTTCTTGAACATCAAGTGGCAAATTATCATTAGATTCAAGCAAATAGTCACAAAGAGAATCTGCATCATCCAAAGCTTCATCCTAGTTAGGGACAGCAGGAAGGGATGGAAAAGTAGTGTGGAGAAATCTATCAATGATATCTTTTTCTTGTGCCAATATATCCTCACCAAGTGGGGTTATGTTGGGACAAGTCTCTTTGTTTAATAGATCACCCATTGCTATTTCATTCTCATAGGTCTCAGAAAGGATTTGCACTATATCATCATGAAACAAAGGGAGAGCGAGGGTAAATTTGTCACCACTACTTTCCCCATGATTGTTTTCATCTACAAAACTTTTGAGATTCTCCATGATTGAAGGAAAAACATCCACAGTCTCAAGAAAGTTATTGAAATAGGCTATGGATCGAAGGATATCACATGTGGTACTATTGGTTATATCAATGCCATAGATGTATGCAATTTGATGAAAGGCTTGAGGATATTTGAAAAAAATATCATAATTCATAATGTACTCATATAAGTCTTCTAAAGATGTACCCTTAGGAGAATCCATTAATGCCAAATATATGCCAAAATGCTTGATTTTTTGATACTTTTTCAATACAAATGAATGAAACAAAGGATGTTGTAAGGATTTCAGTCAAGGGAAGCAAGTTATATGTCTAATATCAGTCCAAAACAGCAATATAATCACTCTCAACACACTATTGATGCAAATCCAAGATAATGCTAAGTCAAAATATGTCAAAATAGGCACTTTTTTCACCAAAATTCAATGCAAAAGAGCATAACAAAGGGTGTTGTGAGGAAAATGATGATGGAAAGAAAATAATATCAGTAATAACAGCCACTTTATGCAAAAATACCCAACACAACATGCTTTTAGTACAACTTAAGGTAAAACCCTAGTGAAAATATAGCAAAAATAGGCTATTTTTCACAGTTTTTCAACTCCAAGACCTAGAAAAAGGGGTGTTGTAAGGAATTTTAGGAGGTATAGAAAATAATATCAATAATATGAGTCACCTCAATCCATAAAATTTATCACAACACACTTGGAGTGCAAACTAGGTCAAACCCTAGGGCCAAAATAGCCAAAATGTGTGGTTTTTTGCAAAATTTTCACTACAAGAGCCCGATAAAAGGGTATTGTGAAGATTTTTATGAGGAGTAGAAAATTATTTCCATTATAACAACAAATTAATGCCAAAATATCTTTCACAACACACCTATGGTACAAGTTTAGAAAGTCGATAAGGCCAATTTTAGTGAAAATTGTTGTTTTTGAAGCCTTAGGTTTGAGATCTTGGGATAAAATTCTATTTGAATGCTTTGAAATATGATTTATGATAAAATTAAATTAATCTTAGATCTTAAAATGATTTTCAAGCCTTAACATGCAAAATGCCCATGCAAATTTAATGAAAATGCATCAAAATTGCTAGTTTTTGTTAAACTTTTCTATGTAAAAATGCAAATATTTTAAATCTAAATGCAAATTCACACTAAAATAAAAGACTACAGCCAAATGCAAATTTTAATGAGCCTCTAAAATCAGTAGAAAAATCTGATAAAATATTTTGCCTACTAACCCTAGATTTTGGAATTACTAGGTTATATAAAATTGTCAAAATTTCCACAAAACCCTAGCAATTAAATCATGAAAATGCAATGCAAAATTTTGAATTTATAGATTTTTCTGTAGTTTATATCAGATCTGATGAAAAAATCATGAATTAGGAAAATTTAGGAAGAATTGATGCAATTTAATAAGCCAAACAAGGCAATTTTTTTGTATTTTTCAAATTTTTCAATTTTTTTGAATTTTTCCCAATGCAATGAAATAAATGACCAAATGAATGAATGGAATCAATCCAAATCTGAAGACAAACACTCAGCAAGTTGAAATTTAAGTCTAAAAACATGGGTTCACCAAAATGTTTACGAAAAAATTGGATTTGTTAATGTTTTAGTTTTTAGATGTTTAAATCCTCCTTTCCACCTTACATTCAAGGATCTAGGGTCAAGTGACGAGCACTATCATACCCTAGGTCACTTGTAGATGTAGGGAAACTTGGATTAGGGAATTTAATTATTAATTTTCTTTCTCTTTTGTCTAATTAACATTAAAACCCTAATTCTACAAATACGACAACAAATTGACGAATGATGGAAAAAGCTCTTGCAAACAAGAGTAAAATACCAAATTATAGAATACCTACTTTCAGGGTTCTGAAATGGAACAGTTGGGGACACTGGAGTGGGCGTCCAAGTCCAAGGTACCTATTTTTTCACAGAATCCAGACCTCCTTCCGACATTGATCAACCCTGTAACTTCTATTTTCAAAGATCTATCTATGGAGGACACTAGAGTGAGTGCCCAAGTCCTGGAAGTGCTCTTGTGTCTGACTTTTCTTCAGATCCTAAATACTTGATGCCTGCCAATTCTTCCTGCAACTCCACTTTTTCTAAATGTGACACCTATAACCTGCAATCACAAGACTTGGTTTGGGGGTTGTGGTGTTTAGAGGCTTGCCTTAGTCAAGCCCCAGAGGACACTTAAGTCTTCAAACAACATTGTCAGATAAAGAGTGCGTGCCCTTGTGAGGCAGAGGCAAAAAACAAAGGAATCAATGATGAAAATACAATATTATGTCACCTTGTAGTGAAGCTCTCATGGAGAAAGATGCTCTTCATGCCATGGGGAAATTAATGCTCAAATCTACAAATATGAACACACAAAACATAAAAGTCTGCTCTTGCAACACAATATAAATCCTTGAATCACCTTAAGAACACTTGAACATCTCAATTTCCATCTAGTTTCTAAATGAATGTCTAAGCATGCTTATATATGCAACTACAAGCATTTATGCCAAGATTTTAAAAATCAAACTTTCCGTGTCGGCAAAAGAACCAAATAACAGTCATAAACCAACACCCAGAAATTAGGGCTACCCCAAAATAGGGCAAGACTAGGGCGCGGGCGCCCTAGTCCTCCCCCTATTTTGGGCAGGGTATAGCTCAAGGGGTCCACCTAGGTCTAATTTGCCATGGAACCTAGGTCTCATTCCATCGGGATGCCAAAATATGAACTAAAATGTCCCAAATGCATGTTAAAGACCTGGGAGCTAAACCTTATGAGGGAAAAGCCCCCAAGGGGACATTTTCTGACATTACAATGCTTAATCATCATAACAAGGTTTAAGGTTAATGTGGATCTGAATGTTTGTAAGGGTTTGAAGTTTATGATACAACTGATTCACCCTACTCTCAATTGTCTTGTGCATTTAACAATTGGTATCAAAGCAAGGTTCCTTTGAAGAAAGCTTAACATCTTGAGGTAGATCTAGGATGGCACAAAAGAAGGATGTTTCCCTATTTGATGGATCTTTAAAAGATGAATGCATGTCTGTCAATAGTGAAGAACTCAAGGTTGCTCTTGAAGACCTAGAGAGGACTGAAGAAGAAATCAAAGATCTAAAGGAGAATGTTAAAGAAGTAGATGGATGTATCAAAAAATTAAGAGAGCAAGTCAAGAAGTTCAAAGAAAGACATAAGGAGGTCAGTGAACAATTGAGGCTAGTAACTGAATCTATGAATGGTCTGAAAGTGCAAGTTGAATAAAATGCAAGGATTGAGGAATATCTAAACTTAATGGTGAAAGGCAAATCTAAAGAATGTATAAGGCTTGAACAAGAAGTTGTGAATTTAAAATTAGATCTAGAGAAAGCAAATAATTATGAAGAAAAATTCAAGATAAGCTCTGCAAAGCTTGATCAGATGATTGGAAGTCAGAAAAGTCCCAATGATAAAGAGGGTTTGGGATTTGAAAAAGGTGAAAGTTCGAAATCATACCATACTTCAAATCAGAGGAACAATGGCAAGCAGATCTGGAATCAAAAGAATAAAGCTAGAAGACTAGATAGTCAGACAACCAAATGCTCAAAGGTATCCATATTTCAATGTTTTTTGTCATTTATGCAATAAGTATGGACACAAAGCAATATAATGTAGAAGTAGAAGGAATCAAAATGTTCCATCCTTCTCTGGTCAATGCTTCACATGCAATAAAGTTGGTCATAGAGCTGTTGTATGCAAAAGTAAAGTGAGTCAGAACTCTACTAGGTGTTTTGCATGCAATAAGATGGGACATAGAGCTAATGAGTGTAGAAGTCAAATGAGAAATGGCTATGGAAAGGATAGAATAGTTAAATCTTTTAGTGGCTACTGTTATACATGCAAGAAATTTGGGCATAAAGCTAACCAATACATATCCAGAATGAATGGAATGAATACTAGTCAGAGAAATGTTGTGTGCTACAACTGCAATAGATTAGACATACCTCTAAGTTCTACAGAAGTAGAAGCATGAAGAAGGACAAACCGGTAGAGAAGAACAAACCAGTCCAAAAGGTTGATCCGATAGAGACTAAGAAGGAGATGAGTGAGATTTGGATGAAGAAGGATGTAACAGAGGTTAAGGATGAGCCTGTACCGGCATCCGATGCAAATGTTCCCTTTGGAAACTAAGATTAGAGCTTTGGCACAAGGGGGCTTTATTGAAAATCCTTTCTCCCCTACCAAAGGAATGGTGCTAATGCCTCAACATGAAAAGGTTGAGGATTAGCAACAAAGCTTTAAGTTGGGTTAGAGATTGTGATTGCAAAGGATAAACGTAGAGTTGTGTAGATTAGCTTGGTTGGTAATTTTGCAAAAGGATCTTATCTTCCACAAGAAGTTTGCTGTGGAAGAAAATTTGATCAGAATGTAGTTGTTTCTAGTACAAAACAATTTTCATGAGGATCTATAGATGAACTCAAAGGTGAATGGATATGAATCAGATAAGTCTTCAAGCAATGAAGAAAAAAAACAAAAAAAAGGTGCAGAAGCTCTAGAAAGGATTCCTAAGACCCCTGGGTTTGTGCAGAAGCATCACATTGAAGACTAGATCATTGGTGATAAGAGAAAAGGTGTATTGACAAGAAGGAGAGTTGCTAAAGAACAGGTAAATCTATGTTTACTCTCTAAAGTTGAACCTAAAACAATGGTTGAGGCATGCAAGGATGAATATTGGATCAAGGCTATGGAAGAAGAACTAATGTAGATTAAGAAGAATCATACTTGGGAACTTGTCCCAAGACCAAAGAACAAAAATGTGAGTGGAACTAAGTGGGTATTCCAGAACAAATTGAATGAAATGGAGAAGTGGTAAGGAACAAGGCAAGACTTGTGTGTAAAGGCTACTCACAAGTGGAATGAATAGACTATAAGGAAACTTATGCTCTGGTGGCAAGAATGGAAGCCATTAGGATGTTTCTAGCTTTTGCAACACATAAGGATTCCAAAGTATATCAAATGGATGTGAAGTCTGCTTTTCTAAATGGTGAGTTGGAAGAGGAAGTGTACATAGAATAACCGGATGGATTTTAGTTATCAGATAAACCTGATATGGTCTGCAGATTGAAGAAGACATTATATGGATTGAAGCAAGCCCCCAGAGCTTGGTATGAAAGGTTGGATAGGTACTTATTACAGAAATAATTCAATAAAGTTACTGACTTTAATCTAAGTGCTTATACAGATGCAGATTGGGCTGGTTATGTAGATGACATGAAAAGTACAAGTGGTGGTGCATTCTTTCTTGGATGCAGATTGGTGTCTTGGCTAAGTAAGAAACAAGATTCAGTGTCTTTATCTACTACATAGGTAGAGTATATTGTTGTAGCATCATGTTGTACACATGTGTTATGGATGAGACAAACCTTGAAGGATATCAAAGTTGTGTATGATAAGCCAATCTCTATTTTATGTGATAATAAAAGTGCTATTAACATTTCAAAGAATCCGGTGATGCATTCAAGGGCAAAGCATATTGCAATTAGGTATCACTTTCTGAGAGAGAAGGTTGTAGAGAATGAAGTGAAGCTTGAGTATGTGCCTATAAAGGATCAGGTTGCTGACATAGTCACTAAGGCTCTTCCTAAGGATACATTTGAGTATCTCCGAGAGAAGTTAGGGGTTATTTCCCCTCCTTTGAACTAGATGCATAAGGAGGTGCATCAATCCAATGGATTTCAAGATTCATTCTTCTCTGAACTGATGTTGGAGGCTACCTCTCAAGGGGAGAAGGTAGTGCTCATGATGATTGTTGTAGATAGGGGGAGTAAGATTTCATAGAATTTGGTGTGCACTCCTAAGGGGGAGTATTTAGAGTAGCGAAAAGAAAAGATCATGTGACTTGATAAGAGTGAAAGTAAAGGTGTGTCGCCCTTTTCCATTGATGTCAAAGGGGGAGAGAGTTCAATGTGAAAAATTAAGAGAGAGAGCAATGTGAAAAAGAAATGAATCAGTGATCACGAAGAGAGAGTAAGATGTGTAAAAGAAAGGGGGAGAGTAAGAAAGCAAAGAAGATTGGTGCAGATTTGTGTCTTGATGGTTTTTCACATTATGTGTTGCCATCAATGACAAAGGGTGAGATCGTTGCAAGTATGTGCTAATCGGTGTTTTCATTTATGTCAACAAGCTTATGTTGTCATTGGGGTCAACTGTGTCAAGAGCATGAGTTAATAAATGATGCAAGAGTATGAGTAGTTTGTGTTGAGCAGAGATCAAAGATAAGGTTGTGCAAAGATGAGGATATGAGCTATTGTTGAAGGTGATTTGGTTGCTTTGTAGAGGTGCTGAAGATGTTGAGAATATGCTTCTGTTGTTTGGTTTCCAAGTTCTTTTGAAAAAATTTGATTAATAAAGGAAAAGTGTGTTGAAGATGTGTTTGGGCTTAACAGAGTTGTGGTCAAGTTTTGCTCTGCATTTCTTCCTAATTGAAGATTTACTTGTGTGGTTTGAATATATTGTTTAGAGGTGTTCAGAGATGCTATATTCCACATTTTGTGCTCCGGTTTGTTGTGCAGAGAAAGTTGTGTTCACCAGTGTGCAAATAATGTTTCTGAGTTATGCAGAAGTGTCTAGGAGAAACTGTTTTGCTCCACATTTCTCCGTAGATTTGTTTTTGGCTTTGCAGTTCTAGATTTATCCTCATAAGGTATATATATTTCTTCCTAGTTGAAGTGGTTCATGGTTTGGTGCTCTACAAGTTTGTTTCTTGAGTTGCAGATGATGGTTTCTTGAGTTGCACTTGATGACATAGTAATCTAAGTGCTCCGGTGTCAACTTTCTTTAGGTGAAAGATGTCGCAAAGGAATTTGTTGGTTTTCAAGGTGTTTGTGGATGTTTCTAGATCATGTTCAAGCTTGGTGTGTGGTCTACATGTTGTCTTTTGGTCTTGAGGAAGCGTGCACTTAAAAGTTCACAATGTTAACACAAGTTTGGTTGACTTGGTTGTTTACACTAATTGCGGTTATGCTTCAGTGATTGTGAAAGCATGATGAAGCATGTATGTATGGATTTAAGTCCATGCTAAGATGTAATGTGGTCTACATTCATTCCTTTCCTCTGCAAAAATGTTTTGGTCCAGACCTAATTTAAATTTTATGGGTTAAGATGTGTTGCCGACCTTGGAGAATGTTTTCAAGATTGATGATGGTATAAATAAGTGTCAAGGATTCATGAGTGAATGTACACATGATGAATATGATTTTTGTGATGTGAATTTGATCAATGTAGTGAGAGATTTCATGTGGTAGGCTACTGGATGCAATGAACAGAAGGTGTCTACAATTCTTTAGTGTTGTTGCGAAGATGATGTTTGTGTTGTGGTGAATATTGAGCTTCATTGGAACTATAGTCCATGCATAGGTTAGATGCAATTATATCAGTTCATCCCTTACAGTGAGCCTTCTCTTCTATCCCTTTGGTAGTGAGCCTTTCTTTCTTTCTTTTGGGCAGTGAGCCTTTTGTAATTCGGTATTGCTACTACTTTATATTGTGAGCTAATCCTCGTCGTGGTTTTTCCCTTCTTGGGTTTTCCACATAAAATATGGTGTTGTCTTGTGTTTGGTGTTGTTATGATTCAGTTTTTGTTATTTTCTTTTCATCATATCAAGGTTTAAGGTTAATGTAGATCTGAATGTTTGTAAGGGTTTGAAGCTTATGATACAACTAATTCCCCCCCCCTCTTAGTTGTCTTGTGCATTCAACACTTCCAAGTGAGGAATTATTACATGATGATTATAATGGTACTTTTGATGCTTCTTTACATGTTAAACCATTCTTTCTTGCTAATTATGAGTACTAGAGAACGATATTGTATTATTAGTGACTTTAGACTTCATTTGAGTGGTAGAGTGTTACAAAGGTTTGATTCATCTTGTTTACTTTACATTTATTTTATGAACTTGGCACATGCTTTTATGGCTTATTTTTCTAAACCTACTACCCATGAGGATAACATGGACATGGTGATACATTCTCATGATTTAGCTTTTGATCCTATTATACTTATGGCTTATGTGTATATAAACATACCTTGCATTCTATTCCATCTTCTCCTAAACTAGCTAGAGGCCAAGAAGTTACATTGCATCAACCCATTGTACCTCCTAAGCCTACACATATGGTAGTATAAAATCTTTTAAAACACACTCTCATTACCTTAACTATTGCTAAACCACACAAGGCTAAATATTTTTTGCACTTATCATCACACACATGGATATTCTAAGGATAGAGGCATTACATTCAACCACAAATTTCAAGAACTTATAGATAAAGGGAAGATAAATATTAAGCATACTCATGAGCCCACAACTCCCTCATTTAAGGAGGTGAACAATATGGAAGAATAGTATGTGCATCAAGCAATTAGTCTTGTTCACTATAAAACACCTTATATTGAGATTACACATGACATAAAAAGAGAAACCACTTGATACACATTGTGAAGGATGACTTCATTGCTACCATATCCCCACTTACCCTTCTTAATAATTGTCATATTTTATTTTTTTTATTTCTTATCTTGGCTTTAGTTACCATGTTCATAGTTAGCACATGGATGATGCAAAGACACCTTTAGTGGTGCATGTTGACACAAGTGAATTTGAACATGTGTTGTGGTGTTCATGTCACTTCTTTCTTATACTTTGTATCATTTATACTTGGGTGTTTTGCTTATGCCACACATGTTGTGATCCTCCTTACTTCTTCATCTATTTAGCTCATGTGACCTCCCATTTTGACCTCTTGATTATGTATTATTTGTTGTTCATAACTTGTTCTCATTTCATTTTATATTATGGTCTATGTTGTGTTTCCCCACTTGGCATCATTCTTACTTTATTTTGAAATTTTAGTTTCCATGCTTGCCTACATGCCATGTTTGACTCCTATGTCCGCTTACGTTTTATGTTTACCACCTTGAGTTTTCACATGTTCCTTGTTATGTGCCTATGCTACATGGTTTTGTGGTGACAGATGATTTATTATCCTTATCATGATCCTAATTCTTCCTAGATTACATCTTGCAATTCCATGAACTATGATGACATTATTGTTGATTGTTATATGTGAGGGGTAGATATATACAATTCTTGTGATCTTTCTTCTGCCGACACCATTTACGAGCCTTATCATGTATCTTACCCATTTGGTGACAACCATTTTTACATGTTCCTTCAAGACCAAATCTTACCCATTTGTTCTTTCATTGCCCTATCATGCTTCGATAGTTCTCTTATTGTATTAGGGACATTGAGCCTCCCCCACACTCATTTGTGCTTGCATGTCTTATCATGTTCCTAGAGCTATCTTCTTACATTGAGAACACCATGCCTTCCCCATGCTTTTTTTTTTCTCATGCCTTATCATGTTCCTAGATCCACCCTCTTACATTGGGGACATCATGCCTTCCTTACACCATTGTGTGCTCACATGCCTTATCATGTTTCTAGAGCCACATTAGGGCACTATGGACCCTCCCCATACTATATGTACTTACATGATTTTTATCTTTCCTTTAGGGCCATCTTTACTTTTCTTATTTGCCTATATCAGGGGGTAATTTAAGTACCTCAATTATTATCTCACCTATATTCTTTTCACACTTATCATTCAACATGTCTTTCTTGCTACACAATGCTATTAATGACACTTATTATATACCCATAGAGCTTACATCATTACATTCCACTATTACTCATTTGATACATGTGATTGATGTACTTTCCTGCTTATTTTATTATACCTATCATATGATTGTCACACATTATTTATCATGATGATTATCACATGCTTTTCAATTTCATATATGCTTATCTATGATTTTATTACCTTTAATTTTCAAGTATCATTTCACCTCTTCTCCAATTCCTTACATTTGATGGGTGCAATCAATTGAAGGGGCACATACTATCACTAACACTCTAATGTTGCAAATGTAGACAACCACTTGTGCTTATATAGAGATTCATCACCACACCCACATGGATCTTGATAGCACTTACACACCCATATATATGAGTTTTATCAAATTACTGCTACAATGTAGATCACATTTACCGCTTTGAGTGGAGTCAAATTACATGGTCATGCTTGAAGTACAATATCACATTGCTATTGCTACACTTGGTGAAGTATTTTCATACAACTAGAATTTCTAACCCTACCCTCTCTCTTCTCCTCATCTTATATATATAGTTGAATTAACTTACAATTGTGCTTATTTTTACTTGCATGACAAAAGCTACTAATTACATATATTTTCTTTGTTTTGTAGATTCCTAAGGAGCACTTAGACCGAGGAGAGGGACATACACAGGATTTGAGATGGATCCATTACTTTACTTGGACCCATATTCTTTTACGTTTGAATAGTTAATTTTTTTTGTTGATAATGTACATATAATTTGAAATATATGTTCATGCTAGACTCACATGCACCTCAAAGTGGGGGCCAAATATAATGGTAAAATTTGCATACCCATGCCAATTTCCATTTAGTTTTGGGCTCATTTTGATGGAATGACAATAAAATTACATAACCCTAGGTGGCACACTCTCATGCTAAGTTTGGATCCTTCCTTGATCCTTATTTGTCCCCATTTATTCCTACTTACATACATTTCCATACATTCAACATTGTCCTAGCCCCATTTGCACCTTTTTCCACACATTTGCCTCATTACTAGCCTAGAATTCTATGCATCCATTCCAGACCCCAAAATTTCATGTTTCCTTATTTGGGTCAATCCTACGATGCTCGGGTTTGATCCTAATCTAGTCAAGATTGGCCCTAAAATTTAATTTTTCAAATTCAAAATTGTTGACTCTTGACCTTTTCTACTAATTGTTGAGACTTGACTTGGTACATGTTTGCATGACTTATTGGTATTTCATGATATTTAAAGGCATTTAAATTCATAAGGAGAATTAAAAAATAATTACAAGGAGAAATTTTCTAGGAACATTTTGATTCAGAGCATTAAAAGGAACCCATTGCAGAAAAATCTACACCTAGGCCATTTGTGTGGTTGAGAATGTTGTCTACAAAAAATTTCCCAAGGTAGTAAAGCTAGTTTGGCAAGGGGGTTGAACGAGGAGATCTTGACCCTCATAATTCGATAACTTCCCCTAAGGTATTTCTAAATACCATGGCCCTTGTACATCTTCACATATCATAGACCAATATGACATGGGTTTCAAAAGTCAACATTCTACCAAGATGATCTTGTGAGTTATAGAGCATCCAATGCATCATATCATTTTCGTACCACTCGGGTTTCAATCCCAAGGGGCATAGATTTGACCAAACAGGGATCTTAGAGATTACATGAAGACCGAAGCATTCGTTAGACTACAAACGTTTATATTCTATACATTGATGACTCGATTCTATGCTACATCAACACTTATTTTTCATTGTAGTTCCCAAAACCAAATACCCTTATCCATTACATTTAATTTCTAAAATAACATTTTAATTTATCAATTCCCAACTACAATTAATTTAACTAAGAGGGTTTCTAATTATTTTACATCAACATTTTGGATTCGTGATCCATCGTCATAATGATAAATCATGAAGTGTTATATTCTTATTATAATTAATTACTTTATTACTTACATTCATTTAATTAAACTAAGTCAAGCAAAATGAAATATCTAAATATTTATAAAATCAATTTATTTTTGAAAATATAACAAAGTAATCACATCAACTAGAAGTGTATCCTTCAATTATTTTACCAATGAAGTTGTTGGCCAAGGTGGTGCCTCTCTATTGGTCCGCCTTTGACCACTTGAACTACAAGGGGACCAAATAAACATCTAATCGAACGAGGCGTTGGCATTAAGCTTAGAAGCCAAACTATTACTTTAGTTAGGTGATAATGCCCTTATCATGGTGATAATGCCCTTATCATTGACCAATCCTTTGTTGACACAAATCAATAGTTTTCTTTAGTACCTTTGAATTTCTCACGAACGTGTTTCTGGATTTGTATGGATTAAAACTGGAGAGGCTACAAATTAAGATTTTGTTTTGTCTTTATTTTAAATATTCAAATTAGGATTCCATCACACTCACAAGTACTTCTCAACATGTTAAGCATACCACAACTTTTTAGAAGATCTGAAAAAGAGAGGCAAAGATTTACTTCCCTACGATAAACTAACCACTAATGTTCCTCTCTATTTCCTTTTCAAATAGAATATTATGCTACCCACCAACATGTTAAGCACACCATAATTCTCAAGAAACCTTAGGAAAGTGGCAAGTGAAGGTTTTCTTTCCTTCAGATTGCATACATGAGAACCAATAATGTTCTTCTGTATTTCATTTTCAAGTAGAACGTCTTGTAGAGGGGGGTGTATGAGAAGCCCTGCACTGCTCTGCTCTACTGAGGCGATGTGATGAGGGAATGTATGCAGATTTTAGGGTAGCAGAAAGGGGCACATGCCCAGTGGGTCCCTAATGCCACTATGGATGGCTAAGGAGCAAGCTTATGTTGCTATAAAACCTCCCAAATTCATCACAATCTCATGAAGAGAAGTTGTTTTGTTTTATAATCTTTGTGGGAGGTGGTAGTTAGGTAATCACACTAGGCTAACTGCAAGTGCAATGGAAGGAGTTGAGCATGGGAAAATTAATGACGATTTAGAGATGGTGGTGGTTCACAAGACTGATGTTCCTCCTGCTCAACGCACAAGAATGATCAATGAAGTTGGCAAAGCAGTCAAGGAAACTCTGTTTCCTGATGATCCCTTTAGGCAGTTTAAGAATCAGTCTAGGGGACGTAAGTGTGTTCTTGGCCTTCAGTATGTCTTCCCCATCTTAGAGTGGGCACCCAAATATTCATTTGGTCTGTTCAAATCAGATGTGATATCTGGACTCACCATTGCTAGCCTTGCCATTCCGCAGGTAAAATTAAAAAAGTGGTCATGTATTCGGATAAATGTCTTAATGTGTTTGTGTGTTTAACTTTCCATCTGCAACTTTTGTTTTAGGCGTATGTTAAATATGTCTGTGTTGATTGATGCAGGGCATAAGCTATGCAAAGCTTGCAAATTTGCCTCCCTTGATGGGACTATGTGAGTACTGCTCAGTTGTTTTTCTATTTTGTTAAGCCCATATTAGTATCCACATCCCCCGGAAAATTATGTTTTGTATACTGAGAAGTTGGTTATTTTTTCTAATAATAGGTCTCCTCTTTTCTAACAACTTTGGATCTTTGTAATTCCACTTAAATTTTACGACCTATTTTGGCTGTCAGTTTCAGGATTGGAAAGTTTTGCAATTAAAGTAGGCTAGATAGGAAGATCATGGCTAAGTTCTCAAAAACATTTCTTACACTTGTCTAGATTACTCTAGATTGCTTTTTACAGGGTGGATATATGCTCTAAATAAATATTCAAAGTGCTTGAGCTCAACCCACATTCTTACACTAGTCCTTAACTAACCTAATTACCAGATTACCAGAGAGGCTCACTCTTGCCTGAGCTACAATCTTCAAACCCACATTCTTACATTAGTGCCAGTTACTACCCTAGTTATTAGATACACTCACTCCTGCCTGAGATGCAATCTGTAAGAGAACTCTAATCCATATTTGGATAGCTGGATAGACAAGGTCACTTACAACTTGCAAGTCATTCTAACCAGAATAAGGAAGCTACTGCCAAAGGAGAAACTGTTTTATGAGATGATACCCATTTGAAAAATTTGGACCCTAATCTATAGTTTAAATATTAATGACCTCAGTTTTCAAAGTTAAAAGCTTCCCATTTTGATTCTATGTACTTTTTGAATTTTATATCTCAATAATTTTGAATGTTGAGTTCAGTAAATGCTTCAATAAGTGAGCAACTTTTTCTTTTGGAAGTCTCCTTTTCCCTGTTCAAGGAAAGTGCACTTTCATATTCCAGTTTTGAACATTAATATTATTTCAAACAAAAATTATTGTCCCATGGTCTAACTTACCATAGTTCAAAGGGTGATGATGCCCGCCAGGCTGCCATATCATCTCTGAATTAAAGGTAGATAGATATATAGTCATACTTAAAACGTGGCTATAACAACTAGTCTTATTATAGAGATTAATATTTTTAGTTGTTTAAACCAAAATTTCAAGTTTTATTGTCTAATTTGCCATGGTTTAGCTGGCGACAATGTTTGACTTCATAGAGCTATTCCTGGTTTAGGTTGATCAAAATGTTAAGATAAATAGATATATTTTCAGGCTTGGAAATGACCCAAACAGCCTGTTTTTGATTTGATTTATCTACTCTAATAATATATCATTGAAAGGAATTTTGAAAAAAACAATAATTTAAAAACCCAACCTTAATATAAATCTGAGAATTTAATGTTTGTACAGATTCCAGTTTTGTTCCTCCTCTAGTATATGCAATGCTGGGGACATCCAAGGATATAGCAGTGGGTACAGTGGCGGTTGTCTCTCTTCTCCTTGCCTCAATCCTTAGCGATGAGGTCTCTCCCACAACTAATCCGGAGCTGTATCTACAACTGGCTTTGACTGCAACATTTTTCGCTGGAGTTTTCCAAGCATCCTTGGGTATTTTCAGGTTGGAACTAATAATCTATACCTCCATGCGTAGACAATTTCCTGTTATATTTGATTTGAGTGCATAAATGCCGTGAAGGCCCTCTGCCTAGTTCTGAAAGCTGTTAACCCATTGGAGTGTTACAGGCTGGGATTCATCATAGACATGCTTTCACATGCAGCAATAGTGGGATTCATGGCAGGAGCAGCCACTGTTGTGTCCCTCCAACAGCTCAAAGGCTTCCTGGGACTCCAACATTTCTCAACTAAAACAGATATTGTTTCAGTGGTGCAATCAGTTTCACAACAAGTTCACAAGGTTTCCCTATTTTTTCTCCATTTGCTTTGATACTTGTATTTCTAATTCAGCAATATTTCTATCATTTCTCTCACTGTAACGATGGATCATCATCCATTATAAGAATAAGCATTTTGTTCCCTAGAAGCTCTACATTTCAATCCAATGGACTGAGAAATTTATTACTTGTATTTGTGTTAAAACTTGTTACAGATTTTTTTATGAGAAATTATGGGTCTCTGTATTGTGCAGTGGAGATGGGAAACCATTGTGTTGGGAGCATTTTTCCTACTTTTCTTGCTAGTTGCTCGTTACATTGTGAGTATTGTGAGCTATGAATACATGACTAAGAACTTTATGGGATTAATTTGGCCTTTTTCGTTATTCATGTAAGTAAAATGTGTATTATGATGTTACAGAGCAAGAAAAATTCCAAGCTTTTCTGGGTATCTGCTGCTGCTCCCCTGACATCTGTCATTGTAGGCAGCCTGCTGGTGTTCTGCACACATGCAGAAAAACATGGAGTGCAAATTGTATGAAAAAAAAGCACTCAAACCTTCTTGTGGGTTTTATCCATGGATAATGTTATTTAATATTTAGTAAATATAAAAGGTAAAGGCTTTTGTTTGTTTGGGGAGAAACATAAAGAAAGAAATGATATTATTTCCCACTGTGATCTGCTCTTTCTTTTCAATGGGTATTTATAATGGACTATGAAAGCATGGTACATCTAGTCACTTAGAAATTGGAATAACAGGTGGGGCAGTTGAAGAAAGGTCTAAATCCCTTGTCCATTGAGCTCTTAGTCTTCCATGGACAGTATTTGAAGGTTGCTGTAAAGGCAGGACTGATATGCGGCCTCATCTCCCTAACTGTAAGAGGATAGTCTAGTAATGTTGAGCACATAATTAGTGCCATGATTAATACAGGGCCATGATTAATACAGGGCAAGTGGTGTTAACATTCAATTACATTGATGCAGGAAGGAATAGCATCCGGAAGAACATTTGCCCTCTTCAAGAATTACCATACTGATGGCAATAAGGAGATGATTGCCATCGGAATGATGAACTTATTGGGCTCCTGGACTAGCTGTTATGTTACAACAGGTTATCTTCTCTAGTCCCTCAGCAAAGCATCACTAGAAAAGTTAATCTATCCTAATTCAAATTCTTTCATTCAAACATTTTAATTGAATATTTGGGTTAAACTTTGCTTTTTTTTCTTCTTTATTATAAGACTTTTGAGGGGAGTTGTAATCACCAGCTACAAAGTTGTTTCAAAGGGATATATACATGACGACTTTCTCCAATAATTTACACTGCTGCTTTCGTTAAAGCGCGTTGAACGAAAGGTTTCCTTTAAATCATTATACTTATTCATCACAGTAACAATTACCTATGTTTACAATTTGCTGTTTCAATCATTATCTATTTTTCAATGATAAAAAGTAGAAACAGTCTCTTCACCTTTATATCCCAAATTATTTTAAGTCAATTAACATGTCTAGATTTGTATCAAATATTTTCCCTAGTATTTATAAAACCCATCATATTAGTAATCACATGTAACTATAACATGATTTACTGAATGTGAAAATGATTATTTTAACAGTTTTTATCATTAAAATAATAATTAAATTTTAAAATTTAAAGTTAATATATAATAATTTAAATCATATTATTTTATAGATTAGTAACTAAAAAATTAGTGGTGATAAAGTTCCAAATTTTTATAAGTGTTTATTAATTATATAAATTTATAAGTTTTTTACCATTTAAATTAAAAATTATATTTAATCAAATAATTTATATGTAGATTTTTTTTTAAAATATAAAAAATTAATTTATTATTAAAACTATAATCTATCTATTAAAATTTAAATTATATATATATATATATATATATATATATATATATATATATATATTTAAAGATAATGCGTCTGGTAAA
This sequence comes from Cunninghamia lanceolata, assembly GCA_027924645.1. Lineage (NCBI taxonomy): Eukaryota > Viridiplantae > Streptophyta > Pinopsida > Cupressales > Cupressaceae > Cunninghamia > Cunninghamia lanceolata. The sequence goes on from BSBN01001256.1 coordinate 1,264,023, forward strand.
CTTTTTAACTCTGGTGGCCGCCACTACAACCGAGCGACTTAACCACCACTGAACCATGCCGTCATGGGCAAATTTAAATTATATTGATACAATACTTATAACTATAATTTGTTGATGAATTATATACATAATAATCAATAATTATAGGAGTGGTAAAAAAAAACTCTCTAAAAATATTTTTTTGTGTCTTGAATTTAGAATGTCTTACTGTGAGATAGCAACAATTTAAAAATCTTTTATTACCATATGTATATAAAAGTAGTAAACTAGCATTTGCATCTTTAAGAGGTGCAAAAGTTTCAACTTTCATGGATAGGAAAATAATGATATTAGTAACTTAAATGCACTAATTATGATTTGATATTTTTATATGGAGAAGATTTGATTTTTCATATGCCAAGATTTGATTTGTTGGAAGATTTGATATTTCACATTATTGATTTTGGGTGACCTCATTTTCAGCAAGTTAGAAAGCTGTTTTGCCATGGGAGACAAATTTGGGACAGAAAGCTAACAATAATATAACCTATGGACTATTAATTATTTTATTTTGAAAAAATATTGTTGGAGAACTCAACCCACCAATTTTTTCCAAGTAAAAAAATTATCATCCTTAAAATTAGGAATTCATGTGGAAGAATATTCTTGGTATTGCTATTGTTGTTTTTATTAGTATCTATGTATTTTTGGCTGTTCTTAAACATCATCCACTTCAACAGTCAAAGGTCAATTTTGGCCAAAAAAAATAGGACAAATATTTACCACTTTTTGTTGTGAACGAGGTGTAAAATTGATATTGATTGTTTAACCATTAAAATGGATGATGTTTAAGTAGAGTACTCCTATAACATATTAAACTGATGCAGGTCCGTTCTCCAGATCAGCAGTAAATTTCAGTGCAGGATGTAAAACAGTTGTATCAAATATTGTAATGGCCATTGCTGTGATGATAACTCTACTGTTCTTGACCCCTCTGTTCTACTACACTCCTATGGTGGTTCTGTCGTCTATAATAACATCAGCTATGCTAGGCTTGATTGACATCCAAGCTGCATACCATCTGTGGAAGGTGGACAAAATTGACTTCCTTGTCTGTATGGGGGGCTACTTTGGGGTGGTTTTCATCGACGTTCAAACTGGTTTGATTATTGCTGTATGTATAAATTTTATTTTACTCAATCACAGTCATATATAATTCTGGTTATTCACAAGATATTTGACAATTTTTTTCTGAAAAAAAAAATCATTTAAAAAAATATATAACCCATTAAGTAATGATGTATGCCTTTTCTAACTACTTGAACATGATTATTCAGGTGTCCATTTCTGTGGTAAGGGTGTTGATGCATGTTATGAGGCCTCATACTGCAGTTCTGGGGAACATTCCTGGAACATCCATGTACAAAAGCACAGAGCAGTACCAAGATGCCACTAAAGTCCCAGGCATTCTTATCCTACGGATAGATTCTCCAATATATTATGCCAATGCCAACTATTTGAAAGACAGGTTGGTTTAGCATTGATTTGTCTACAGTCTATCTTTGTCGCATCTCTACAATCTATAGATTAATTTGCCTGATTTTTTATCAATGAGAGGCTGGAAGAAGAAAGCAAACACTTATATTACCTAATCTAGAGGGCCTTAGGAGTGTACTGCCTTACCAATCTTATCTTAGAAGAAAGGATGGAAGGGCTTATCAATCAAGTATTATTCAAACAATATTAAGTGGGTTGTTTTTTCAAAAATTAAAAAGTTGTCAGGGGCTAATGGGACAGCCTGCCTGCCTTTTACAACTTTGAAGAAAATTACACTGTATGTGATTGTTATGTGAAACAAGTTAGAACCAAATAAGGGTCAGTCAAAATGATTAAAAAGAAAGTTACCTCCAAAATCATTAACAAAAAGTAAAAATATCTCCCTCAAATCTCATGATCATTTCAAATGTTCCTAGCTCTACATAACCAACAAAAACTAACTTCACCAAGAATATTTTAGTCTCTCATAATTCCAAGTTGGTGGGATCACACCTTTCAACTGTTTAAACAAAGATTCATTAAATATAAAAAATCCATTAAATAATGTTTGGGCTTTGGTTTGTGCAGAACGTTGAGATGGATAGAAGAAGAAGAAGAAAACTTGGCCAAGCTCAATCAAGATATCTTACGTTATATAATTCTTGACATGGGTTGTGAGTATCTTTCAATTAAATCTAATAAAAATGATATAAGTTTACACTTTTAAGTATGCATTTTTTAACAATGTAGCTTTATTAAATTGTCAGCTGTGGCCACAATTGACACAAGTGGAATCAATATCCTTGAGGAATTGAAGAAGACATTAGAGCATCGAAAACTTCAGGTGATCATTTTATCCTATAATTTCATATAAATAATTAAAATTAATAAATAATATTTTTAATAAACTTTTATTTATTTGTGCAGCTTGTTTTAGCAAATCCAGCATGCCCAGTGGTTGAAAAACTTGATAAGTGCAAATTTATGGAAATGCTAGGGAAGAAATGGCTGTTTGTTACAGTGGCTGAGGCTGTTGTTGTTTGCAAGTCTTTACTTCATGCTCAAAAGGTCCACACCACCAACTACAATCATAAAAATTAACTATGATTGCACAACATAAAATCTTGCAGTGTCTAGTGAAGAAAAATCTATTTTTCTCCATAAAATCTTGTAGTGTCTAGTGAAGAAAAATCTATTTTTCTCTTGCTTCCTTGTATAGAGAGTTATAGCAATTTCCATGGATTGTCTAGAAAGGAACTCCACATCTTTTCTTCATCATTTCGCAAGGGATTGTGTAAGAAATTGTAGTCAAAGGTAGAACAATCCTTAAATTATTAAGGGTTATTAATGTATTCAACTTGAGTAGATCTATCATGTTCCTTTTTGTTTCTGTTATCTCTGTTCTGCTGTTCCTTTTTGACATTCCCACACCTCATGGGACTCATTTCTTGGGCCTGATGGCTGTTCTTTTGTAAAAGGGTGAGGCCTCTTTCAAAACCTCTTTACCTAAATAAAAAATTTAAGTAGATCTACCTAAAGAAATTATCGATCATAATTTAGACTTAAAAAATACCATATGGCACCATGTATTTTCAGATATGTCAATATTTGTGTGTGAGTTCACCATTACTTCTCTTTTTCTTTCAACTACAAATTTGTATATTAAATTTTTTAAAAATTAAAATTTTCGCACATTAGACTTGTTATCTTTCCTTTCTTTTGAGAATTGGAGGTAGAAGATGTCACTACTATTATTTTATTTAGATCACATTTTATTATATTAAACTATTAGAAAATTAAATGTTTGTAATTTGTATTTGACATTTTTAAGAAACTTTATAATAAGGTTAATACTATAGTGCTTGAGTATGTGGCCATTATAAGGGATGATGGACAAAACATAAGAATATATTAAAAGGTTGAGAAAGGGATAAAATAGCTAGTGCGTTGTGTTTTATATTTTAGTCTAAACAAAATTGACATTTAATTAAAAGTATTTTAATGCATGTAAGTGGGTTGGTTTTTATTAATTACTATGATTTTTAAATTAGCTAAGATTTTAAGGATATATGGGTCATTTCATCTTTGTTGGCTGTACTTTATTTATTCAACAACTTGGTCCACTTGAAAGTGGGAAGAATGTCTTATAAAACCTTCTTCTAGGAGAGATTTTTGCTAGATAACTTAGGTGTACCTAATTTCAAAACTTGCTAATGTCAATTAGATTATTAATGTTACTCTAATTTATTAGGTATACCACTTTGTAATGTGATTGATGGCCATATGCATGGTCACTTGTTCATTTTCATTGAAGTGAATCCAAAGAACTATTATCAATATAATTGCATGCAAAAAGTTTTGAGAAACAATCCTGCCCATTTGTCCTTGCATAGAATGGATGTCTCCCAAAAGCAATTTATCTCATTTGAGAGCATCCTATCAAAATAATAGGTTGCACACTTATATCACTAGCCACAATAGTATGGAAGGTTACATCACTTCTTTGGAAGGGTTGTACTTATCCGAAACATAGTTTCCAATTTTTTTGTCTTTTTAAAACAGGGAGCTTATTTACCATTTTTGTATGTGCATGAGGTGATTAGGGGCTTGGGTTCTATTAAAAATGCCATGGATGGTGCTGTAGGCATGTGAAGTAATTTAAGATTACAATTGAATAATTTACATGTCACTAATTATGTCATTTTTAGATATAACTAAGAAGGCTAGATGTTACCTTTCCCTATTGCCAATGTCTCTTGTGTCCCTATGCCTACTATAAACCTTTGTGATATTATACATGTGTATTTTAAGTCACTAGTGTATTCAAAAATCTAAATGAAATATATAAATGTGTATGATTACTACATGTTGTAGGCAATAGAGAAATAGATGAAAATTTGTTTGGCTAAAGATGACATTCGTAAATTATCCAAGAGCTCCATGGATAATACCAACCTTGCATTCTATGTATATATTTTCTAATTAATTTATTTGAAATGGATAACTTAACCTTAAGATACAAATTTCTTTATATGTGTAATGGTAAAAATTGCATATCCATGCCCTTTTCCCTTATGTTTCAGGCCCACTTCAATTAGAGTGTCCTTAATGTAATAACTAGTCTACAAGTGACATATTCTTGCATGAATCCAACTCATGATATCACCATATCCTTGAACAAATCACTCGTGACTATGAGGTAGTCTGAAAATCAAACAAAGAATTGTATTTGAGTAAAATAATAATAAATGGGGTCGTACCCAAAGGTATTCCTCCTTATGAAAGAGGAATATTTAATCCATGGGTTCAAGAGTCCATTTCTATGGTAGTATTTAGTCTTGGATTGGATAGTGATGAGTCAATCGATGAAATCTTCCTTGAAATAGTATGTGAAATCCATTTTGGTACCAAACCTATTTGATATAGATTTGTTTAGCAAATTGTAAAACCCGTGCATGCAAAATTACTATAAATTAAAGAAGGGGGTTCAAATACCATTAGGTTCATGTCATACTTGTACTAATTATTTCTATGATGGTTTTATCAATAGTTTATGGACAACAAGATTTACATTCAACCCTAATTTGATGTTAAGAAAAAAATGCTTGAACCAATATTTGATTGGTTCCATAAAATAAGGATAATTGGCAAGGGAAATAATTACAATGATTTTGTGGATTACTTTTTGGTCTCAATTTATAATGTATACAAATTTAACTATAATTCTTGTATTGTCAATGACTTGCAAAAAAAAATTTCAACTAGGAACACAAATTAGTTTGGCTAACTCATAATTGATGGAAGAATATATTACCCCAAGATTTTATGGATTAGGGGTAAAGCCCCATAGACTTCCAAAACATGCGACAAAGATGATTTTTGCCTTGAAATATGTAAGGTAAATGGAAGATATAGATCAATGTAATTTCTTGGCTAGAAAAAGAAGACCTTATTTCTTTCATTATTTTTTTGTGAAGGATTCACCTTCAAGAGAAAAGCATTCATTGTTGTACATAGAATTTGAGTTTTAAATTTTGATATTGACTATCACTAGTAGGATGACCCAGGTGTAGTGATGAAAACAAAGCTATCTGCAATGAAGAACTTTGCAAATAAAACTCAACATTATATGTAATGTCCCCTTTCCAAGCCTAGTCAGAATGGGACCATTAGCCTATCTCATGATCCCGATGGGCTAGGGAATGGTTTGGGATCATTTTTGGTTTAATTATCAAATTGAAGTTATAAGGTTTGTTTAATTTGATAATTAAACTAAGTTTTATTATTATTGGTGCACTAAAGTCTAAGGCGGGTTATTTTAAAAAAGTGACTTAATGTTATGACTTGATGGGGAAAAAGGGAAATGTTATGATTTTTAATTTCCTAGTCACTTAAGTGTGCACCTAACTTGATATTAGAATTCATTTCTAAGGGAAATGCAAAAAAGCTCTAATTTCAAGAAAGATTGGTTTTGTAACTCCCAGGTGCTTATAAAAAGAAGATATGAGCTCATTTGGAGGGATGCTTGGTTTATGATATTGTTAGGCTGCTGGGATTGAACCAGAAGATCATTGTACCTTCTTGTGGACGGAAACCCACTTGAGGAGGATCAGTTTCGGTGGTGGAATAACCACCCTAGCTGATATTAGTGGTTTTCATTCAGGAAATCACATGGAGCTGATTGGAATGGAAAAGATTTTTGATGAGTTTTTATTGTGATTCAGTTTTATATCATTTGTGATCAGTTGTAGTTGATTTTTGGAGTGGTTTTTGGATCTTATTTCTGTGTTTGGTGTTGGTTCCATGTCAGGCCGTACATGCTGGGCCGTACATGTGCAAGACTGGGGCGATTTTGTTGAAGAAATTAATATGAATGCCATGTTCCAAAATCTGTTTGGGGTTTCATTTGTTATGTAAAGACACTTCTTTAAGACTGTTTTTCATTTGTTTTGGGGCTGCAAATGAAGTTTTCTGTATTGCACTATACCTCCCTGAGCCGTACATGTCTGTATGGACGATTTGCTTGCAAAAATTAATATGTTTGTTATATTGGCAAAGTATGATTGGGATTCCATTGTCATCCCTTGGCGCTCCTTTCAAGATAGAGTTTATGAAGTTTGACAAAGTTTAGAGACTACTATGTTGTGATCGACCTTCCTAGGGCCGTACGGACTTGCTCAGACATATGATATTTTGATGATGATTTGCCATTAATTCTTCTATCTTCTAGGTGTTCATTTGTTATGATTGGGGTGTCATTTGTCAACTAAATGGTGGATATTCTGAATTTTCAGTCATGTTGATTTATGTGATTCAACTCTGAACTTCATGAAACTGTACAGCAGTGGTTTGGGTCTGTGAAATATGCAATGTTGAATGGATCAGATTTGTATATATCCAGTGAATGGGCTTTAACTCAGTGCTATGGTGGACTGTAATAACAGTTATGATGGCTCTTACTTCACTGTGTTTGTGATGCTTCAAACAATGGCAGGGCTGTTCATATGATGTCAAAAATCCGAAGTTATTGAGGGAATTTTATGTTGTCTCACCATCGGAGCTCAAAATCAGACTATACAAGGGATTGATTAACATTGTTTGTTGCAGGGACCTTCAAGATTCTTATCTTCTATTTGGCAAATGGTTCAGACCAACCTATCATTCCGATTTGGAGTGGCTTTGCTAAGCATTGTAGTCACCTCTTTCTTGTATTGAATCCATTGTATTCTTCTTATGCAATACACACATTAACCCCTGGATGGTTTACCGCCAGTGTGGAGGGAAAAAAAAAAAAAAAAACAATTAAACATATTGTAACCCCTGGATGGTTCTACCGCCAGTGTGGATAAAAAACACTTTTCTTTCTTTCTACCCACTGAACAAGTGGCGAATCCCCACTGAATAAGTGGATGGTTTTGTGATCTTTCATGCTTATTTCATACCCACTGCTGAAGTGGTGAATTCCCATGTTATGTGGATGCCCGCCGCAGCGGAAGAAGTGTATTTATTTCTTGCATACTATTTACTGTAAGCCAAAATCACTGTATGCTCTCACCTTGCCCATCCTGGGATCTTGGTGATCAGAAAGTGTGAGGTCTTTAGTTGTTTATGCATTTATGCTAACACTGTTCATAGCTTTGCAAATTTGAAAAAAATTTAAGGGTAGTTTAATACAGTGGTATCAGAGCTGGTCACTCCTGCTAGCCTGTGTTCTTCTTCAAATCAGCCTTTAGTGAGTCTCAGTTCAGTGGCTTCACATTGGATGAATCCAGAGGATACTGAGTTCATCACCTACAGAAGAAGACGAAATCCTCGTTTTGATTCAGAATCAGAAGATGATCAAAATATGGGTGAAAGGCAACCAGAGGAGCCCAGTATGAGAGACATATTGAATGAACTTGCCCGTGGCCAGCAAGATCTTGTTAGAAGTAATCAACAGATGAACAGATTGTTAGCTCAGTTAGTAAGTCAAAATCTAGGAGGAGAGACACCTCGTAACAATAGAGGTAATGATGGAAATCAAGGAGAGGCTAGCAATTCCAATAATGTTGGTCAACTACACAATGCCACTTATGCATCTAGAACTACATCTTCCAGACCTATGATGCCTATGTTTTTGGGTCAGCAACAAAATCCTAATGGAGGATAGCATTTGGTCACAGAAAGCTTTGCTGATTATAGACGTGAATGGGAATCTTATGGTGATGATTTTCAGAATATTATGTCTTTCAATGAATTTTGTCAAATCAAGTATCGAAATAGACCCCGGATTCAAAATCAGGATGTGCAAAAGAAGCTTGGTAAAGTTCCTATTCTGCCTTTTGATGGTTCATCAAAATGCACAGCCAGGTCTTGGGTACAAAAGATGGACAATTATTTGAGCTTGAATCCTATGTTGGAGTTGGATTCTATCAAATTTGCAGCTGCCCACCTTGAAGGTGATGCACATGACTGGTGGACTCATGGCATGATCACTCAAGGTCATAGCCTGATTACGTCCTATGCAGATTTTACTCAAAGATTAATTGATAGATTTGACAAGTATGAACCTGAAAGTCACTTCAAACAGCTGGCTCAAGTGAGACAAAAAGATTCAGTAGATGCTTACATTGCTGAATTTCAAAGGATTGCTGTTATGGTGACTGATATTTCAGAAGCTAGGTTGACATATCTCTTTGTGGAAGGATTGATGGAGCCATTAAGAGGTTTAGTTAAGGCTTTAGAACCAAACTCATTGCATGAAGCCATCAAGAAAGCAAGGAATATGGAGTTCACTACACCAAGAAGCAAGTTCTATTCTAAACCATTCACATCAAAGAAGGATAAAAGACCATTCAAGAAAGAATTCAATCAGCCCAAATCCTCTTTCCCTAAGATGGATGATGAAGTCAGAAATGAACTTAGGAGGAAAAAATTATGCTTCACATGTAAGGAACCTTGGGCTCCTGGGCATAAATGCTATGAGAAAGGGAAAGCACAACAAATGGAGGCATATGTTACTGCTGAATCTGAATCAGAAAATTCAGATCAGCAAGATGAATCAAGTGAGAATGAAGATGTGGATGACTTAGAAGAGGCAGAGACAAACAAGGAAAATGTAGTAACATTTGCTCAATTATCTGGGAACCAAAGGAATGATCCTTTCAAGGTTCGTGGGGTACTTGGTGGCCAAAGAATAATTGCTCTCATTGACACTGGTGCGTCACACAACTTCATTGATGAAGGAGTTGTTGCTAGAAGGGGATTGAAACCTGAGGAGTTTGAAGGTTTTAAAGTTGTTGTTGCAGATGGATTTACACTGTCTTGTAATAGAAGATTACCTCAGCTTTCCATGCAAATTGGCAATCATGAAGTTGTAGATGATTTTTATGTGATAAGTATTACGGATACTGATGTTGTTCTTGGTATTCAGTGGCTGAAATTATTAGGAGATATGAGTTTAAATTTACAAACATTGGAATTGAAGTTTGACCATAATGGTAAGAAGGTTGTGTTAAGAGGTATATCCACTGGAGGACCAAGGGTGGTGACTGCAAAAAGAATGGAGAGGCTGTTCCGAAATGATCAGATTGAGTGGGCTGCTCAATGTGTCATCATGCCTACTCCTACCAAGGAGGAAAGGAGATCCTATCATCCTGATATTCAAGATTTGTTGAGTAAGCATAGTAAAGTTTTTAGTAATCTTCCTCCTGGAAGGCCTCCTGATAGAGGCATTGAGCATATTATAGAACTTGAAGATGGGACAAAACCAATCATCACTACTCCATACCGGCAGCCAAAAAGATTCAAGGATGAAATCGAGAGGACACTCAAAGAATTGCTGGACATGGGCTTTATTAGACCAAGCAAAAGTCCTTTTGCTTCATCAGTAGTGTTGGTGAAAAAGAAAGATGGTACTCTCCGTTTATGCATTGACTATAGGGAGCTCAACAAGAGGACCATTAAAAATAGATATCCGATTCCAAGAATTGATGAGTTGTTAGATGAGCTTCATGGAGCGGTCTATTTTTCAAAAATAGACTTGAGATCTGGTTATCACCAGATAAGAATGAGGGAGAAGGACATTGAAAAAACTGCTTTTAGGTGCCATTATGGGCATTTTGAATTCTTAGTCATGCCATTTGGATTAACAAATGCCCCTGCAACTTTTCAATCTTGTATGAACAAAATTTTCAGCGAGCAGCTCCGGAAGTTTTTGTTGGTTTTTTTTGATGACATACTCATCTACAGTAAGACATGGAAAGAGCATTTGCAGCATATAGATGTGGTTCTTGGTATCTTGGAGGCTAATTCATTATTTGCCAAAGAAGTTAAGTGTGAGTTTGGCCTAACGGAAATTGTATATTTAGGCCATGTTATCAGTGCTAAAGGAGTTAGCATGGATAAAGAAAAAGTCAAAGCCATTCTAGAGTGGCCCCCACCTACAAACCTTACCCAATTGAAAGGTTTTTTTGGTTTGTGTGGGTTTTATAGAAGATTTGTGAAAGGTTTTTCGCAAGTTGCAGCTCCTCTCACGGACCTTACAAAGAAAGGAGCCTTCAAATGGTCTCAATCAGCCCAAGATACTTTTGATAGGTTCAAACAACTCATATGTAGTAGCCCTGTTCTTGCACTACCAAATTTTTCTAAGCCATTTGAATTGGAATGTGATGCTTCTGGAGAAGGCATTGGGGCTGTTTTGAAGCAAGATAAGCATCCTATTTGTTTTGAAAGTAGAAAATTAAGGGGTGCTGAAAAAAATTATTCTATTTATGACAAAGAAATGCTTGCCATAATGCATGCTTTAGTTAAATTTCGTCAATATCTAGTGGGAGGCAAGTTTATTGTCAAAACAGATCATAACAATTTAAGATACTTCATGAGCCAAAAGGATTTGAATGAAAGGCAGCAAAGATGGGTAAGCAAGTTGCAAGCTTTTGATTTTGAGATTGTTTATGTTAAAGGCAAAAAGAATGTTGTGGCTGATGCCTTGTCAAGAAGGCCATATATACATTCTATGGTGGAGTTGGTGGCTGATTGGAAAGAACAAATCATTCTCGAATATGCCAAGGACTCTTTTGCATCAAGTGTTGTAGACGGGACCTTCAAAGATGATAAATACGAGGTAAATGGTGGTCTGATTTTATACAAGAATAGAGTCTTTTTGGTTCCAAACTCCAAGATTAAATCTCTGATTTTGAAGGCATTTCATGATTCACCCTTGGCTGGTCACCAAGGCATATTCAAAACATATAAACAGATAAGAGAGAGATTTACGTGGAAGGGGTTGAAAGAAGAGGTTTGCAAACATATCAGAGAGTGTTCTGTATGCCAACAGAACAAGTCTGAGAACACTTATCCTACCGGTCTGCTCCAACCACTGCCCATTCCCAATCAAAAGTGGGAAAGTTTGGCTATGGATTTCATCACTGGCCTTCCCAGGGTGCAAGGGAGGGATAGTATCTTTGTGGTTGTTGATAGATTGACGAAGTTTGCTCATTTTTATGCTGTTTCTACAGGATTTACTGCAGTTCAGGTGGCTGAATTATTTTTTAGAGAAGTGTTCAAACTTCATGGGTTGCCAAGGAACATTGTTAGTGACCGTGACAGCAAGTTCTTGAGCTTATTTTGGAAGGAACTATTCAGACTGTGTGACACAGAATTAACCCCAAGCACCAGTTACCATCCTCAAACGGATGGACAATCTGAAATAGTTAACAAGTGGCTTGAAGGTTATCTTAGAAGTTATGTATCGGGACAGCAGAAGGCATGGGTAAGATGGCTACATGTTGGTGAGTATTGTTACAACTCTTCTTATCACATGTCAATAAAAATGTCTCCATTCATGGCATTGTATGGATATGAAGCTCCTAGCTTCACTGACATGTTGTTTGGTGACAGTCGAGTTCCTAGAGTTAAAGAATTTGTGCAGGACAGCCAGGACTTGTTGAAATCATTGAAAGAAAATATCAGATCTGCTCAAAATCAGCAAAAGTTGTACGCTGATCAGCAGCGTATAGAGAGGGTTTTTGCAATAGGGGATATGGTATATGTCAGAATTCAGCCTTACAAACAGTCTTCTATCAAAAAAAGTGGGGCTGAAAAGTTGAAGCCTCGTTTTTATGGGCCTTTCAAAATCATTGGTAGGCATGGAGAGGTTGCGTATGAGTTGGAATTGCCTGAGCATAGCAAAATACATAACATTTTTCATGTCTCTCGCCTTAAAAAGGCTCTTGGACAGAACATTGTGCCGTCATCAATATTGCCACCTATTGATGATGAAGGGAGACTCGAACTCGTACCTGAGGCTATTCTTGATCAAAGAGAGAGGGTGTTGAGGAAGAAGACTATAAAAGAGTACTTGATCAAATGGAAGGATCTTCCTCTTGAGGATGCAACGTGGGAAGGAGAAGACATCTTGCAGCATCCTATTTTACAATTGCTTGGGGACAAGCAATTTTTGGGAGGGAGGACTGTAATATCCCCTTTCCAAGCCTAGTCAGAATGGGACCATTAGCCTATCTCATGATCCCGATGGGCTAGGGAATGGTTTGGGATCATTTTTGGTTTAATTATCAAATTGAAGTTATAAGGTTTGTTTAATTTGATAATTAAACTAAGTTTTATTATTATTGGTGCACTAAAGTCTAAGGCGGGTTATTTTAAAAAAGTGACTTAATGTTATGACTTGATGGGGAAAAAGGGAAATGTTATGATTTTTAATTTCCTAGTCACTTAAGTGTGCACCTAACTTGATATTAGAATTCATTTCTAAGGGAAATGCAAAAAAGCTCTAATTTCAAGAAAGATTGGTTTTGTAACTCCCAGGTGCTTATAAAAAGAAGATATGAGCTCATTTGGAGGGATGCTTGGTTTATGATATTGTTAGGCTGCTAGGATTGAACCAGAAGATCATTGTACCTTCTTGTGGACGGAAACCCACTTGAGGAGGATCAGTTTCGGTGGTGGAATAACCACCCTAGCTGATATTAGTGGTTTTCATTCAGGAAATCACATGGAGCTGATTGGAATGGAAAAGATTTTTGATGATTTTTTATTGTGATTCAGTTTTATATCATTTGTGATCAGTTGTAGTTGATTTTTGGAGTGGTTTTTGGATCTTATTTCTGTGTTTGGTGTTGGTTCCATGTCAGGCCGTACATGCTGGGCCGTACATGTGCAAGACTGGGGCGATTTTGTTGAAGAAATTAATATGAATGCCATGTTCCAAAATCTGTTTGGGGTTTCATTTGTTATGTAAAGACACTTCTTTAAGACTGTTTTTCATTTGTTTTGGGGCTGCAAATGAAGTTTTCTGTATTGCACTATACCTCCCTGAGCCGTACATGTCTGTATGGACGATTTGCTTGCAAAAATTAATATGTTTGTTATATTGGCAAAGTATGATTGGGATTCCATTGTCATCCCTTGGCGCTCCTTTCAAGATAGAGTTTATGAAGTTTGACAAAGTTTAGAGACTGCTATGTTGTGATCGACCTTCCTAGGGCCGTACGGACTTGCTCAGACATATGATATTTTGATGATGATTTGCCATTAATTCTTCTATCTTCTGGGTGTTCATTTGTTATGATTGGGGTGTCATTTGTCAACTAAATGGTGGATATTCTAAATTTTTAGTCATGTTGATTTATGTGATTCAACTCTGAACTTCATGAAACTGTACAGCAGTGGTTTGGGTCTGTGAAATATGCAATGTTGAATGGATCAGATTTGTATATATCCAGTGAATGGGCTTTAACTCAGTGCTATGGTGGACTGTAATAACAGTTATGATGGCTCTTACTTCACTGTGTTTGTGATGCTTCAAACAATGGCAGGGCTGTTCATATGATGTCAAAAATCTGAAGTTATTGAGGGAATTTTATGCTGTCTCACCATCGGAGCTCAAAATCAGACTATACAAGGGATTGATTAACATTGTTTGTTGCAGGGACCTTCAAGATTCTTATCTTCTATTTGGCAAATGGTTCAGACCAACCTATCATTCCGATTTGGAGTGGCTTTGCTAAGTATTGTAGTCACCTCTTTCTTGTATTGAATCCATTGTATTCTTCTTATGCAATACACACATTAACCCCTGGATGGTTTACCGCCAGTGTGGAGGGAAAAAAAAAAAAAACAATTAAACATATTGTAACCCCTGGATGGTTCTACCGCCAGTGTGGATAAAAAACACTTTTCTTTCTTTCTACCCACTGAACAAGTGGCGAATCCCCACTGAATAAGTGGATGGTTTTGTGATCTTTCATGCTTATTTCATACCCACTGTTGAAGTGGTGAATTCCCACGTTATGTGGATGCCCGCCGCAGCGGAAGAAGTGTATTTATTTCTTGCATACTATTTACTGTAAGCCAAAATCACTGTATGCTCTCACCTTGCCCATCCTGGGATCTTGGTGATCAGAAAGTGTGAGGTCTTTAGTTGTTTATGCATTTATGCTAACACTGTTCATAGCTTTGCAAATTTGAAAAAAATTTAAGGGTAGTTTATTACATTATAGTAACCCCATACTAGAAAGATTGAAAAACAAGGACTCTTGGATGAGGTCCTAAAATCAATGGAAGAAATTGCTAATGACAAAGACATTACTATTGAATAGTTGTCCATAGAAATATTATGTCTAGATTAGTAGAGAAGATACAATATTTTTTTATAAAAAAAAGTAGAGAATCTATCTTATTAAAAAACATACTAGTGGATTTTTTTTTAAAATAGTTGAAGATGATAGTTGGATAAGGTAAAAATAAATGCCTTTTGAACTATGAGGAAGGAACTAGGCCCTCTAAAAAGTGATTAAAATTATGATGAGATCCTAGAGGATGAAGAGTTTGGAAAATTGTGGGACCAAGAGAATCCCCTCAAGAAAAAATATTTTGAATCTAATTGTGATGATGAGGAGAAGGAAGAAATGAATCTCCCATTGGGGGCTAAAGGAGACTACTCATGTAAAGATTATATTAGTGAAATTATAAAATCAACATATATTATTAGGGCTATCATAGCCCAAAAAAGGGTTACACAAGTGGTGGTTTGGGTGCAAAAGGACAAGGTATTTGATAAGTAGTAGAGATAGAAAGATGAAGGCATCTAGACACACAAGACATTGGAACTGATCAGTCACAACATAAAGTAGTGGTGGTACCATTCAATTTCATGGGTCTTCAAATCCTTAGTCTAAGATACACTCACATGGGTCTTCAAATCTTTAGACTCAGTTACAGGTAAAAATTTCAAGTGCTATTGGTAGTGGTGGTGGTGGCATTGTTCTAGTATAAGTAGTGGTTAGCCACACCCACATCAAAAAGATCAATAATTGAATGTACAAACCATCAAGGCCATGAGAAGAGATAAAAGGCTCTAAGAGATAAAACTACAAATTCTATTGTTGTTGTGCATGGTATGTCTACCTCAAGGCAATTATTTCCTAGTACTATTGTTAGTGGGACAAAAAGACTCAGGTTTAGCCTCAAACTTAGGCCCCCAACAAATTCAACTACTTTTAGTACAATCAAGTAGTGGAATGTAGCTCTAAATTTTGATAGCAAACTTGAGTTTTCTGAAAGAACACAAAGAAATAAACAAAAAAGAAAGATATGATAGGGGTTGTGGTAAATTCACACCTTTCAAAAACTAGGGAATGACCTTCACATGACCTAGAGATAAATATGCCATGGAGTACATAAATGTTTTAACTACAGATAACAAAATTAAGGATCAAATGCAATAGAGAAACTACAATTTATAGCCATCCTTTCGATGGAATTGGGAGAAGTAAAAAGTTGTGAAAATATAAATATATATAAAAGGAACAATGATATGATATACACATCATTGGTAAAGGTAGAGAAAGAAATAAATGGGTTGAATAAACAAATAGAAGAGTTAAATCTATATTTAAATTTTGAGAAAGAAAATAGTAAAGTGGCCATACAAGTATTTTTAAATTGGATAAATTGATTCAAACACAATCCTCTAAGGTGATTAAACCAACTAAGCTAGAGAAACTAAAGAAAATATTAGAGAATATTCAAAAGCTATAATTGTGAAGATTAATTTTATAGTGTAGTGAAAACCAAGCCAAAAAGTTTACAACAAAAGTTCAAGGAAGAGAATACCAACACACAAAATTTACAACAAAAGCTAAGGAAGAGAAAACAAATTTAGGAAAATTGCAGCAAAAATTAGAGGAAGAGAAAAAAAAAATTGCAATAGAAGATAGAGGAAGTGATGCAAGAAAATCTAAGGTGTAAAAGAAATCTTGCATCACCCAAAAATATCTTATTTCATGTTTGTTTTGTTTTGTAGGTTTCACAATATAGTCATAGTCATCATATTCTTATCATAGAAATTAATTCATACTATAGAGGCATATTCTTGTTTACTCATCTTTTTAATTCACCAAAGTTCCAAACAATAATCTTACTATGCAACAACACATATTGATCCCAAAACCTCCAAATTAATACCAAAATTTGAACACATCATATTATAACATGCCACATCATTTCTAAGTGCTTTTCATTATCGATTCATGCAATGTGTTAATTTTTTAAGGTAGACCTAAATGAGCCATGTGAAAAACATTCAAATTACATGCCACCATTTGAAGACATATACACACTTATTGGTTTTAGGGAGGTTCAAGATTAGGACCACCTCGAGTTCCAATGCTCATATCTTACCAATACACCCAAGGCTGGTCCTTCTACACATTTCCATGTGCATCAAACATTGTACCACTTTACTAGTAGATGCATAACATCCTACCTACTTGCATTTTCTATAAATCATCATTCATTCTACATTGGCAGGCAATTAGAGGGTGGTTAGTTTGCCCTAGCTCATGAAAGTTTGATAGAAAATGGAATATCATAAAGCATTATATATTATAAATCATATTAGAAGACTATAATTGAAGATCCACACATTGATTATGGCTATATTCATTATAATTGGAGACTAAGGTTCCAATCTATTGTAAGTGCTTATGGTAAAGATTGTGAATGTAATTCAAATAGTGAATTAATAAAATAATTGTTCTATTCATATCTTGTGTTATTTCATTTCTATTGTGTGAATCTATTGAGTGATTATTGTGTTGGCTACATTGTTGGATAGTTCTTAACCAAACCCTTTGTCCATAACTGCATCAAGTGGTATCAAAGATAATTTTCAATCCTAAGGGAGGAAAGAGATTATATAAGTGCATCAAGTGATATTTGTAATGCTACTTTTCTCCTAGAGTTAATTAAGTATTAGCAGTGGATTTAAATATGGTTATTACTAGAGTTTTAAAACATTTTAAAGTATGCAATGCTATCAATTTTAATGTAAATTGCAACATGTGATAATTTAATAGGAGCTCTAAAGTAAATAATTAAAATAGCCAATTTAATAACATGATCTATAATTAGATTAACATGCTCTCTTGGGGGATAATGACCGAGAACATCTGAGGGTTGCCCCTCAACTTCTAGAAACGAAGGAAGGCTCGGTGCTCAAACTCCCTTATATTACCATGGAGAGAATAGTCTCCTCAATGGAGAAAGCTCTTGTGGGTAAGTTCTTCTCGTTCAGACCGAATATAGATCTGGCAAGGAGATGGGTTGCTACTAAATGGAAGGTTAAAGGTAGCGTATCAGTTAGTGCCATGGCTGGTGGAATGTTTCTTTTCAAGTTCATGGCTCAAGAAGACCTCACCATTGTCCTTGCAGGGGGACCTTGGATGTACGGGAAGCACAGTCTCTCGCTCTGCAAATGGAAGCTGGGGTTTGATGCTGCTACAGATCTAAATAGAACTTCCCCAGTCTGGGTAAGGCTCCCAGGCCTCCCACTAGAGTACTGGGATGAGGAAGTTTTCATCTGGATAGCCAACACCTTTGGACATTTTGTTGCTCTTGACAACACTACCAAGAATAAATCAAGGTTAGTGTTTTCTCACTTTTGTGTTAGTGTTGTTATTAATAAGTCTCTTCCCAACTACATTACACTTGAGTCCAAATTTGGTCGGTGGGTTCAACCTATTTAGTATGAGAACTCCACTGTCTTTTGCCAAAACTGCAACAAAAAGGGTCACCTGATAACTCAATGCAAAGTCAAGAAAATCTCCTCAGCCTTAGAGAACATGGAGGATGAGGAAGAGTATCCTTTTAAGGAGGACATTCTGAATATCATCAGCACACCTCAGAAGAAGAAGGTGGAAGATAAGGAGAAGGAAGAAGACAATGACATGTCTCAGGATGCTATGAAAGATCAAGACATATCCACCCATAGGAGTGGAACTCCTGTGACCTCTTCCTTAGAGCTCGGTCAGAAAGAGCAATCAAGCTCTCTTCTTTTTGACAAGTCCCCCTCACAACGTGATGAAATGGAGGATGGGGAGATTCATCAAGAGGCTAATCCTAATATTGAAGTTCTAGAAAGAAGTGTTGAGCTGTCCATTGTGGACAATGGCAGTGACTCTATCTTCAAGAGGATTAGAAGTCCATTCATATTTTAAGGAATCAACAACAAGATGCAAGGGTTAATATCTTTAGGAAACAAAGCCCTTATCTTAACCCTAGGGCGGGTACTAGCAAAGAAAGACAGGACACAGATTCAGAAGAATGGACCACAGCCAAAAAGAAGGGCAGAAGTCAAAGAAGGAAGCCTGTTGATGTAGGTGTAGACTCCAAAGTGGGTAGACCTACTCAGAGAGAAACTAGACAAAAAGTTATCAATAAGGAAATTGATATGGGTAGACAGAAGACTCTGGAGATTGGCTCTAGGAAAGTCCAAAATAAATGAGGATCCTTTCATGGAACATTAGGGGGCTTAATAGCCCCCACAAGTAGTTCCTGGTTAAGAACTACATTTATGATAATAAAGTTAATGTCCTGTTATTACAAGAAGTCAAGATGAAGTCAGAAGGTTTCCAGTCTATTGCCAAGGGAATTTGGCCCAATGCTGAGTACTACATTAGTGATGCTTTGGGAGCTTCAGGTGGTATTGTCACTATGTGGAATAGTAAGATAGTGAAAGGGGGTCTCATTGCTAAATGTAAGAACAACCTAAGTGTCAAAATGGATTCTTATAACAGATCTTGGAATTTAGTCAATATATATGCCCCTAATTAGAGAAACTCTAGAAGGGAGTTGTGGGATATCCTCTCCACTCTTATTGAGAGTAACAAGAATGACTGTTGGATGTTTGTAGGGGACTTCAATACCCCTCTCTACCCTTCAGATGGTATCTTGGACTATATTGATAGTATGGCCAATTTGGCTGACATCCTTAATAAGGAGGGTCTCATGGACCTGGACCTCCAAAGGCAGCGTTATACTTGGTCCAATCAAAGAAAAGGTGGGAACCTGATACAAGTTAGATTGGATAAAGTTCTGGTTACCTCCAATTGGGACTATATCAATGCCTACAATTTGGAAGCCCTCCCCAGGACGACCTCAGACCACAACCCTCTTCTTCTATCTTGGAGGGATAGGGAAGTCAAGGGCCCCTTCCCCTTCAGATTTGAGATCATGTGGTCCCATCACCTGGAATTCAAAAATCAATTGGCTATTTGGTGGAATATTATTATTCAAGGGACCCCCATGTTTAGGTTGGCCCATAAGCTAAACATGGTGAAAAACAAAGTTAAGGGATAGAACAAGTATATTTTTGGTAATATCTTTGAAAGCAAAAGAAGGATTTTGGCTAACCTTGCTAATATTCAGTTGTAGATGGCTAATGGGGACTCATTTGATGACACCATACTACTAGAGGAATCTTTGAGGAAGGAATGGAAGGATATTCTTAAGAAGGAGGAGATTTATTGGAAACAAAAATCAAGAGTGCAGTAGCTTCAGGAGGGAGACATGAGAACTTCCTTTTTCAACCAATCTGTTATTAGGCATAGAAAAAGGAATAGTATTGTCAAACTTATGGATGAAAATGGCACCTTAGTTGAGTCGAATGCTCAAGTGAAATAGGTGACTGCCACCTATTTCTAGAACTTCCTTGTTACCCAAGACTGAGGGGAAAAACAAGAGTTAATTGACATCATTCCCACCCAACTTAATGCTAAGGACAATGCTTAGCTCACTAAACTGGTGACGGAGGAGGAGGTCCATACTTGTCTCTTTTCTATGGGAGCCTTTAAGGCACCAGGACCTGATGGTTTCCCCCCAGCTTTTTTTTAAGAATATTGGGACATAATGGGGAAAGATGTTACTTAAGCTGCTTAAACAACTCAATCATACCTTCATAGTGCTTGTGCCCAAGAAACTAGACCCTATGAGCATGGGGGACTTTAGGCCCATTAGTCTCTATAATATGATTTACGAGATTTTCTCAAAGATCCTAGTTTGCAGATTGCAGCCTATCCTGGACCATTTGATCATCACTAGCCATAAGGGGTTTGTTCCGGGCAGACAAATTCTAGATGCTGCCATATCCACACATGAATTCATTCATTCTATGGACAAAAATAAGTTGCCTAGAATGGTTTTTAAACTTGACATATCCAAAACCTATGACAGGGTGGCCTGAGACTTCCTTTTCAAGATCTTGGTGCAAATGGGATTTCAAGAGAGAACTTTGCAGCTTTTCAAAACTTGTGTCACTTCTGTTAAGTACTTTATCCTTGTCAATGGGGTCCCTAGGGGCTTCTTCAATGCTGGGAGGGGCCTAAGACAAGGTGACCCATTATCCCCTTACCTTTTCATTATCATGGCTGAGGTTCTTAGTACAAGTTTTTTGAATTTACTGACTTAGGAGATCAAAGGCATAAAACCTGCTTCAACAGCAGACCCAGCTACCATACAAAAGTTTGTGGACAATACTATCCTTTTTGGGGCTGCCTCAATGGTTGAGGCTAGGAAATGGAAGAAAGTGCTGAAGGATTATGCAGAGTCTTCAGGTCAGTGTATAAACTATGATAAAAGCTTGGTTTACTTCTCCAACACTCCTTTGGACCTTCAACAGAAAATAATGGGGATACTGGACTATTCTAGTGGTGAGCTCCCAGGAACCTACCTTGGTCTTCCTTTAGCTATTAAAGATGTCCGTCCCACTTACTGAAATTCCATTTTGGAAAGGATTCAAAAGAAACTGGCTAGGTGGAAGGGCAAGTTATTGAGTCAAGATGGAAAATATCTACTTTTAAAGGCTTCCCTTCAAGGAATCCCTATCTACTTCCTCTCCCTATTCAAAATCCCCAAGTATATTACAGAGAAGTTTGAGAGAATTTAGAGAAACTTCCTCTGGACTAGGATGGAAGAGAAAAAAATGATGGCCCTAGTTAGTTGGGATAAAGTTTGTAGACCTAAATTACAAGGAGGCCTTGGTATCAGAAAAATCAACCTAATCAACAAAGCTCTCCTAGATACTTAGATTGGATGGAATTTCCTGTGTGGGAGCAAGGATTGGGGCAGTATTATGAGGGCTAAATACTTGTCCAATTTGAACCCTGATGACTTCCTACACATCATTGGTATACCCTAGGTTTTGTGATTTGGAATAATGTGTCAAAAAGTAGGACATTACTGCTGCAGGGCATAAAGTGGAAGATGGGAGATGGCAGATCTATCAAGTTTTGGGAAGACAGTTGGCTTAAAGGGCCCCCTCTTGGTAGGAACCAGAATATTCAAAGATTGGCTGATAGGGCTGTTACTTTCTTTAGGAAATTGGTAGATGATTATCTTCTTCCTGGAAAAAGTGGTTGGAAATAGCTATCAGACTGCTACCAAGATCAGAATGACCTCAGTCAGATTGCTGAAGAGGTGCAACTCTCCCTTCGTGATTGCAGGATCCCCATATTCCCCTAGAAGGATAAATTATTGTGGGCTAACGATAAGACATGGATTTTTGCAGTCAGATCTGCTTATAACCTGTTTATGGAGTCAAATGAGGACCCTAACTTTTGGAGAAGACTCTGGAACCATAACCTTATCCCTAAAATTAACCACTTCTAGTGGCTTTATATGCAAAACAAGATATTAACTATTGACAATCTTCAGTTAAGATGATTTCAAATCCCAAACCGCTGTGCTCTCTATATGAAAGATGAAGAAACTATTCCCCACCTGTTGTTGCATTGTGAGTACTCCTGGGAAGTCTGGACTTTAGCTATGTAAAATTTGGGAGTCTCTTGGAGCATGAATTTTGATCTCTCTACTTTCATAAGGTGTTGGAGGCCCCCATTCACCCATCTTATTTGCAAAGAATTATGGGCCCAGGTTCCCCCCATCCTGGCCTAGGGTCTCTGGAAAGAATGAAACAATAGGTTGTTCAGGGAAAAGAATAAATCCCCTAAGGAGCTCTTTTGCATGTTTGTTAAGATTAAATATAGGAAAAACTCTCTAACAACACTCTGAAAGCTGTTGAATATCCCCTAGTAAGCTTGAAGCTAGTATTATAAGCCTATGGAGTGTCCTGGCTAACATCTGCAAGATGGATGATTCTAAAATAAATGCTCATTCCAATACCAAATGGGTCCCCCTGTTGCTGGTTGGACGAAGCTCAATTTTGATGGTGCTGCTAAAGGGAACCCAGGCTTGGTTAGTGGAGGAGGAGTCCTTAGATTGGCTAAGGGAGAGCTTATTCCAGCTTATGCAGGGGGTCTTGGTGAAAATACAAACAATGTTGCTAAGGCAATGGCCCTTCTTTGGGGCCTTAAGGTAGCCCTTGCTATTGGTATCAAAAACCTTCTTGTTGAAGGGGACTCCAAACTTATTGTGGATGCTGTAAAGGAAAGAGCCAGGGTAGGCTGGTAGATTGAAGATATAATTCAAGATATTAAAAAAATTCTTCTTAGATTTGAGGGATTTGAGGTTAAACATGTTTACAAGGAAGGCAACCAAGTTGCGAATGCCATGGCTAATATTGGGAGTAATCTCTTTCCTGTAAGATATTTGAGGAGTATTCTAAACCTACCTCCCAACATTAGAAATTATCTCCAAAAGGAAGCCCAACCTTATATTAATTAATAGTTGCCCCAAAGCATCTTTGTTATGAATATTTTTATATTCTAATCTATGTTCTCATGATCGGCCTTAACCAAGAGAGAAGACATGAGAATGCTATTGTCATCTTGCTTGAGATGACGTATGTTCATCCCATAAGGATTGGGGAATTCCACATAAGCAAAAGACAACTTAGTGAGACCCTCGGCCAGTTGCTTAGCTGGTGCAAGGGGTCATATCATATCCCGGCGGCTCGTCTGTCAATTGAAAGCCCACACAAGTTCCATAATGAAAGCAATTATGATTCAAATTGTGAAGGTAATTCAAAGAACAAGTATGGGGGTTTGAGAGACCTCGAGAGTAGGATTGATGATGATCGAAAGATCATAGTTTCTAGACAATTCGAAGAGGAGATACATTTCTTCTAGGTGACTAAGTTTATGTTGTGTGATTTCCCCTGCTAGATTGTGAAGTTTTTGACTATGGGCAGTGACAAGGTCAAAACCGAGCCTTCCTCTTGTATAGAGTTCAAAGCTAACTCCATGCTGTGGAGTATACATTATGAAGGGGGATTATGCCATTTCTGGATTGCCTAAATAGCTTTGAGGAAAATCTTTCTATTTAATTTGCAATGTCGTGGGATGATGATCATAAAATCTGTGTTGGGGAGTTCAGTTTGAAGTTTTGGAAGAAACTATCGCCAAAGACACATAGGTCTGTGTTGTGATGGTGAAAGGTTGAAGAAGCAAACCAAAGTTTAGGACCTTGAAGGGATGAAGAAGTTCTTTAGAGAAGGGGAGAAGCTGGTTCACTTGTAGGGTAGTTTTGAGACAGAAAGCCTTGTCAACCCCTGGGATAGAGTCTGCTACCTCATCATGAAGTACTTCACCCTGGAGAGCCAGTTCAGGTGCTACTACCATTATCATTTCTCCCTTCTTAATCATTTTAGGCATAAGATTCTAGTGAATTTCCCTTTTTATCTTTTATCCTCCTTAGAGTCATCTGTTAAAATGGCTAAAAAGACCCATGAAGGTAACCCTACTATGGTCACGGTCCCACTCCATCAAGGCTTAATCCTTCATATGTTCCATTTCCACCTGGCCCTCTTTCCTGCTAAGCCTATAAAAGTCTGTCTTGTTGAGGAAAGCAATGACTCAGAGGATAATGTCCCTTTAAGTGTCAAGTATGGTAGTCCTAGTAAAAACAAAGCTTCCAGCCCCACTGGCAAAGATCTTCAGGGCCCTACGAGGCCCTCCCTTAACCCTAAGATTCAGTCTATTAATAATCTTGGTCCTTGGTCCCACAAGAAAAAGGGCACCAAGACCCCTCTAGTCTCTCAGAAAGTTAACCCTAATTTGCAGGGCCCAACTGACTCTGCTACTCCTTCGGGGGGCATTTGGGTCCCTAGGGTAATCCCAGAAGGTTGCTACTGAGGATTTGTGTGGCTTGAAGAATAGCCCTTCACACTCAGGTGGTAAAAACAGAAAGGAAGTCTTGAGGAACACCCTGTTCCTGGGAAGGATGGTAAAAAGAAAGGTAAGAATTTAGCAAGAGGTGTGAAAGTAACTGATCCGGTGGTGGATAAGGGGAATGATGAGCCCCAAGAGTAGGGGGTCGATGTGGCTAAAGAGAATAAAGATGCTTTTGAGATTAAAGGGAGTACTGTGAGAAGGCCTAATATTCGTAGGTCGAGCAGATTGGTTGGGGGTAAAACACCTATTCTAAAAATTGTTGATTATTCCTCTACTTCAGACCCAGAGGACGAGGTTGAAATAAAAGAGGTTAAGTCAACTCCTGAACAACTAGAGGAGCAAGAGGGGGCCAGCCACTTTAAGTCTTTAAATAACTCCTATTATGAAACTGATCAAGAGGAAGTGGAGATCCTCAAAATTCTTGAGAAGGAAGCCCACATTGCTAGGGACTGTGTCAATAGTAACCAGCTTAACAAGGAGATGGTTGATGTTAAGAGGAGACTTCTCTCTGTGGAGAACAAGGTGAATGATCTTGCTACTGTGTGCTTGAAGGTGATCCACCGTGTGGCTACGACATTGACTATTCTGCAGGATGCTCATAATGAACAGGCTAATAAGGAAGGAAAGATTGCAGGCAAGGAGGAACTTATGGAGTTTCTCAAGGATGACTGGAATGATCTACTTAAGTAGTTTTTGTTTTCGTTAGAGTTTTTGGTATTGGTACTCTTATATTACTATTATGTTAGTTAGTTGTCAGTTTGTTGTTGTTTGTTGTTCATGGCCGCTAGCCTATTTTACTACTCGTGGGGCTTTTTTATAGGGATTTGCACCCTTGTTTGTAGCTTACCAACATCAAAAACATCAAAAACCATACATTTAATATTCCCAATATATTTTATTAACAATAAGTTCAATACTTATCTAAATTCAAACTCTTGGAAAGGACACTATCACTCTAGGAAGATTTCGGTGTTCTTGGCCCTCATAGCTATGGCATATTCTAGAGAACCTATGTAAAAATATATTGTGTACTTATGCACCATGCTTACGCATCAAAGCCTTGGCCAAGATAATCCTAAGTGTTCTTTGTACCCCAAGTTAGACATACTCTGTGTGCCCCCTTCTCCAATGCCCATAGCCCACCAAACCGCCTTCTTCTTCCTTCAGTGATCTCCATGTCTTTCCAAGTCTCACATAAATTCCTTATATAACCTTTTAAGGGGTATTTTGTAAGCCATCAAACCCTTTCATAAAAGTTGTCATTAATAATTTTATTTAATAAATATAATAATTTCTCCCTTTTAAATGGGGTTTTATAAATATTCTTTATCTATCTTCATTTTAACCAAAGGATCATAATATCCTTTTATTTTTCCATCCCCCTTTTAATTGTAAAGGGTTAAATAAACTTTATCCTCTTATAATTTTAAAGGGTTATTCATAAAATAGATTTCATTCCTATTTTGGGGGAAAAGTCCCATAACAATATCAACACACCAAATGGTGTTAGATATCTTCCAATATTATGTGTTGGATAGAAGGTATCAAGTGGTATCAAAGATAATTTTCACTCCTAAGGGAGGAAAGAGATTATATAAGTGCATTAAGTGATATTATCACACCAAATGGTATCAAATAAAATTTTTAATCCTAAAGGAGGAAAGAGATTATATAAGTGCATCAAGTGATATCAACACATCAAATGGTATCAAAGCCAATTTTTTATCCTAAGGGAGGAAAGAGATTATATAAGTGCATCAAGTGATATCAGCACACCAAATGATTTTAGATATCTTCCAATGTTATGGGTTGGGTAGAAGGTATCAAGGGAAATCTAGTTGTAGATGAAACACTGAATTTGATGTAGGTTGCAACTTAAATTCAAAGGACAAGATGCCTTATGTGAAGAATGGGTAGAGGCAAAGGTGTTTTGAATATTTCTAGAAGAATAAAAGAAACATTCAAGATTATGAGTAATGTATAGATCTAATTAGATGTTGTTTAAGTTCATAGAAGAAGGGATCATAACCCTAAACATGATGAGAGTGATGAAAAAGAAAATGAGGTAATGCACCAACTGCTGAACCAATTGCAGAAGAATAAGAAAAATATCTAAGTTAGGTAAAGATGTTAAAAGCTATTTCAAAAATTGGTAAGAGACCTAGCATTGATATTGCTAGCTATTCTAGTATTTTAAATCTAGAGGATTTGATAGCTTGGATCATAAATGATCTAGAGGAATATTTTGAGTATGAAGAAATTTTAGATCCTAAAAGGGTTAGATTTGGTAAGACAAAATTGAAGGGATGTGATATAATATGGTGGAAGGAAGTACAATTAGAAAGAAATAGGAGAGGTAAGGAAAAGATAGAGAAATGGGATAACATGGTTTCAAATATAAAAAAGTAAGTTCATACTTGTGAACTATCAATTAGAGTTGTTGAAAAGATTACAAAAATTAACATAGTTCAAGAGAAGATTGGGAAAGATTATACTAAAGAATTTTATAGAATGACAATTAGGGATAGATATAGTGAAGCCGATCAAGAAAAAGTGGCAAGATACATAAATGGATTAAGGGGATCCATCCAAGAAGAGTTGAGCATAGTTCAATTAAGAATAGTTGAAGAAGCATATCAATTGTATTGAAGGCAAAAGAAAAGTTGAACAAAATATTTGAGATAAGACAAAATAGGTAGAGAGGAAGAGGTAGTAGAATCCAGAGAGGAAGACATCAAGGGGGTGGAAGAAGACCTTATAAAGAGGATTGAGGAAAAAAGAAGTAACAATTTATACCAAAATGAAATATTTGATGGATATTAGTGAGGTAGAAGAAGATATGGTAGAGGTTGTGGAAGATTGTTTGGAGGAGCTTGTTTAAAGTGTGGAACTAAAGGACATAGGTCATTTGAGTGTCCCTAATCTCAAGGAAGTGATATTAGAAGGTTGGAAGGAAGTGCAATAATTGCACATGCAAATGAAGATTCAAGTAAATCACCAACCCAAGTGGATGAACTAGAAAGAGGTGAGTCATTGTTAATGAAAAGAGTTTTGTTGAAATTGAATGGTGTGGATAGAGATGAACTAGAGCAAAGAAGAATCTATTCACAATAAGATTTGACAGATATTAGCAAGATATAAGAAGATATGATAGAGGTTGTGTAAGATTGTTTAGAGAAACTTGTTTCAAGTGTGGAACTAAAGGACATAGGGCATTTGAGTATCCCTAATCTCAAGGAAGTAATATCAAAAGGCCAAAAGGAAGTGTAATAGTTGTACATAAAAATTAGGAGTCAAGTGAATCACCAAGCAAAGTGGATGAGCCAAAAAGAGGCAAGTCATTGTTAATGAAGAGAGTTTTGTTGAAACCAAATGGTGTGGATAGAGATGAACTAGAGTAAAGAAGAATATGTTTAGAACAAGATGCAAGAGTAAAGATAAGTGTTGTAAGGTTATCATTGAGTGGTAGCATAAATAATCTATTTTCGAAAGAAGTGGTTGATAAGTTGAAGCTAAAAAGGATAAAACATCCTAGTTTGTATATAATTTCATGGTTACAAAATTAACATAAGGTGTTGGTAAGTGAGCAATGCTTGGTTAAGTTTAAAATAGGATCATATCATGATGAGGTGCTATGTGATGTTATCATGATAGATGAATGCCATTTTTTGTTAGGTTGACCATGGAAATATGATAGAAAAGTTATAAATAATGGTAGGTAAAATACTTACACTTTGATTAAAAATGATGAAAAACATATTTTGACTTCATTGAAAGAGAAGGGGAGACAAGTTTGTGGTAATGCAAAAGATTATTTGGTGGATGGTAGAAAGTTATTAGATGGTCTAAAGAATGCAAAGTTATATTTTTTTTTTAATTCCTAGAGTGTAAATTAACACAAACGAAGATAAGGAGCCATAGAAATAAATTTCAAAATTGCTACCAAAATATAGTGATATACTATTAGACAATATGCCTGATGAATTACCACCAATGAGGAGTATCAGTCATCATATATGGATTTGATTTAAAGAGATTTTTTTCTAAATATTAAAGTTGTACTTAAAACTACACTAATAGAAAATGAAGAGTTGAATAGGCA
The DNA here is from genome assembly GCA_027924645.1 of Cunninghamia lanceolata. NCBI lineage: Eukaryota > Viridiplantae > Streptophyta > Pinopsida > Cupressales > Cupressaceae > Cunninghamia > Cunninghamia lanceolata. The sequence continues at coordinate 1,292,550 of BSBN01001256.1, forward strand.
AGCAAAGGAATTATTGAAGGAATGTTTGATTAAAGAATGTTTGAGTCATTGTGTGCTACCAATAGTACTAGCCAACCAAAGAAAGGAGGTGGATAGAGAATGTGAATAGATTCAAGAGAAATAAATAAGATCACAATCAATTATATATTTCTATTTCCAAAGATGAATGATTTGATAGAGTTTTTAGTGAGGCAAGATACTTCTACAAGATAGATTTGAGGAGAGGTTGGCTGTGCCCTTTGGGTTCAATAATGCACTAAGCACATTTATGAGATTGATACATGAGGTATTGAAGCCATATTTGGGTAAGTTTGTGATTGTTTATTTAGATGATACTATAATTTTCAATAAAAATAAACAGGAACACCTAGAGCATATCAAATTAGTATTGAAGAGATTGAGAGAAAAAAAATTGTTGATCAATGTCAAGAAGTGTCGTTTTATTAAGACAAAATTGTTATATTTGGGATTTGTAATCTCAGTAGATGGTTTAAAGATGCATCCCAAAAAGGTGAAAGAAATTGTTGATTGGCCTACACCAAAGAATGTTGCAGAGGTAAGAAGTTTTCATGGATTGGCTAGCTTTTATAAAAATTTCATTAAAAATTTCATTCGAATACATGTGCCAATTACTTAGACCATGTGAGGATAGATGAGAGATTTAAGTGAGTTATAGGACTACACACGATCTTAAAGTTATTGAAAAAGAAGGTTACATAACAATAGAGTTAGCATTTCCAAACTTTATAAGGTATTTCAAGTTGATTGTGTTGTAAGAGGTAACATAATAGAAGTAGTATTGAGTCAGAAAGGTAGACTAGTAGTATACTTTAGTGAAAAGTTGAATGATGTAAAGAAAAATATATTTGGTGTATGATCAAGACTTTATGCCATAATCAAGTGATTGAAGAAGTGGATACACTATTTGCCACCTAAGGAGTTTGTGTTATATACAAATCATCAAGTATTATAGTATTTAAACAACCAAGGTAAGTTGAACAAAAGACATGTGAGATCAGTTGAATTTATGTAAAGATATTCTATTGTATTGAAGCATGGGAGTGGAAAGTCAAACAAAGTTGTAGATGCATAGTAGGAGATAAAATTTTCTAGTTGAGATAAGAGTTGAAGTAGTTGGATTCGAGGAAGTGACACATTTGCATGAGGCTAATGTTAATCTTTTTGAAGCATGGAAAGCATGTAAGGAACCTATAATTATGGATAGAAATAAATGGTTAGAAGTTATTTGATTTAGAATGATATGTTGTTCAAAGGAAATCAATTATGTATTCCTAGAAGCTCAAGAAGGGGGGATTTCATAAAAGAAAAGCATAGTGATGTACTAGCTAGACATTTTGGTGTGGACAAGACTGTATCATTGGTAAATGAAACTATTTTTAGTTGAAAATGTATAAGGATGTAAAAATATATGTTCAAAACTATAGAATTTGTCAAGCTACAAAAGGTAGTAATAAAAATATTGGATTGTATAAATTATCGCTATTTCTAAAGAGACCTTGGGAGGAAATTAGTATGGATTTTGCATTAGGTTTTCCAAGAACACAAAGAGTTCATGATTAAATTTTTATTGTAGTGGATCTAGATTTTCCAAGATGACACGTTTCATAGCATGTAAGAAGACAAATGATATGGTAAATATAGCTAATTTATTTTTCAAGAAGGTTGTGAAATTATATGGATTACCAAGAAGTATAATTTCTAACAAAGACACAAAATTTGATCTTTGTTTTCATGTAACAGGCTACCTTTGTCATTCTGGAGTGAGTCTGAACATTTCACATTGTTTGTTCTCACAATTTTGACCACTGTCACTCAAGAATTCTCACGTTTCATTTTCCTAAATGCCTCTGTTCTATAGTTAATACAAGTCCTTATGTGTTGAATTGTCATTTTTGATGAAATAGTTGTTTACATTGTTACTACACACGCCTTTGTTCTAGATTAGAGTCCATGTTTCTAGCCACCTTTGTTCATGAGTGAATCCTCCAATTTCATGCAGCTAGCCACATTTACTCTAGAGTAAGTCCTTACGTTTTGATTGCCTTTCGTTCTATGGCAATTCAACATATTTAGACTAGCTTTGTTTCTTCTATACAGGATCTACTTTGACAATGTTTCTATTTCAACAATATAAATAGACCCTCCCCCAACTGTGCAATGCAAAGCAGTACTCTTATCAGAGCCACAAGATTGGTTCACATCTACACCATAGGTTACATAAATTGATAGGATATAATTCAACATATCTATTCTGTTGTAAAGAGAAGCAACCCTCAAAGGAGTCCTATGTTTCAAATCCATTTTACTAAAGCTCTGTTAAATATCTAGTTCCGCAAGTTCTGTTATTGTCAATAATATTACTCATATTTCTGCCTAAATTTTATTTTTGCAAAAGAGAATTTGGTTAAATACGCGGATGTTTTGTTCTTTGAAATCATGACAGAAACTATCATCATTCATACCTACTAGTTCCATACTCTACACAACAGTCATAATACACATACAAAGATGATTATGCATCAATTTGACCTTGTGTTTCCCTTTGAATGCATGCGTGGAGATGTTTTTCCTACCGTGAGGATTGAGGATTGTGAAGAAAAATTGAGTATGAACATCTAACTTTGTGGCATTTTTTGAAATCAAAAGAAAACATTTAAATTAGTTTGCATGCAAGCAGGTAGAAACCGTTCATTAACATTGAAACTTCCATTAATTCTTGTAAATTTTGAATTTTGGCTTTTCAGTTCATTTGATTTTTTACTATCTTTCGTGTGTCCAATATTTTCATGTTTAAACTATTAACTTGGTGGTTTTAGAAGATGTGTTTTAAAGTGATATCTTACATATATGCTCTCCTCTCATGCTCTTGGGCGATCTTGAAGATCAGAAACAAATATTATCTTCCCAAATTTCTTTTAGAGGGTCTGCCTTGGATTTCATCACCAAGGGGATGACCTCAACTCTAGCATTCTAGTAGAGTATAAAAAGCGTGGGGTGAATCGAAAGACACACCTCTTGGAAAATGACATTTATCTTTTTTTGGCTAAGCACCCAAGAACTTTATACCTTGGGATCATGAAGGTGGAGAGTGGGTTACCCTTTTGCGCCAACCCTTACACATACCCTTTCTCCATTACACGAAATTAGGCCTCATGTACCTTCAGGTATTTGGAGGATATCCCTTAGAAGCTTGTTCAGCCTAGGTAGGAACCTTTCAACCATCTTTCTTCATGGTGCATTGAGTACCAGTTAGGTCTAAGAAGATAGTCATACACGTGCTTCCAAGTTGTTGAGATAGAGCTCGTTGTGGACAAGGCTTTGGCCTCCATGGTAAGGGGTTCATAGGTGGTCCATGACCTTACATTTCCTAACTATCCTTCACTTGGTAGATAACATCATTGGTGGGCCCACGAGGATTGACACTCCTTTCTTGATTAATTCTAGGCTTATTATTATGTCTTTTTGATTGGGTGTTGTGAATATCAAAGTACTTGATTGTATACCTTTTGTACCTAGTCAAGTTTTTAAAATCTTTTTTGCTTGTTTGAAATATCCAATTGGTATCCTTAAAACAAAAATTAAAACCAAGGTTAGAACAATCATAATCCATAACCTTAGTCTAACCTTCATCCAAAAACCATTTCACCTTGCCTTAGTCCAAATCATAACTCCACTTGTCCATCATCAAAACAAGTCCATCCCCATTCAATCCATAATCCATAGTCCTTATCCACTATCATTTAGCCCTTATCCCATTTCCCAAACCTTCATCCTTTGTCCATTCAAGTCCATAATCCATAGCACCCATCCATTACCCTTCCCATATTAGTCCTCATCCAACATCCTTACATTAATCTAAACCTTGAATTCTTTTGTCCTAATCACTCCATCCCTTGTTCCACTCAAACCATTCTCTCATCTACATAACCATTGTCATCCAAATCCATCATCTATCCTAGCAATCCTTGGATAATTTAAATCTCACTTTTGGATCCCTTTTTAGTCAATTTAATCATCCCATCCATCATTTAGGACCCTTAATCATCATAGGGCCTAAAATGTAATCCTTGGGACCCTTAACTATCCTAGGGCCCATAATCCATCCTTTGGAACTCTACAACTATCAGTGGATTATAGCAATCTTAATAAACATCAACACATCCTTAGGATCCAAAATAGTGTGATATACACTTAATCCAAGTTTAGAAAACCAATCCTCTTAGCCACATAATTCATCCAAATCATCTATTCTTGCCTTTGGAAATCATCCTATCCATCAAGACCATCCATCAAAATTATCCATCCAAGTCATCCCAATGTCACTCATAAGCTCACCTAAGGCCATCATCCATTTGGGATTTGATATCCTTATTTTAACTTAATCATCCAAATCCAACCATAAACCTAAGTCCAAGTGGTTTCCTCTTTGTCACTCATTTGATCCAAATCCAATCCCATCAATTCATTCACACCCATTGTCTACCACCTCAAGTCCTGAGTCAATATTAATGGCTTCTATCACTAGGCAAACTGCTAGAATGGGAATGACTAAAAAAAATCCCTTCCATAACCAATCCCTCATAGAACGACTCCCCTTCTTATGAGGGTCATCCCAACCCCAGCATGATGGTAGTGAAACTGATGAGGAGCCTCCTAATCAACTTGAGTACCCTAGTGATCTCAATACTATCCTTAATTCTAAAAATGGATGTGACTTAATTAATTCTAAAAATGGATGTGACTTAATGGAGAAATTCATTGAAATAAACAAAGATGCAATCCTTACAAGTCATTGAATTAGGGGCTAAATTGCCTCCTAGTTATGACCTCTCCCATCTTAATCACATATTCATACCCATGAGGGAAATCCCATCACTTCTCATGACCACACTAACCTCCATATATACCCTAACATCACATCCCAAACCACATGCTCCTTCACTATCAAAGGGAAAGACATCTTTCATCCTTCTCATGACTACTTAGACTACAACAATCCCTCTCAAGACAAATATCCCCTTTCCATTAGGGGTAAACCCCTCTATCAGGAATCAATTCAACCTAAGAAACACACATCCCTTAACAATGAGTCCCAAAATCCCCCATTCACTAGTCAAGTCACATCAACCATAGACACCTAATCTAGAGCTAAACACCATACTTCCCATGTGGAGTACATTTATATTCCCATCTCAAACCAAAAGACCTCACATGTTCCCACTTCCAATGTAACCATTCCTAACCTTGGGCTTCCACCTAAGATCAACATCAACCAACAACAACACTTCACCCCTCCCAAGAACTACAATATGCAACACTATCAATACACCTATCTACCTCCATCACCACCTAGCTCATCTTTTGATCAAGAATGGAAATCCATGAAAGATATGGTCAAAGGACTTCAATATTGGACCCATAAAAAGTCATATACTTTTGAAGAATTATGTCCCTATCCTTTTGATCGACCCATCTCACAACTCCCGTTTCCTACCTCCTTTGAAATTTCAAAATATGACAAATACAAGGGAAAGGGGGATCCTAGGGAAAACTAGGGAACATGTCAAATAGTTCTTCATGGAAAGCCAATAAATGGCACATGAGGACAAATACTTACTACACCTTTTCCCCTATAGTCTAGGTGGGCAAGCACTTGAGTGGTTCTTGCACCAACCTATGGGGTCCATCACATCCTTTGGAGACTTAATCGAAAAATTTGTTAAACACTTCTCCTATAATATGGACCATGAGTTAACTATGATGGACCAACACTGAAAAATTAAGGGAGATGTTTTTATCATTCCTTTAATGATGGAGAGCCTTAGCTAGTAGATTCCCATGGCTAATACTAAAAAAGCACCTCATTTACATCTTTGTCACAAATCTCAATCTAGAATTGGCATTTCATTTACAAGTCCAATGTGTCACTTCTTTTGATGATCTCATCAAAATGAGAATTCAAATTTAAAAATTCCTCATTGCTAAAGGGGTAATAAAACTTTATTCTAAGGATCACAATCAAAATGACAAATCAAAAATTTCCAATGATAAACCCAAATTCTTTAGCAAGAAAAATAATGTAGTCAGCAATGGGGTCGCTGACTTGAAACTTGTCCAAAACATCCAACAACCTTCATCCATCACCATTCCATCCACACCTCCCAAACCTAAAAGAAAGAGGTGGCAATTCACACCATTAGGTGAACCTATCAAAGTAATCTTCCATCAATTAGTCAAAGCCAAAATGATCACCTTTCCCCTCACAAAACCTTTTGATGAAAGTCAACCTAAACCCTCTTGGTATAAGGAGGATGAGTATTGTGATTATCACTAAATTATAGGTCATGCCACATGCAAATACATGAAATTAAAACATTACTTCCAAGATCTTATAGATAGAGGTGAGATTGAAGTCTAAGGACCATCCAACACCTCACCTAATCAAGGCCTTGGGATCTATCAAAATCCATTCCCTAAAAATAGTCAACGGTGCTCCTCTAAGCAAAATCAAGGATAGCACTCGCATAGAAACATTGTCCATTATCATAAAACCCCTCACACCTATTATTCTATCATTGGACACATTAATCAATTTGATGAACAACTTCAAACCATCAAAATCAAAACATCAGACTATGTTGTCACTACTCAACATGCTAGAGTCACTATTCAAGGCCCACTCCAACCAATCCTAATTCTAGAAAACAATATTATCTCATTTACCACTTTCAGCAAACACCCACCTAGATTTCCATCCTTGAACTCCTTTGAACATTCCCTAATGATAGGGATATCCTAAATTGAATCCTCCAAGAATCCCAAGTGCCCAATAACATTGACCCTTTGCACTTCCAAGCCCTTGTTGGACACCTTTCTACAAACCATCACCTCACCTTGATCCATGGCACAACCATCCCCTTCATATCAAAGTTGTCATATCCAAGCATGAAGTAAAGTGTGTGCTCATAAATCATGGGTCTAGCATAAATATTTGTACACTTTGATTGGTGTAGCATTTGGGCTATGCAGAAGAAGCTTTGGGTTCTCAGACTATCACTATAAACTATTATGATAATACAGAGAGAGAATTAGATAGCACTATCTACCTTCCTATTGAGGTAGGAGTCTCATTGTAGCATACTCTATGTCGTGTCCTAGACCTAGACCTACCATACAATCTCCTTCTTGGTCGACCATGGCTCCATGTCGTGCAAGCCATACCATCCACCTACTAGTCAATGTCTTAAGTTTCCATACAATGATGTAGAGGCTACTATTCCTATTGACCTTCATGCCTTCCAATATTGTCAAATGTTGGAAGGTCTTGATATGATAATTATTGTCCATCCTCTAAGGTTGTTTCCAAATCCGCTTCCACAAAACCCAAGTCATACATCAATCCTAGCGATCCACCCTCCACATCTTTTGCTCCACCTACTAAGCAAAAATCCATAAAATCCACGTTCAAAATCCTTGATAAAGGATGTGGAGAATATGAGATCCATGAGTCCATATCACTAAAATATCCCTTTCACCTTGATCCTTTGGTCGACAATGCCCAAAAATACAAGATCATTTCCTCATGTTGTAATGGGGGCCCACTACTTTCATTTTCAATGGTTACCTTGTTGATGAAGACATAAGAGGCTTTGATTCTATGTGGCTTTATATGGATGAAAAGTATGCTACTTACTTCAAAGAACACAAGTATCCTATTCCTTTGCATATTTATAGAAATATGAACTATAAAGGCAAAGGTCTTGGCCTCCATGTGCAAGGCCACCTTGATCCCATTGTTCTACCAACAAATGATGGTACATCTCGCCTAGGATACGGTGCCTATGATGAGTACTACGATGCCCTTGTAGACTTTCTTGATACTTCTAGACACACTTCTTCTAACTTTGATGATAGCAAATAAGATGTTTTTTCTAGTCCTTTCAAAAATCTTGCCACCACAAACCTATTTAATGAACACTCCATCTTTGCCATCCATCTTGACCTTCAATATCTTGAAATTATAGACTAGGACCAACAAGACCCTCCTACCTTAGACACATTCCAAAATGATGAGGCTATCCTAGAACTCATTAAATCCTATAATATCCTTTCAGGAGATCATAAACAAGGATTTGAGATCCTACTAAGCTCATCCACATATTTCAAAGAACAAGAAGAACCTTCTAAGGAACCATATGAATCAAAGCCTTCAATGCAAACACACCTATTAATATTGAGCTCCATCTTCAGTTAGATCCTGTACCATTTCAAGATGGATCACTCCTCCTTATTGAGGAACCCATGGACATTAATTTGGGAAAAGAAGTAGAACCTAAGTTCACACAAATAGTAATTGCCTTAGATCCTGATTTGAAAGAAGACATCTCTACAATACTTAGAGATTATTCAAATGTATTTTCATGGTCCTGATGATGTGGTGTTTAGTCACATGCACATGAATAAAAGTTTTCACAACAAACCTATATTCATCTTGAAAGACAACATGATCTGTCAGGATATGTAGTCTCAAGTCTCTGTTAGTCAGGTCTTGACCATCTAACAGTCACTCAAGGTTCGTTGCGATATGTTGTTCTCCATTTTGAGGACTTACACCTTCAGTGTTGTATTCTTTCTTAGATTCAATTAAATTCCACAAATATCTAGTATATTGTGCCTAATCTACATATATTCTTGACAATTATATCAAATCCTACAATATCTAGTTGAGATTCAAGAAAATAAGCATAAATTAAGCATAACTTTGATCAGTTCTTCTAAAACTATCCCAACTTTGATTAGTTCTTCTGACACATCTCTCTTTGAACTAATCTTTACACATAACCCTTGAATTTACCTAAAGATGTTCTTTATAACATGCAATTCATTGATATTTATGGTTATTTGCATATGATTTGTCATTATTTGCAACCTTTAGTATATTCTGTAAAGTAAAGAGTAAAAAATCAAATTTAGAGGACTAAAATCCTAAACTATTAAGGTTTCACCAGTGAGCCACATGCATATCCTGATATATTCGTGACATGAAGGAAATCTACTCATACTTCACTAGACACATTCACAGCTACATATGAGAGATGTAAATCTTCAAAGGAAAGTCGATCAATAGCAAGCAATCGGTTGAACACACTTCAAAAGAATGCAACAATTCACCATTACAAACTAGAAATCACAGAAGATTACATAAGATGTATAATGGAATGGTAATCTGCAGCTTCATTTTCATTATATATGCAAAGGATATACAAATATACACTAGTTGTGAGAAAGAACCATGAGTAAAGTCACAGAGTTGCCAAATCAACAAGCTCAGTGTTTAAAAGTTCACCAATTCAGTCTCTCTAATACAAAATGATCTAGGCCTCTTTATAGAACAAGGACCCAAGATCGGTTACAATACATCAATGGTCAGAAAATGCGACATGTGATTGCCAATTGGCAATCTTGGGTGGAGGACAACTGGTGATGGAATATTCCCCTGTATCTTTTCTTCGCATCTTCATGAATATTCTATTCCTCTGCCTTGGATGAGTCTTCACCCACCATCATTCCTCTAGATTCTAGATTCTTTAAGACCTCATAAGCCTTTATGGCTATATCCATCTCCGTTCTATCCAACTGATGTGCCTTGGATTTTGCATATTCTTGCATTTGCAGTTGATCACTTATGAACATCCATTTGCTCATCCAGTTATCTAACTTTCCCTTGTATTCCTTTATCTTCATGGATAACACCATTACTTGATCAATTACCTTTTCTGAGAAATGTTATACAGGATCCCTCAAAATTGGCTCAAATCGAGCCTTGAATTTCTTTATGGATATCTTCTCATCATATGTTTCCTTGTCATCCATCAAGGTACCAAACAACTCAAGAATCTCCATTTCATCAATCAACAGATCATGTGCCTTTGTGCTAATATCTGCTTCTTTCACTCTACACTCCTTAAGAATATCCACTTCAAATTTGAAGTCTTTTATCCATGTGGATATCTTGGGCATAGTTTGTAATGTCAGGATGTTTCGTTTGAGCAGCACCTGATCATCTAGCTTTCTAGCACCTTTCAACTTACTGAGGTCTTTCTCACCTCGATCAAGCCTCTTAGCACATTCTTCCCTTAGCATACCAGCCTTAGTCTTCATGTAAGCTAGGGTGTCCCAATTGGACAAGGATATCTGGATTATTTCTTCCCCACTCTCCAAGAATTTGGTAAACCAACTCTGCATGACATGTACTTGATGCTTCTTTGCATCAAGATCACTTATTTCATCTTGACTTACTAGCATCAATGTTGCTGGTACCTCTAATATTTGCATTCCAAGGGTGACCAATCCCCTAACTAATGTATGAAGCTAGGCAATGTGCCCGTTCAAGTCTTTATTCTTCTTCTTAACCTTGTGGATACAAGATACCACTGCCTCCATGTTACCTTTAAGTTCTTCAATTTCTTGTTCAGTCGTCACATGTCCAAGATCCATTGTAGTTATTTTATATTCATTGGCTAAGATTTCCCCTTTGGCCTTATCTATAGTAGGCACAACCAAATGTGTTGTCATACGTCCAGTAGTGGCATCTCTTTTTATTGCAGATATAACCCTTTCTTTACACTTAGGCTTTATTTCCTCAATTGAAAATAAAAATTTGAAATCAAATGGGGTGACATTTGTATGAGGCTCCATAACCTCAGATGTGAGCCACTCAGGTACATCCTGTGCTAGTCCTTGACCTGTTTGCTCAATGTGAGCATCCTTCATAGTCATGTCCTTGTCCTTATCTAGACCTTCCTGTGCAGGCACATTTTGTTTTAGAACCTCTTCTTTTCATGGTGCATCTTCCTTGAGGACATCTTGCTGATGAGCCTCCTCCTAATGAGGAGTTTCTTATTGTTTATCATTAGGACTCTTAGCTTCCTGATGTATTTCTGTATCTTGTGCATCTTGTGGAGCTTGTTGCCCAACTTGCACTACTTGTTGCTCCTATTTATCTTTTGCTTGCTTTTCTACATTCTCCTCAGTTTGTTTGACTTCTTCATCCGTGGGGATGTCCTAAGCAGCCTCTTCCATGAGGATATCTTGGGTGAATTCTCCCATGGCTGTATCATGTGCCCCTTCTTCCTCTTGCATATTTGGAGGATTGGTATCCCTAACCTCTATATTTACTCTTGCTGGATAAGACAAGTTAATTGCCTCCAGGCTGGTTATCTTATCAACTAAATTATCCAATCGCTCCTATTGAATGGGATCTTGAGGTGATCCTTCCCTCTCTATATCAGATATATTTTGTACTTTAGGATCTTTCACAGTCTCAGGATTTGTCATTACCTCAACATCTTGTTCTTGTTGAGGCTCTTGCTATGATGACACTAGAGGTGTAAGAAGTGAACCAACTAGATTGTTAGTCATGTTTTGGGTGACCTCATCATTTGTTAAGTCTATGATCTGACTTAAGGATAATGGATACTCTCCTGCTATGGCCTACTTTGCAGCCTTTGCCTCCTCATCCAATTGTCTTTTTACTTGTATAATTTGAAGAGCAGCCATGCCATGTTGCAGCTCTCTCACCTCCCATCCAATCAGATCAGGAAAATCCTTGATTTGTTGAGCTAGATGGGTTTGGAGCATAGTGGTCTGTGAGGAAAGTACTGATGATGAGCCTCCTTGAGACTAATCTTGGGCAAACAATAATTCCATTCTCATGGGTCCTTCTATGACTTTAGTCTGGACATCCACTAGTTTGGAGGTAGAACCTCTCATTGGTGTCATTGCTCCAGCTCTCTTTTGCTTGGGGATGTTTACTTCTTGTAGTATATTTGTTGACCTCTTCTCTTTTGTAGCCTTGGTGGTAATAGTGATAGCTCTTAAGGGCATATCCCTTGGGGGTGAAGGTGTTGTGGCAACAGTTATGCCTACTGATGTATATTCTTCTCCTAATGCATAACATCTAGGCTCAGCAAGTTTGGCCTCCATAATCTGCCTCTTTCAGATTAGGAAGTCATCATATTCTAAATCTTCTTTGTCCTTCCTTTTTTTTTTCTTGTCATATGTAATGGATACTCCCCTAGCCTTTACTTCATTTAGCTTCTTCTTAATCCACTTCTTAGTAATGGTCATAACCCTTGCTGTTACAACTTCAATATATGTCTCCTCGTGAAAGGTCCAATTTGGCATTGATATGGCCTCCTTATACACTTGTTTCTCTTCATATTCAGGATCTAGCACCTGCCCATCATAAGATTTTAACTGAGGTGACACTTCCAAATAGTCCAACGTCTTGATCTGATTAAGAGTCAGGTGTTGGTATGTTCTCTTCCTCAACTCTTCTTCATCTATACAATCAACCCAGAAATCTTCAACGTGAGGGGCATATTGTAACTTCTTGTTGACAAACCTCTCCATCCTGTGGTAGGGGTCATAATACCTTGCCAAAGGAAACAGTTGCAAATGCAAAGTCTATAGCTTAGCTTTAGATTTCGTAGCATTATCAATCTTTTGACATGAAAACCAATTGATCTCCATGGGGAAACAGACATTTTCTCTCTTATTCTTCTTCACGTATGCCTCATAAGAGGGAATGATATGTCTTGTAACCTCTAACAACACTTCCTTGTCCATGGGGTAGTGTGACAGCATAAATTGATTTCCCTCAAAACCCTCCATTCTGATATAGGTGAAAGTGGGGAACTGGATAAACCAGGCCCCATGAGGTTGTATCAATTCTTGGGCCTCCTTAGAGAGCCTCTTGGCTTGATCACCCTCCATAAGTCTAACCAGATGCGTCATAAAGCAGTCATTCACTATCTTATAATGTTGAATTGATTGCAGTCTCTCTAGTTGTGGATAGAACTCCCACACTGTCTAGTCTATAGGTTAAGGCCCTAGCCTCCCAAAGGTATTCATTCCATTGGGTTGGGCTTTATAAGTGCATGCATAGACAACATAAGAGGTCATGTAGAAAACCATCTTCCTCTTCCTCCATCCTACCATTCCCTCATGAAGGGAATCACTGATAATCTTGGCCCATTGGGCTACCACTTTCTTATCTTTAACCAGCCATATCAAACCAAACATCTAGGGTTCGAAAGTCCTGGCATCTCTCTTCCCCACCATTCTGCTGAGCAGAGCAATCATTTACTACACTTCTGGGCTGAAGTCATATTTGTACAAATTTTCAAGCATGATGTGAATATGATTTTCCTGCCATCAGCAAGGTTGTTATTGTACTCCATAGATAGAGCTTTCAGGTCTATTTCAAACATATCCTACTCCCGAGGTAATTTGAAAGCCTCTATGATGCCATTGATGGAGAAATTGGCATATACTCGCCCTTGATGATCCATTCTCCTAGTCACTACATTGTAATTCTGAGCACATTCAATGACTAGCTCCAATACTTCTACTACATATGCGAATCCAACGGCATGGAACATCCCTGTTGACACAATGTTCTTCAGTATAGGGTTATTGTCTCCAGCCAGGATTCTTGCCCTGAAGGCATCCAGATCTGTCTATCGGTAGTGTGTATCCAGTGTAAAGCCAAATTTACCGCATACATCACTAGGAGTAGGGAACATATCCTGTTTGAACTTAGCATCTCGATAATCTTGATGCTTCTGCATCTTGTCTTGCATAATAGAGGCATCCATAATTAATTCTAACATTATGTGTCTAAGCACGGGTAAATTACCTTTCATTCACTGAGTAACTCAAAATTCATTATAACCTACAGGTGTATTTGGATTTACCTTAAACAACATTACCTCTGTAACAAAAGATTTACCCCTGGTAATATAAGAATATTGTAACGGTAAAACAAAGGAGAGGGTTTGTCGTATTCATACTTGGCAGTTAAGATATCAACCTTAGGATGGATATGCTATGGATACCATTTAGCTGTGTTGTTACATCATTTCAGTTCCTTGTAATGATGCTTTTAGTCACTGGTGATACCACCTTTAATCTGCTTTAGCTCTCTTTCATATCTCTATAATTTTGCCTAAAATGGTTTGATAATTAACAATACTCGATGAAATTCACTTTTATTCTTAGGAAATTCACTGATTAGGGTGATTAATTGCTAACTCTGCAATTAGGTGAGTCTTTACTATTTGGGCGCAAGAGAGTTTAACAACTAGAAAAAGGCATGCATTTGAATTTAAAATATCAATGGCATTAATGTATATCATTTAATGCAGGACTGGATATGGATATGTGGTGCATGACATCCAATACAGAATATCCCTTTGACTTTGACTAGGGATGAGGTGAATATCATGGTTCGAGCTAGGTAGAGTGACATCAGCCAAAGGTCTTGGTCAATGCTCGTTGACCAAAGAAACAGGTGATAGGATCTCACTCGATCTCAGAGATTGGGATATATGAAATATCCCTTATAAAAATATCCACTATGAAAGATCTAGTTGAAAAGTCAACATTTGGACATGTGGAATGCAATATGCGTATGGGATATGGCTATGGATATTCATAAAAGACTTAACGTGAAATATCCAATGCAAGAATATCCATTTGAAAAGTTAACAGGGTCAAGCATTCAAAACATGATTCTTAAGGTAGGATGCGGATATGGATATGGATATTTAGGAAAGCGTCCTGTTCTAAATATCTTGTGTAAAATATCCATGCATTGGGAAGTTTGTCGATTGGAATAAATTTGATGATCACCACAAAACGTGGATATGGATATTCATATGGACATGGATATTTGGTGATTGATCATATCCTGTCGAAATATCATATCCATTCGACAGTTTTCACAATTCGCCATGGTAAATTTGATGATTTGGAGCGGACATGGATACGAATATTTATATAACTGACTATATCCATCCAGTCGAGATGACTATCGATTCAACCCAATTTAATGATAGTTTTTGGTCTAGATACTAAGAGCAGACAGGATATTACATTCGTAATATTTGTATCCCTTTGACTAGGATATCCAATTGACCAGAACTTTGAACGTGTATAACTTGCTCATTTTGACGAATTTCAACATGATGTAAAAGACAAAGTTTCTTAGAATTTGATCTTCTATCCATTGATAACTTCTGTAGGGAGAATATCTTGACTTGAATTTGATTTAGATTATGAGGTGACATTTTACCATACCGCCTGAAGGGAAAGCACACAAGCAAGACAAAAACAAAAGTTGGGTCCCTATTTTGCTAAGGCGAAATGGGGTGTGTTCTAATACCACACAACAACTTGCCACCAAAGAAAACCACTAAATTTTGACAAATTCAAGAAAGAAAGGCAAATTCGGACATAGAATTTTCAACTTCCACTATATATGAATGTCAGGATAAGATTAGATGAAATCACGTTCACCAATATACCTAGATTATGAGAAGGAATACAAGTGTGTGCATTTGATTCATTTCCTTCCTATTGAAGAGGTTGAAAGTGAGAGTAATTAGCATTAAGTTACATAGTTTGATTTAACCTTTTAAGCTGATCCTAGATAGAGCCTTGTCGCCAGTCAAGCATCCATAGCCCCGGCAAGGTTATCGCCTATAATTCCCCTAAATAGAGCCCCACTGCCAGTCAGGCGTCCATAGCCCTGGTAGGGTTATTTAGATGACCTAGAGAGAGTAAATTTCTTTTCTTTTGGTTTTCAATATTTTCCCTTTGGTGTTTAAGATATATCGTTTTAGCACATTATTTGGAAAGTAATGGAACCTGCTGCTAGGCTGGGAATTATAGTGGTAGAAAAGGCAAACCTTTAGATTTTTCACTTAATGTAGATACTAGCACTTTCAACTAGTCTTAGGAACTTTAGGTGTGTTCAATTGATGATCCCTTAAACAACCTTCATTATGATTGGTGAATGTGATTTCACAAATTAAATCAATACAACCAGACCTATAGAAGTCACAACCTAGGTATGAGTTTAGGATTCTTTCCTAAATTCTAAAAAATTATGTTTTTTTCTAAAGTGAAAAGGTGCTCCTTAACATGCCTAACCAAAGTAGGGGCTCAACAAATAGATAGAAACACAAAACACACAAATGATTATACAAGAAATTATATACATATACACAAACTTAGGTTTCTCTTTTGAATCAAGCTTGGAAATAGTGTTTTAAGAATTGTCCATTGACTGGCAATGGAACATCCTCTCCAGTTAAGGTTTTCAACCTGTATGTACTATCCCCTAATATTTCATCTATTTGGAAGAGGCCTATCCATAGTTTTTCAAATTTTCCATGATCTCCTTTCTTTTCATGGGCTTTATCCCAACACAACACAAGGTCAGATATTCAAAATGCTTTAACTTTATCCCATTTATCAAACCAACGTTTGACAATGGCTTGGTGTTTGGGGAAATGATCGATTGCACGATCTCTCTTCTCCTCTAGGAGTAAAAGTTGTAGCAACCAGACTTCTAGTTTGTCTTCCAGGCCTAGATATTCCTGGCCAAATTGCAGGGTAGGGATTTTCAAGTTGATAGGAAGGATAGGATCCACTCCATAAACTAGTTGATACGGGGAGTTACCTAGAGTTGACTTTACTCTAGTCCTATCGACCCATAAGGCATATTTTAGTAGAGTATTCCATTCCCTAGGGTTTTCTCTACTAGTTTCTTAATAATGTCTAGCAAGTTCTTGTTAGTAGACTCGGCAAGACAGTTTCCTTGGGGATAGTAATTGGATGAGAACTTTAGGGCAATACCATACCCAAATGCCCAATTTGACAATTTTAATGAAGTAAAAGCAGGTCCATTATCGCATACCAGTGCATAAGGGACACCAAACCTGGTAATGATATTGCCCTCCAAGAACTTGATCACGTCTTTAGATGTGCACGTTTTACTACTCATAGCCTCAGTCCACCTGGTACAATAATTAGTAACATTTAGGACATACATGTGTCTGGAAGATGATAGAGGATTGATAGCTTCGATGAAGTCCATGCCCCATTGTGCGAACAAGCACATCTCCATCATTAGCTACAATGGCTGAGATGCATATATTTCTCTATTAGTGGCCACCTGACATGTATGGAAGTGCTTATTATGTTCAGTTGTGTCCTTTAAAATAGTAGGCCAGTAATATCCAGCTCTAATGATTTTGTGTGTTGTAGCCAGATGGGATCCATGAGTTGTTCCAAATTTATCATGCAGCTCTTGTAAGACTTTGGTGGCTTCCTATCTATCAAGGCATCTAAGATATATACCTTCACAGTTTCTTTTGAAAAGGATTCCACCCTTGATCATATAATTTTGGGCCTTGACCCTCAATGCTCTTCTCTGGGATGCTTTCAGGTTAGATGGACATCTGCCTGTGACTAGGATATGTCCGATGTTTGAATACCAATCCTCAGGTACATTTGAGTCGACTATATATTGTTGGCTAATCAAGTTAGGATCTGTCTTCACAATCATCTGCATTAGAGTCTGTCCCCTAAGTAACCTCATCAAAGTGATATCCATATCATATTCTTGTAGGAAAGTTATCCATTTGGCTCATTTTTCTCTAGGCTAATCCTGCATCAGTAGCATTTTGACAGCCGAGTCTGCCATGACAACAATTACTCTGCTCCTTAGGATATAGTGTCAGAATTTCTTGACTACCCAAACTAATGCCAAAGCCTATCGTTCAACATCCAGATACTTCAATTCTACATCCTTAAATGGACTACTCATGAAAGCGATAGGTTTTTTGTCCTTTACATCATTTCTTTGTGTTAACACTATGACACATGTATGATTGGAGGTAAATGAATATATGTAGAATGCCTTTGTGTAATAGGGACTATTTAGCACTAGAGAATCAATGAGTGCTTTCTTGATATCTTGAATGATGCATTGGCTTCTGATATCCACTCTATCTTGGCATCTTTATTCAGCATAGCATTAAGTGGACTCACTATTTCAGTAAAACCTGTTATAAATTTTTAGACAAAGTTAATCTTGCCAAAATAGGATTTTAATTCTTTCTTACTTCCTGGTGGCTGTAACTTCATGATGGAGTTAACTTGATCAGGGTCAATTAATATCCCCTTCTCGAACACAAGATGTCCTAACAATTTCCCGGTGGTGACGCCGAAAACACACTTCTTGGGATTGAGTGAGATCCCATACTATTCGCATCTTTGTAGTACCTTTCACAAATCACCAATGTGATCTCTCTTGACCTTGGAAAACACAGTCAAGTCATCCATGTATATGATGATACATTGGCCAACCAAACCTCAGAAGGCTATGTCCATGGTGCGCTGAAAAGTTGCGCCAACATTGATCAGGTCGAATGGCATTCTTCTGTATGCAAAGTGTAGTTAGGGTAAAATTGCAAATCAGGGCAAATGAATAAACAACAATGATAAAAACCCTAGCAATGCACAATGAAGCACAAGACAACATGAAAATCAAAATAACAAATGTAAATACAAACCGATCTCCATGTCAAACTTGATTTATCTCCATTGCTCTTCTCCACCTCGCATGAGCATGCAAGATTTTGAAGGATTATTGTTGGAAGAATGTTGGGTGCTCACTTCTGCAGCATAACATTAAGATGAAGATGATATGAGGATGATAGCTGAAGGATGCAAAGGCTCTAATGATATTTCAACAGCATGTGGATACTTGAGGATCAATGCATGCTTTAGACAATTTGGCAGAATAATGTTACTTGAAGCTCCATGCATTGCTAATGGCTTATGAGGGGGTTGATTTATAGGAAAGGCTTAATTCCAATGGATGGCTAGGATCAATTAGGGCTTTAGATGAAATGGATGGATAGGATTAAGTTAGGTTTCCTTGCACATCAAGAAATTGTAGTCAATGACATGTGGCAAGGAAAGATAAAGCTTGGGTGTGCTTGTGTAGATAAATACTAAAATTAGGTCCCATTAGTTGTGCATGTGGAAGATAAAAGTTGTAACACATGATTGACTGGACAAGTGTTGGAATGTGATGAAAGATGAGGACTTAATTCAAATAAAATATTTGAATTAGTTGTGATATGAGTTGGATATTAATTAAATAAATAAAATTTATTTAATTAATTGGATAGATGAATAGGATAGGATAAGATATGATGTGGAAATTAATTAAATAAATAAAATTTATTTAATTAATTAGCTAAGTAGGATGAGGATGGGATTGAATGGGATTTTAATTAAATAAATAAAATTTATTTAATTAATTGGCTAATGGATAAATGGGATTAAGAGTGGGATTTAGGACAAAATGCTTAATCATGTCTAAGATAATGTATTTGACTAGGTGTTACAGGACATGGACAAATTTGGGTGTCTACATTTTGCCCCTCTTTGAGATGATGTTCGAGATGATAAGATTTGTGTTGAGTAACATCATTTCAAAGAAGCTAAGGTATGGATAGAGAAAAAAGATGATGATGGAAAGATATGATGATGATGGGGATGAAATGGGATGATGATGTTTTGCCCCTCTTTGAGATGATGTTCGAGATGATAAGATTTGTGTTGAGTAACATCATTTCAAAGAAGCTAAGGTATGGATAGAGAAAAAGGATGATGATGGAAAGATATGATGATGATGGGGATGAAATGGGATGATGATGCCCCCTCGAGAGGTTAGGCGGGTTGGACAAACACAGGTAGGCTCTTGAAAGAAATGGATTGGCTAAGAAAGAAAGATAAATGATAAGGTATGGATAAAAGAAATGAATGATGTGTTATGCTGAAATGAAAGTGAGCAACCATGTTATTTGATATAGCACTAGACATTATGCACCAAGGTATAAGGACCAGGGTGACGATATGTCTCATGCCCCAGCATAATATAATCTTGTCTAACGTATGAGGAAGAAAACTTAGAGCATTGAAGTCCTAATGCACAAAAAGTATGATATGACCTTAGATGCAAAGGATAGTGCAAAAAGCTATTCCAACATGCACAAGATATGAATATTAGCTGGAATGATAAGGATTTGATTCAAATGCAAGTTAAAGTGATAACACACACACAAGAAAGCAAGCAAGCATGCACAAATGATTCAAAAACAAACAAGGTATTGCCCTTGTCAAGCTGTAAACCAATGATTGATTGTTGATTGTTGATAGTTAAGAGTGTTGTCATTGCAGGGAAAGCTATATCCCTAGATCAACACAAGGTTGTTTACTGAGTTGGTTGGCTGATTGGCTGATTGATTTGGCTTACAACAAGGCTAGGATCAAGAACATTGATTGTATTTGGATAACTTGGCTTGATTGATTAACTTGATTGGTATAGCTTAAGGATTGACTTGCATTTGGATCATTACTTGGAATGGTTGGAAGATGATGAAATGTTGATTAGATTGATTTGATGAAATGTTGATGATGTGATGATATGTGGTGGATTGAGCTACTTTTGATTTGTTGAAGTGATTGGATTTGTTTTGATGGCTAGCTTGATGTGCTTTGGTGTTGATGTGCTTTGGTTTTGATGCTGATGATTGATAGGATTTGCTTTGATGGTTGGCTTAATGTGCTTTGGTTGTGATGTTTGCTATTGCTAGGTTGATTGTTTTGATGATTGGATTGTTTTGAATGATGATAGTCATGGTGTGATGATTAGAGTGTCCACTCAATCTAAGCATAAGCAAGTGTTCTCAATGTGCTCAAAGGATGTAAAACAAACAAGGTATTGCCCTTGTCAAGTCATAAACCAATGATTGATTGTTTGATTGTTTTGATAGATAGTGTTGTCATTGCAAGGAAAGCTATATCCCTAGATCAACACAAGGATGTGGGAACGCTCTATCCCATTGATGATGATTGATGATGTTTGATTTGGCTCATGACAAGATTCAAATCAAAAACTTATTGATTTGATTGGATAATGTTCCTTGATTGATTAGCTTGCTTGATATGGATTAATGTGACTTGAATTTAAGATCATTGCTTAGATTGATTTGATTGATATGATTGGAAGAGGTGATCAATTGAAATGGATGAATGAATGTTATTGATAGGAAGAATTGATGGTGATAATGATGATTTTATTTTGATTGAATGTGGATGGAATGGATTGTTTTGGATGATGATTGGTTTTATTGCTTGGATTTTTCGTTGGATATTTGATTTTTTTAGATTTTTTTTTTGTGTGTTTCTTTTGGGGATATTTTGATTTTTTTGTGTTTTTGAGGAATATTTGATTTTTTTTTAGATTTTTTGAAATGTTTTGAATGTCAATGGATTTACAATTTGAGTAGCCTTTGTGCTTGATACCAATGACAAGGGAGAAAACCAAGTCTAGGTGCAAGGATGGATGAATGGGATTGGATGGATAGATAAGAGGATAGGCCATATAAGGGATGGATGCTTGCCTCATGATAAATGGATAGGTAGGCTATAGTGGAAAACTCATGATAAACAGATGGGGATAAGCTATAAGATGGAAAGCTTGTGATAAGGATATACGCCATAGTGGATGAATCATAAGGGAGCTAGGATGTGATCTCCAAAGGCTATGTTGCATAGGAATAACATGTCCCATTCTAGGTGGTAATGCTTAGGATTCTTCGATTTGGATCACAAGGCTTATTATAGGTGGACAATGATAGGATTGTTTGGAAAAGGATAAGGTATATCAAGAGATATCAAAGCATGTTTCAACATTTTGCCCCTATATCGTCATCAAAACCAAAAGGCGGAAGGATGGATAAATAGGTTCAATAGGATAGGCATGTTTATGTAATGGCTAATGATGGTAGGATGTAGCAAGATAGGACATGATAAGATGGAAAATGATAAGTTGGGAATGATAAGATGGATGAGACAATGTGCCCCCAAGTGTAAGTGACATGGAAGATCAACCTACACATGACGCCTGTTTGCCAGGTTTTCATCATGGTACTTATCCAAGGCGCCTATTTACCAGGTTTTCACCATTGGACGAAGGGATTTCTCTTTACTTTTTTGATTTTTTTTTTCTTTTTTTTTTCTTTTGGCTTTTAGATGGGTTGACAATTACACATGGCACCTGTTTGCCAGGTTTTCACCATGGTAATGGATAGGAGGGACTCAAGTGGCTAGTGCTATGAAGGTTGATAGTGTCCCTTTAGAGATTGATGATGTCTTCACATGGACCATGTCAAGTGTGCTCATAGATGTTGATAAGGGATTGCATGGATGGGAGATGGATTAGGTGGATAATAGATTATGATGTGGATTATGGAAGGTTCATGCAAGGATAGATGGATGGTGATAGTGGCTTATGGTGTGGATTTATATAGGCTTATGGAATGAAGATGGATGAAAAGTTTATGCCAAAGCATGGACCATAGGAAGGTGAAGGGAAGATATGTAGGATAATGGATGGAATATGGGGAGATGTAGTTATGTGGAGGTGCTGCAGAGTGGAAGGGAACCATGACCAACGGCTACACACACCATGATAAACATTAAAGCTTTTGATGAGATGGCGGTGTAGGAAGCAATGGAGATGTTTGCTTAGGAGATGGTTGATGAAGTGATTTAGGAACCCACATAGATTTAGTATGTTTAGTTCTTTTGTTTTTCTTATGGGATTTTTGAAGAGAATGGAAGTTTTGGATGGAAATAGGCTCTTGGATAGATATAGGTGATTGGGATTCTTGAGATGTGGATGAGGATGCCTCATTTGCTTTACTAGTTTTTTGCTTAGGAACCCAAACCATTTTGCTTTTAGGCTTTGCTTTTGGAGGTATGGGCTTGGATAGCTTTGTGAATGTACTTTGCTTAGAAGATGGATGATTTAGAGACTTTTCACATTGATGCCCTAAGGCATGAGGGTCCTTAGGAGTTTTAGTTGGATTTTTGGCTTTATAGATAAAGGCATCCAAATGTTTATTTTGGAATCCCATGGGTTTGATAGAAGTGGGGTTGGTGGAATGATTGGAAGCTTTATGTTTAAATGATGTGTGCTTGTGTTGGCCATGATTAGGGATGTAAGGATACTTATGAATGATAGGTATGTTAGGTGTTGGAAGCAATGGTGGCAAGGTGGATGGAGGGATGTTTGGAGTTGGTAAAAGTGGAGGCAAAGTGGATGGTGGAAGGTGTACGGTCACATGCTTTTGACATTTATAGGATGATGGAGGTGGAATGGCAACATATGTTATAGGAACATGATGTGGTTTGTGATGGAAAGTGGTAGATTTAGGATGCATGAAGGGATTACCAACATCTTGGCCTTGTTTACCTTGGGGTGTGTATCCAAGTCCATATGAGCTTGGAGGGACCTTGACATGGTTCGGCTCCAAAATACCTTGTTCATAAAGACCTAGGCCTTTGCCTTGGTAGTTCATGTTTTGGAGTATGCGATGGACAATGGGACTAGGTGTGGTTTGAACACTAGACTTGAGTTCATTATTGGATGAAGAAGGTGAAGTGGATAGAGGTTGTTTTTGTCCTAAAGAAGAACACTCATGAATGATGGTGGTAAGACCACTAGGACATGGTGGTGGACTTGAAATGGAATTGATGGTGGATGTGGAAGGAGGATCATTAGGATCTTGATTATGTTCACTAAGATCCAAGCTATTTGTTTGATCTTTTATGCTTACTTGGGGGACAAGTGTCTCATCATGACAAGTGGATGTTTGCTCCTTACGTATAGGGCTAGATGGAGGATGGATAAGAGCAATGTGGATATCTTGTTCATGGATAGATATAGGATTATGGATAGGATCAAGGTGCTCATGGATAGCTTCTTTATAGGTATCATATTGATCATAAAGAAGGTGAATATTATGGATGGGTTGAATTTGGATGGCTTGCTCATGAATGGTTGTTGGGAGATGGATAGGATCAAGTGGCTCATGGATAGATTCATCATTATGGCTATCATCTTGATCATGGAAAAGATACATGTTACGGATGGGTTGCATAAAAGTATTTTGATCTTGAGTTGGACTAGGGATTAATGTTTCCACATGCTTAGGATTAAACCTTTGACATACCTCTTGATGACTCTTGGATAGGCTCTTGGTTAACAACATGAGAACATGATGACTCTTGACTTGGATTCAAAATAGGAGACTCTTGAATAGGCTTGATGGCTTGTAGGTCACATGATGGGCTTGAAGGGCTAGGTATGTTAATGGAAGGTTCTTGAAGAGGCTCAAGGATATGCGAACCACATGATGAGATTATAGGATTGGACATGACCTTTGGAAGTTCATTGATAGGCTCATGAATGGGTGCTTGACATGGGGGTAGTTTATTCCTAGCTAGTAGCCAATGGATCACATCCTTCGCAAGGGTACGAGTGGATGGGCAATATAATGGATGGATGATAATAGTAGATGGTGTTGTAGGCTTATGATTAGGATTTTGATTGGATGGAAGGATAATGGAGTTTGATGGATTAGGATGTGGACTAGATGAGGGTGACACACGGGATTGGGATGATGTGGCATGATTTTCCATTATAGGTAGGTACACCTTGTAAACAATTGGGACAAATATTGGGCATTGATTTGTATTATGGCCTTTGGTCCTATGGTATGCACAATAATCATGTTCATCATATGGGCTTTCTTCACATGGGTTGATGGGGGGAAGTTCAATGAGTTTTGCTTCAAGCATCCTTTGTAAAACTATCTCAGCCGCATCCTTTGGTGAAGGATTAGAATGACATGGTGATGAAGGTAATGAAGGGCTTGGTGATTTGGAAGGTTGATGGACCAATGGACTAGGAGTAGGATCACATGGTGGTGTTGGGATAAGACTTTTAGGCTTATGTGTTGGTGGGTGATTAGATGATGAAGGCCACTCTAGATTGGTATCTCCCTTGTCAAAGGTAATTAGATCTTGCATAGGATAACTTGGACTCATTTGATTTATGTACAAGGGGCCATTGGGATTTGGATATGATTCTTGTTGCAAAGGTGGGCTTGGGCTCACTTCTGATTGTTGGGGAGGCCATTGATAGTCTTGGTAGCTAGGTACAATGGTAGGATATGTAGATAAAAGGTCTTGGGTTTGGTATGAAGTTGATGGCATTTGATCTTCTTGGCAAGGTTGAATTGGGCTCACTTGATTTATATACAAAAGGTCATTTGGACTTGCATGTTGTTCTTGTGATATCACTTGATTGCCTTGTGAATGGGCTTGATATTGCATTGGAATGGTGGCATGAAGGATTGGATAAGCTTGAGGTGAAGGTTGATTTGTTGATGTGGCATTGACATGATAGGTGGATGGATTAGGTTGGTGTGAAGTTGAGGTGGGTGACATGTAGGATTGTGGTTGAAGTTGTTGGAAGTTGTGATGGTGTTGTGGTGGAGGGATTGTATAGGATAATGGTTGTTGTGATATGGATTGATATGGATAAGGGTTGTGATAGGTTGATAAAGGGCTGATATGACATGTGGATGAATTTGGTTGAGATGAAGTGGGATAAGTTGATGCAGAATTGATTTGATGTGTGGATGGATTAGATTGGTACGAAGTGGGATAAGTTGATGTGGAATTGATTTAACGTGTGGATGGATTGGGTTTTGGACTTGTCTCATCCTCATCAATAAAGATATATCCTCCTCGAAGTATAAACTTGGTCTTAGGAGGAGAGGCTCCTTTAATTGTGATCTTAGGCTTTGGTTTGCTTTCATGATTTGGATTAGGAGGATAGACACCTTTAATTGTGACCTTGGGTCTTGGTTTATCCTCATGATTTGGATTAGGAAGAGGGGCTCCTCTAATTGTGACCTTAGGTCTTGGTTTATCTTCATGATTTGGATTAGGGGGATAACCACCTTTAATTGTGACCTTGGGTCTTGCATTGTCTTCATGATTTGGATTAGGAAGAGGGGCTCCTCTAATTGTGATCTTAGGCTTTGGTTTTATTTCATTGTTTGAATTAGAAGGGTAGCCTCCTTGAATTGTGATTATAGGCTTAGGTCTTGTCTCATGCTTATAAGGATAACCCCCTTGAATTGTCACATTAGGCTTGGGATTTGTCTCACGATTAGAGGGATAGCCCCCTTGAATTATCACCTTAGGCTTGGGATTTGTCTCATGATTAGAGGGATAGCCCCCTTGAATTGTCACCTTAGGCTTGGGATTTGTCTCATGATTAGAAGGATAGCCCCCTTGAATTGTCACCTTAGGCTTGGGATTTGTCTCATGATTAGAGGGATAGCCCCCTTGAATTGTCACCTTAGGCTTGGGATTTGTCTCATGATTAGAGGGATAGCCCCCTTGAATGATTACGACCATCTTGACAAGTGTTGACTAGGACTAGGTTGATGATGATGTGGAGATGATTTGGAATCAGTATGGATGTGACTAGGATATGTTTAGAATAAAATTGATTTGGGTATGATTAGGATATAATGTGGAATGACAAAATTGGGTGATGTGGATCAAATGTAGGATGAATTGTTTGTGTTTGGTGTTTATAGCTTGATTTGGCAATGTTCAAACAAATGATTATGCGTATACACACATGAATCACTCACACAAGACACATAAGCAAGTTTTAGTTTGGAAGAATGTGATGATGGTTAAGCAAGCATGTGAAGATTATTTAACAAGTCGTAGTCAAGGCAAGGCCACTATCACAAGGAGGTTCTAGTGAAAATCCAGGGAACCGGCACCCCACGAGCATCCAGCAAGCCACTTAAGACTTTAACTAACCCTACTAGGAGTTTTAATATACACAAAGGTACACCTCCTTTCGAGTTAGCACTATATGGTGAGCACTAATACCGATTAGACTTGGCTTTTGCCTTATCCTCTGATTTTTATAGCGGACCGGATGAAAGTACCGCTTGAGGTCATTCCCTTGGGGTGGATACCAAGGCACTGTAAGGCTAAACAAAAGAAACACAAGTAAATGTTTTTGATCTCCAATCTCGTGTTGGGATGCGAGGAGAAAGCATACACATTTACTTGGTCACACTCGCATGGGGTTCATTAACCTTAGAAGTTCAATGTGTGGAAGACAATGCAAGCACTTGTTTGTTTTAAATCCCAAATCCAAATGTGATGAAAGACAATGGTTTGTTATAGCCCACTTTCGATATGTGATAGCAAACAATGTTCATTTTAGGAGCCCAAAATCTAAGTGTGATCAAACAAGATTAAGAGATGAAAGATTAGAATGAGTGCACCTGATACAATCGCTTTCCAATTTGCTGTAGATGTTGATGCCAATGCTGCTCCAGCTCCTTAAATGCCCTAATAAAAGTAGTACAGTTGTGAAGTTTGTCCTCCCAGCTTTCCAACAAGTCCTTGTTTGTGTAATTTCGCCTCCGTATGTGAAAGTTATGATAGAAATACCAAGATGCACAATGACAGCTACCAAAAGCAAGTTACAGTTGCCAGATGCGACCAACTATTTCTCAGAAGCGACAGTTATTTTACCAAGGCGAGCTCTTGTAGATCAAATGCATTTCAAAAAAGCACCAGATGTGATCCTCTGTTGATCAGAAGTGAGCCGTATTTTCCAATAGGCGAGATACTGCAGATCATATGCGACACGAAACATACCAGATGCGGCTTCTATAAACTTAGAAGCGATGCGGATAAACCTAGAAGTGACCTATTTCGGCCTAAAGGTGATCTGTATTTGCAAAATGATAGTCAAAAGACAATACCCTATTCTGCACAGGCGAGCACTGTCAATTCATAAGCGACGCACATAAGTTTAAAAGCGGCTACTGTCTGTTCATAAGCGACGCATATTTGTTTAAAAGCGACCACTGTTAATTCATAAGCAATGCGTAATAGGCTATACGCGACGACTGTTATTTCAAAAGTGGTCTGAAAACCAGAAGCGACCACTGTTAGGCCATAAGTGACGCATATCAGGGCACGAGCACTATTAGTTCATAAGCGACGGGAATGAAAACAGAAGTGATCACTGTTAGGTCATAAGCGACCAACACATTTTTAAGCAACAACTGACAGCGAAAACACACAAGCGAGTTCTATTAAAGCAAAAGCGATTCATTTTTTACCAGAGGTGATCGCTCTCGGTGTAAAGGCGATCTAGAGAGCGATGAAAGCGGCTGATTCTAGTGTAAAAGCGATGCAGAGATACAGAAAGTGGTAGATTTTCACTCAGAAGTGACTGGAATTTACTGTAAGCACCTACAAAATCTGATCTTCAAAGAAACAACTCTAAAAAATGAAGTTAATCAAGGACGTGAGTCCCACCGGGCGTGCCAAATGTAGTTAGGGTAAAATTGCAAATCAGGGCAAATGAATAAACAGCAATGATAAAAACCCTAGCAATGCACAATGAAGCACAAGACAACATGAAAATCAAAATAACAAATGTAAATACAAACTGATCTCCATGTCAAACTCGATTTATCTCCATTGTTCTTCTCCACCTCGCATGAGCATGCATGATTTTGAAGGATTATTGTTGGAAGAATGTTGGGTGCTCACTTCTGCAGCATAACATTAAGATGAAGATGATATGAGGATGATAGCTGAAGGATGCAAAGGCTCTAATGATATTTCAACAGCATGTGGATACTTGAGGATCAATGCATGCTTTAGACAATTTGGCAGAATAATGTTACTTGAAGCTCCATGCATTGCTAATGGCTTATGAGGGGGTTGATTTATAGGAAAGGCTTAATTCCAATGGATGGCTAGGATCAATTAGGGCTTTAGATGAAATGGATGGAGAGGATTAAGTTAGGTTTCCTTACACATCAAGAAATTGTAGTCAATTGACATGTGGCAAGGGAAGATAAAGCTTAGGTGTGCTTGTGTAGATAAATACTAAAATTAGGTCCCATTAGTTGTGCATGTGAAAGATAAAAGTTGTAACACATGATTGACTGGACAAGTGTTGGAATGTGATGAAAGATGAGGACTTAATTCAAATAAAATATTTAAATTAGTTGTGATATGAGTTGGATATTAATTAAATAAATAAAATTTATTTAATTAATTGGATAGATGAATAGGATAGGATAAGATATGATGTGGAAATTAATTAAATAAATAAAATTTATTTAATTAATTAGGATGGGGATAGGATATGATTGGGATATGATGTGGAATTGATTAAATAAATAAAATTTATTTAATTAATTAGCTAAGTAGGATGAGGATGGGATTGAATGGGATTTTAATTAAATAAATAAAATTTATTTAATTAATTGGCTAATGGATAAATGGGATTAAGAGTGGGATTTAGGACAAAATGCTTAATCATGTCTAAGATAATGTATTTGACTAGGTGTTACAGGACATGGACAAATTTGGCACAAATTTGGGTGTCTACACAAAGATTCCCCACTTGGATGTGAAGGCAGTCTTCGACTGGTCGATCTTATCCACCATGACTTGATTATATCCAGAGAAACTATCTAGAAAGGACATCATTTGAGCTCCATTAACCATTTGAAGTGCTTCATCTAGAGAAGGAAGAGGATAATTATCCTTTTCTGATGCCTTACTGAGATTTTAGAAGTCTACACATAACTTGATATCTCCATTTTTCTTTCTCACCGGGACTAAGTTAGTGACCCATGTAGATTGTCTGATAGGGAAGATAATCCTTGCAGATAATATCTTATTAACTTCTTCAAATATCAAAGTCTATAGTAAAACATTTATTGGCCTTTGCTTTTGCCTAAATGGCTTTATATCCAGCTTCATCGAGATTATGTGTAATGATTGAGGTGTCATTTATTTTGAGTTCATCATATGTCCATGCGATCACATGGATCTGTAATCCTTCAAAGCTTGAGTTATCCCCTCTCATTCTAAAGGAGTGCAAACTTTTTTGATCAAGACCTTCCTAGCCTCTGAATTTCAACTTAAATTGATAGGTTCTAATCCCCTCCATTTGCTTTAAGCAGATCCTTTTCCTTTACAATATCGTTTAGATCAAACAATCGTTTGAGTTCGATCATCCCCTTAGGGATCTTATTATCTTGTAGGTTGATAATGGACTCTGTGTCCCATGCTTGATCATCTCAGTTCTTCTCATCTATCACCTGAGATTCGAAGACATCCCTATTGGCAATGAAATCCAGGATATGTTGATCGTCCTCGAAAACTTGAAAGTTAGTGACATTATCCAAAACTGAGGGAGTTGATACCAGCTCAACTAAGAATATTTTCATCCTAGATATTATCAGTGGCTATAATGTACTGGCCTTTGTGGCCAAAGCATCGACTCGATGATTGAGCTTTCTTGGTACGTGGGTGATGTTGAAGGCATCAAAACCTTCTATTAGGTCCCAAACTCGATGTCTATAGTTGAATAGATGTTTGTAATTGCAAGAATACTACTTTCTGACTTGCTTGACTACTAGCTTAGAATCTCCAAAGACATGAAGGACTTTAACATTCTTCTTTAACGCAAAGAGTAGACCATGAATCAAAGCTTCATATTCCGCAATATTATTGGTACAATGGAACTGTAACCTATATGCCACCAGGAATGACTTTCCTTACAGATTTATGAGGTCAATCCCAACTCTAGAACCTTGTTTGGACTTGGATCCATCAAATTTAAGTATCCATAGTTTTTCATCAGGAGGATCTTTGTCATGACCTTTCTTTCTCTTAGCCCTAGAGGCGCTTCCTTCAGCAATCTACTTTAATTTATGTGGTTCACGTTTGACATCCTCTTCTCTAAAGGAATAGGAGCATCTAGATCTCCAGGTGCCTGGATGTCATGTGATTGGACATCTACATCAGGGTTATTCTCGGTGAGTTTGGTATTGTTTGAAACCTCAGTTTATAACATTAGGACATCATCTAGACCTGACTTAACCATTTTTTATTCATCTTTCGGTACCTCTGGGAATCAATCTCATAATGGATGACTTCTTTCATCTTCTCCTAATTTTATTCTTTTAGGTCCTTTATTTGGCATATCAGGCTTACTCCCTGAATACAAGTATTCCTTTCTATCAATCAGGTCTAAGCACATTGCACACATGGTTTCAGAATGCGATGTCCTATGCAACCTACACCATTGTTTGAGTGAAATTCCTTTCAATCTATACCTTTGGATCTCCTTGGACAAGTGTCTCTCAAATTCACTTAAGCTTCTTCCTCCATATTCATCTGAGGTTTCATGATCAAATTCCACCAAGATATCAGTTCCCGGTGTGATTTGGTTCACCTCACTACTCTCCTATGTATAATTACACATCAGTACCTCTTCCATTGTAATGTATGAAAGATCAATAAGGTATACCCCTTGTTCTACGCTTGTATACAACACTTCATTGTTTTGTTGATACTCAGTAATCATATGCTTCATCCTCGGTTCTACCTCTATATAGATTTGATTAGGGAAACCTCTCCAAGTAACCACATATGCAAAAAGTTGGTCGCCATGTATCCATTGAGTGTCTTGGACCAATCCCTACTTAGTAACATACCATTTGTATCAGGGATGTCAACTACTTGGATGTCGATAAAGTGTTGGACCCTAGGATCATAAGCTAACTGCATTGGGATATGAGTTAATTCACCAATGACATTAACCTCAGACTTATGTAGCTAAGTGACCTTCTTCAATGATTTAGCAAGTGAGAGACCTAAGACTTAGCATACTAATAGGGGCATGACATTGGTAGATGCTTTAGAGTCTACTAGACAATTATGTAGGTTCTTGCCAAATATCCTTAAGGTTAGGAGAAATGGAGGAGATTCAATCTTTCCTTTATAGACTGTCAGTTGTGCATCTGCAGCATGGACCTGCCCTTTATCCTTAGATTTGAATGGGACATCCTTATGG
Source organism: Cunninghamia lanceolata (assembly GCA_027924645.1). Classification (NCBI taxonomy): domain Eukaryota; kingdom Viridiplantae; phylum Streptophyta; class Pinopsida; order Cupressales; family Cupressaceae; genus Cunninghamia; species Cunninghamia lanceolata. The sequence continues at coordinate 1,324,288 of BSBN01001256.1, forward strand.
GGAGGATCTCTAGTCTGGATATTGCTAGGGACACTTTCTTTCGGTGAAGGCTCTTCTAAAGACTTAAGGAATGCTTTCTTTATGACTGAAGTCTTGAGTAGTTCAGATAAGGTGAGGTTGTTCTTCATCTTCTTAATCTCCTCAGTTAAGTAACTAACTTATCCGATTCAAAAAGTTTAGTCATACCTTTAGTCAAGTTTGAGGATGAGGTGAAATGTTGTTGATTTACTCTCAGAGGTGCTGGATTATTGTTGGTTGTAGCATTTGGAGGAGTGCTGAAGTTATGCAGAGGGACAGAGATGGTTAAAGGTCCAGGAGGCCAATTACTATTGTTCCAAAGATTATAATTGTGTCCTCTTTGGAACTATTGAAAGGTGTGGACTTCATCCACTTCCTGTTCTGGTTTGTTGTCACTTTCGAAAGGGAAAGTGTAATCTTCAAATACTAAGGCTGAATCCTCACATACCAGAGTGTAATTCTCATGTACTATATCTAGTTGTTCTCCTAGGAACAAGGAACTTTCTAACACCATGGTGGATTCATATCATAAAGGGTCAAGCTCATTACCTTCAGACATACTCATCTCTCTTTCTGTATTCTGTACTTCATCTTGGAATATGCTAGCAGCTATCCTGAACTGCGAACAATCCAACTCTGCATGATAACTTGTGTTGTGAATTCTGCACCAATTATTCAAGGCAACTTTAGCCAAGTTGACTCTAGTTATCTGTTTAGGTTCTGGAGGAACATGATTATCCAATGGTGATGGTAAGCTTCCATTATTTGGTCTGGTATTCCAGACCCTTGGTGGTCATGGAGCATTGTATCCTCTATCGTTATATCCTTTGTCGTTATAACCTCTGTCATTATATCTCCTATTATGTGGATTTTGACCATTACTCTGAGAATATAGATTTTGATTTCTTTGGTGAGTTACTTCAACAGTCAACCTCTTCAGTTGAACTATGATCTCCTTGATGTCTTATTTCTCTTCCTGGGCTTTAGCTACTATGTTGTCCTGACTAGGAAGGAAAAAAGAATTAATGTTTCCATTTGTCCTGACCTCGGCAGGAGCATGTCCAAGAGTCCTGATCATCCAGTGACTTCCTTGTGGACAAATTGCGTTGATTGGTGGAACTAGCAAATGATTCATAGAGATGTGTGGTTCATTAGTGCTCCATTAACATGTTGCATTTGATCAAACATAGATGGGGGGCCTACACTTGGCAAAGGACCATGTCCTACTTGTTTCATCTCAATATTGACTTTCACTACCTCTGCATATGCACCTGATAGTGTCACAATGGCAGGATTCACTCTCCTCACAAACATTGTGGTCAAAGGATCTAGAGAAGAGTAATGCACCAGCTAAGTTGCATCTTCTAAAATGTCATATGGATCCATTAGCCTAGAGTATGCTCTCTAGAAGTGATCATTGAAGTTCGAGATGAGATCTCCTTCTCCTCTCTTGATTTCAGTGAACCGATGGTACATTGTTGCTGCATAAATTAGAATTCTAAATTGAGCTTTGAAGGCTTGCTCCATTAATAACCAGGTGGTGATGGAGTGTCTCGGTAAGTTAATGTACTAGCAATATGCCTCTTCTCCAAGTGTGTATGGAAAAACTCTACAAACTACATCCTCATGTTGAATTCTTGCCCTGAAGCAAGCTTCTTTGAACGTTCTCAGATGATCTTCTACATCTTGATATGCATGATATGTTGGACAAAGTTTGTCTGGATTCTTCAGAAGATCATTGTATGCCACAAAGTGAATACATGATTCGACATTAAAGAATACCATGGGAGCTTGTACGGGAACTACTGGTGTCACAGGGACATGTGGTCTCGACTATGCACTAGCATAACATGATCTTGGCTTTATAGCAAGTAACTCATGAAAAGGACCACTAGATCTTGATCTAGTAGCAGGCTAATGAGCCAGCTTAAAAATTTAGGATGAACTTTAAAGATTTGGACTAGATCTTTGCAAAGGTGCAGTCAAATGTCCTCAGATGAGGGGTATTTGTAGTCACTTAATTCAGGATGTGAAATATCAACATGATCTTTGAAGGAACACAAATTTAAGTCACAAGGCCCTCCTTCTAGCACCAATTCTATTGATGTGGTGTTTAGTCACATGCACATGAATATAATTTTTCACAACAAACCTCTATTCATCTTGAAAGACAACATGATCCATTAGGATATGTAGTCTCAAGTCTTGACTATCTGATAGTCATTCAGGGTTCGTTGTGATATGTTATTCTCCATTTCAGGGACTTACACCTTCATTATTGTAGTATTTCTTAGATTCAGTTGAATTCCACAAATATCCAGTATATTGTGCCTAATCTGCATATATTCTTGACAATTATATCAAATCCTACAATATCTAGTTGAGATTCAAGAAAATAAGCATAAATTAAGCATAACTTTCATTAGTTTTTCTAAAACTATCTCTCTTTGAACTAGAATCTTTACACATAACCCTTGAATTTCCCTAAAGATGTTATTTATAACATGTAATTCATTTATATTTATGGTTATTTGCATATGATTTGTCATTATTAGCAACCTTTTAGTATATTATGTAAAGTAAAGAGTAAAAGATCAGGTTCAGATTAGTAAAATCCTAAACTATTAAGGTTTCGCCAGTGAGCCACACACATATCTTGGTATATTCATGAAATGAAGGAAATATACTCATACTTCACCAGACACATTCACAGCTACATATGAGAGATGCAAATCTTCAAAGGAAAGTCGATCAATAGCAAGCAATCGATTGAATGCACTTGAGAAGAACGCAGAAATTCACCATTACAAACTAGAAATCACAAAATATTACTTAATATGTATGATGGAATGGTAATCTGCAGGTTCATTTTTATTATATATGCAAAGGATATACAAATATACATTGATTTTGAGAAAGAACCATGAGTAAAGTCACAGAGTTGCCAAATCAACAAGCTCAGTGCTCAAAAGTTCACCAATTAAGTCAATCTAATACAAAATGATCTAGGCCCCTTTATAGAACAAGGACTTGAGATCAGTCACAATACATCAATAGTCAAGATGTTTCTCAAAATATCAACAGTCAGAAAATGCGCCACATGGTTGCCAATTGGCAATCTTGGGTGGTGGACAACTGACGATGGAATATTCCCTTGTATCTTTTCTTCTCATCTTCGTGAATATTCTATTCCTCCGCCTTGGATGAGTCTTCACCCACCATCATTCCTCTAGATTCTAGATTCTTGAAGACCTCATAAGCCTTTATGGCTATATCCATCTCTGTTCTATCAAACTATTGTGCCTTGGATTTTGCATATTCTTGCATTTGCAATTGATCGCTTATGGACATCCATCCGCTCAGCTGGTTATCCAACTTTCCCTTGTATGCCTTTATCTTCATGGATAACTCCATTACTTGATTAACTACCTTCTCTGAGAAATGTTGTACAGGATCCGTCAAAATTGGCTCAAACCGAACCTTGAATTTCCCTATGGATATCTACTCATCATATGTTTCCTTGTAATCCATCAGGGTACCAAGCAACTCCTCAAGAATCTCCATTTCATCAGTCAACAAATCATGTGCCTTTGTGTTAATATCTATTGCTTTCAATCTACACCCCCTAAGAATATTTGCTTCAAACTTCAAGTCTTTTATCCACGTGGATATCTTGGGCATAGTTTGTAATGTCAGGATGTTTTGTTTAAGCAGCACTTGATCATCTAGCTTTCTAGCACCTTTCAACTTACTAAGGTCTTGCTCACTTTGATTAGGGCTCTTAGCAAATTCTTCCCTTAGCATATTAGCCTTAGTCCTCCTATAAGCTAGGGTGTCCCAATTGGACTAGGATAGCTAGATTATTTCTTGCCCACTTTCCAAGAATTTGGTAAACCAACCCTGCATGACATGTGCTTGATGCTTCTTTGCATCAAGATCACTTATTTCATATTGACTTACTAGCGTCAATGTCATTGGTACCTCTATTATTTGTGTTCCAAGGGTGACCAATCCCCTAACAAATGTATGAAGCTGGGCAATGTGCCCCTTCAAGTCTTTATTCTTCTGCTTAACCTTGTGGATATGAGCTACCACTGCCTTTGTGCTACCTTCAATTTCTTCAATTTCTTGTTCAGCCATCACATGTCCAAGATCCACTATAGTTGTTTGATATTCATTAGCCAAGATTTCCCCTTTGGCCTTGTCTATAGTAGGCATAGCCAAATATGTTGTCATATGTCCAGTAATGACATCTCTTTTTATTGCATATACGACCCTTGCTTTATGCTTAGGCTTTATTTCCTCAATTGAAAATAAAGATTTAAAATAAAATGGGGTGACATGTGTATGAGGCTCCATTACCTCATATGCAAACCACTTAGGTACATCCTATACTGGTCCTTCTTGACCTATTTGCACAATGTGAGCATCCTTCACAATCATGTCATTGTCCTTATCTAGACCTTCTTCCTGTGCAGGCACATTCTCTTTTGGGACCTCTTCTTTTCATGGTGCATCTTCCTTGAGGACATCTTGATGATGAGCCTCCTCCTGATGAGGCATTTCTTCCTTCTTTTGAGGAGATTCTTGTTGTTTATCATCGGGACTCTTAGCTTCTTGACGCATTTCTGTATCTTGTGCATCTTGTGGAGCTTGTTTCCCAGTTTGTACTACTTGTCACTCATGTTTATCTTCTACTTTCTTTTCAACATTCTCCTTAGTTGTTTTGACTTCTTCTTCCATGGGGATGTCTTGAGCAGCCTCTCCCATGAGGATATCTTGGGCGGCTTCTCCCATGGCTTTATCATGTGCCCCTTCTTCCTTTTGCCTAACCAAAGGATTGGTATCTGTGACCTCTGTATCTACTCCTTCTGGATAAGACAAATCAATTGCCTCCAGGCTAGTTATCTTATCAAACAAATTATCCAGTTTCTCCTGTTGAATGGGCTCTTCAGGTGATCCTTCCCTCTCTGTATCAGATATATTTTGTACTTCAAGATCTTTCATAGGCTCAGGATTTGTTATTACCTCAACATCCTGTTCTTCTTGAGGCTCTTGTGGTGATGACGCTGGAGGTATAAGAAATGAACCAAATGGATTGTTAGTCACGTCCTGGGTGACCTCATCATATGTTAAGTCTATGATCTAACCTAGGGATAATGGATAATCTCCTTTTATGGCCTACTCTGCGTCCTTTGCCTCCTCATCCATTTCTCTTTTTACTTGTATAATTTGAAGAGAAGCCATGCCATGTTGCAGCTCTCTCACCACCCCTCCAGTCGGATCAGGAAAATCCTTGATTTGCTAAGCTAGATGAGTCTGGAGCATAGTGGTCTGTGAGGCAAGTACTGATGATGAGCCTCCTTGAGACTGATCTTGGAAAAACAATAATTCCATTCTCGTGAGTCCTTCTATGACTTCAGTCTGGACATCCACTAGTTTGGAGGTAGAACCTCTCGTTGGTGTCATCGATTCGGCTCTCTTTTGCTTGGGGATGTTTACCCCTGTAGTATATCTATTGGTCTCTTCTCTTCTATAGCCATGGTGGTAATAGTGATAGCTCTTAAGGGCATATCCCTTGGGTGTGAAGGTTTTGTGGCAACAGTTATGCCTACTGATGTATATTCTTCTCCTGATGCATAACATCTAGGCTCAGCAAGTTTGGCCTCCATAATTTACCTCTTTTAGATCAGGAAGTCATCATATTCTAAATCTGGTATGTCCTTCCTTTTTCTTTTCTTGTCATATGTAATGGCCACTCCCCTAGCCTTTACTTCATTTAGCTTCTTCTCAATCCACTTCTTAGTAATGGTCATAACCCTTGTCGTTAAAACTTTAATAGATGTCTCCTTAGGAAAGGTTGAATCTGGCATGGATATGGTCTCCTTATACACATGTTTCTCTTCGTATTCAAGATCCAACACCTACCAATCATCATATTTTAACTAAGGTGGCACATACAAACAGTCCAATGTCTTGATTTGATTAAGAGTCAGGCATTGGTATCCTCTCTTCCTCACCTCTCCTTCATCTATACAATCAGCGTAGAAATCTTCAACATGAGGGGCATGTTGTAACTTCTTGTTCACAAACCTCTCCATCCTATGGTAGGGTTCATAATGCCTTGCCAAAGGAAACATTTGCAAATGCAAAGTCTATAGCTCAGCTTCAGATTTCTTAGCATTATCAATATTTTGACATGAAAATCAATTGATCTCCATGGGGAAACAAACATTTCCCCTCTTATTCTTCTTCATGTACGCCTCATAGAAGGGAATGATCTATCTTGTAACCTCCAATAGCACTACCTTGTCCATGGGGTAGCATGGCAGCATAAATGGATTTCCCTCAAAACCCTCCATTCTGATATAGGTGAAAGTGGGGAACTGGATAAATAGGCCCCATGAGGTTGTATCAATTCTTGGGCTTCCTTAGAGAGCCTCTTAGACCAATCACCCTCAATAAGTCTGACCAGATGCATCAAAAAGAAGTCATTCACTATCTGATAATGTTGAATTGATTGCAGCCTCTCTAATTGTGGATAGAACTCCCACATTGTCTGGTTTGTAGGTTGAGGCCCTAGCCTCCCAAAGGTATTCATTCCATTGGGTTGGGCTTTGTAAGAGCATGCATAGAAAACATAAGAGGTCATGTAGAAAACCATCTTCCTCTTTCTTCATCCTACCATTTCCTCATGAAGGGAATCACTAATAATGTTGACCCATTGGGCTACTACTTTCTTATCTTTAACCAGTCGCATCAAACCAAACATCCAGGGTTTGAAAGTCTTGGCATCTCTCTTCCCCACCATTCTGCTGAGTAGAGAAATCATGTACAGCACTTCTAGGCTGAAGTCATATTTGTACAAATTTTGAGGCATCTTGGCCATGGCCTTAGCCTTATTGGTTGGATCCCTCCATGACGTGAATATGATTTTCTTGTAGTCAACGAGGTTTTTATTGTATTCCAAAGTTAAGGATTCAAGGTCTATTTTGAGCATATCCCACTCCTGAGGCAATTTGAAAGCCTCTGTGATGCCATTGATGGAGAAATCAATGTATACTCGCCCCTAATGCTCCACTCTCTTGGTCACTACATTGTAATTTTGAGAACATTCAATGACTAGCTCCAATGCTTCTGCTACGTATGGGAATCTAGCGACATGGAACATCCCCGTTGACATAATGTTCTTCAGTATGGGGTTATTGTCTCTAGCTAGGATTCTTGCTTTGAAGGCATCTAGATCTGTCTATCCACAATGTGTATCCAATGCAAAGCCAAATTTACTGCATACTTCACTAGGAGTAGGGAACATATCCTGTTTGAACTCAGCATCTTGACAACCCTGACACTTCTGCATCTTGTCCTGCATAACATAGACATCCATAATTAATTCTAACTTTATGTGTCTAAGCATGGGTAGATTACCTTTCGTTCATTGACTAACTCAAAATTTTTTATAACCTATAGGTGAATTTAGGTTTACCTTAAACAACATTACCTCCGTAACAAAAGATTTACCCTTGGTAATATAAGAATACTGTAACAGTAAAATGAAGGAAAGGGTTTGTCGTATTCATCCCTGGCAACTAAGATATCAACCTTAGGATGGATATGCTATGGATACTATTTAGCTATGTTGTTACACCATTTCAATTCCTTGTAATGATGCTTTTAGTCCCTGGTGATATCACCTTTAATCTACCTTACCTCTCTTTCTAATCTCTATAATTTCACCTAAAATGCTTCGATAATTAACAATACTGAATGAAATTCACTTTTATCCTTAGGGAATTCATTGATTAGGGCGTATTAATTTCTCACTCTATAGTTAGGTGAGTCTTTACCGTTTAGGCGTGGGAGAGTTTAACAACTGGCAAAAGTCATGCATTTGAATTTAAAATGCCAACAATGTTAATGTATAGCATTTAATGTGGAACTAGATATGGATATGTGGTGCATGACATCCAGCACTTGACATACAATATAGAATATCCCTTTGACTTTGACCAGGGATGAGGTGAATATCATGGTTCGAGCTAGGTAGGGTGACATCAACAAAAGGTCTTGGTCAATGCTTGTTGACCAAAGAAACAGGTGATAGGATCTCACTCGATCTCAAAGATCAAGATATATGAAATATCCCTTATAAAAAATATCCACTAGGAAAGTTCTAGTTGAAAAGTTAACGTTTGGACACGTGGAATGCAATACTCATTTGGGATATGAATTTGGATTTGGATATGGATATTCATAAAAGACTCGATGTGAAATATCTGGTGTAGGAATATCCATTTAAAAAGTCAACAGGGTCAAGCATTCGAAACATGATTCTCAAGGCAGGATGCAGTTATGGATATGGATATGGATATTTCGGAAAGCATCCTGTTCCAAATATCCTGTGCAAAATATCCATGCATTGGGAAGTTTGTCGATTGGAATAAATTTGATGGTCACCATAAAACGTGGATATGGATATTCATTTGGACATCGATATTTGGTGGTTGATCATATCCTGTCGAAATATCCTATCCATTCAATGGTTTTCACGATTCGCCATGGTAAATTTGACAGTTTGGAGCAGATGTGGATACGAATATTTATATAAGTGACTATATCCATCCGATTGAGATGACTATTGATTTAACCCAATTTATTGATGGTTTTGGGTTTGGATACTAAGAGCAGATAGGATATCCAGTTGACCACAACTTTGAACAGGTATAACTTGCTCATTTTGATGAATTTCAACATGATGTAAAAGACAAAGTTGCTTAGAATTTGATCTTCTATCCATTGATAACTTCTGTAGGGAGATTATCCTGACTTGAATTTTACTTAGATTATGAGGTGACATTTTACCATACCGCCCGAAGGGAAAGAACACAAGCAGGACAAAAACAAAAGTTGGGTACCTATTTTGCTAAGGTGAAATGGGGTGTGTTGTGAGACCATACAACAGGTCCTATGCTGACATGCATGGCTTGGATCCATCCTTGGTCATTCACCACCTTGTGGTAAGACTTGATGCTAAACTAGTTCACCAAAAGCTGAGAAAAATGCACCCAAAGGTGGCCCTCCTAGTAAAAAAGAACTTTAGAAGTTGCTAGATGTTGGATTCATTTGACCTATTAAATATACAAAATGGGTGTCCAATATAGTTCTAGTAAGAAAAAAGAATAAAGGCATCAAGGTATGTACTAACTTTAGAGACATCAATAAGGATTGCCCTAAAGATGACTTTCCTCTTCCTAATATTGACATGATAGTAGATCTAAAAGCTAGACATGAGATGTTGTCCCTTAATGATGGTTTTTCTAAGTACTTGGCCAAATTTAGATCGCACCAAAGGACCAACATAAAATAGCTTTCATCACCCCTTAGGGCACATCTTCTATAAAGTCATGCCTTTCAGCCTAAAAAATGTTGGTACCACATATTAGAGAGCCATGACCATCATATTCCATGATACATTACATGATATTGTTGAAGATTATGTGGATGAAATTTTGGGAAAATCAAATCACGGAGTAGATCATCTAGTCATCTTGTGTTGTATCTTCCGATGAATTTGAGAATATAAAGTCAAACTAAATCCCAAGAAATGTGTCTTTGGAGTCACATCAGGTAAACTCTTAGGGTTCATTGTTTCCATGCGTGGCATTGAAGTAGATCCTGCCAAAGTAAAAGATATAACAAAAATGTTGGTCCCTAGGAATCTCACATAGCTATGCAACTTACAAGGAAAACTCTAGACTATCCATTAATTCATCACCCAATTAGCTGATAAGTGCCATCATTTTTCACATCTCAGGAAAAATGTCACTTTTGAAATGGATAAAACATGCCAAGAAACATTTCACAAGATCAAAGAATATCTTTCCAATCTACTAGTTATAGTGCCACCTACATCAAATAGGCCTTTGTTGCTCTACATTTCAATTACACAACATGCTTTGGGTTCCCTCCTAGCACAAAATAATGATTAGGGACATGAAAATGTCATATATTACCTCAATAAAACATTAGTGGGATGTGAGCTCAACTACTCCCCCATGTAAACAACTTGCCTTGTATTAGTTTTTACCTCACAAAATCTCTAACATTACATGCTCAACACTATAACCCATCTTATCACCAAAGTTGACCCCCTCAAATATATGTTATCCAAACCAGCCCTTACCAACAAAATAGCAAAGTGGGTCATGCTCCTTAGTGATTTTGATATTGAATATGTTAATCAGAAGGTCATTAAGGGGCAAGTCATTGTAGATTGATTAGCAAAGACACCAATCATAGGTACTCATCCTTTGATCATAGAATTTCTTAATGAATCCATCCTTCACACTAAAGAACAAAAACTATTGATGTTATAATTTGATGCATCATTTACCTCACATGGATCAGGTGACAACATCTTATTCATCACCCCCCAAGGTGATCTCATCCTAAAAGCATTCTGCATTAGCTTCACTTATACAAATAGCATAGCAGAGTATGATGCACTAGTATTTAGTCTAAAACTAGAAGTACAATGGAATATTCAACATTTACAGGTCTTTGGTGATTCACAACTAATTATTAAACAAGCCAGTGATGAGTTCCTCATGAAGGATGACAAACTTGTACCTTATAAGCACATGATGGACAGTTTCAAGTAATATTTCCTATATATATTTTGAGAAAGTCCCTCGTATAAGAAACAAGGTTGTAGATGCTATGGCTAAAATTGGCTCTCTCCTAGATATGCTCAATAATGCTCATGAGTACCATTTCCCAGTAGAACAACTTTTTATCCCAACCTATGATATCCCAGATTCTAATATGAGTTGTGACATTGTTGGTCCCAACACTCCCTGGTATAGTGACATCTACACTTACCTCCAAATCCAAACCATTCTTCCTAACCTATCACCCTCCAAACATAAATCCCTTATTCAATGTGCCTCTCGTTACACCATCCTTGGTGACATGCTCTACTATAGGGGTTATGATGTACTTTTCTTATATGTCTTAATTCAAATGAGCCTAACCTAGCACTTTAGGAAGTTCATAATGGCATTTTTGGTGCTCATACCAATGGCATGATCCTAGCCAAGAATCTCCTTCACATAGGATATTATTGGTCTACCATGGAATCCAATGCCTATTAGCATGTGAAGAAATGCTTATCTTGTGAAAAACATGGGGACCTAATTCATGCTCTATCACAAGGTCTCTAGCCCATCACCACTTTGTAGCCCTTCTCTACATGGGGTCTCAACCTTATTGGAAAGATTAATCCCACATCCTCTAATGGTCATAAATTCATATTCACTACTTATGAATACTTCACTAAGTGGGTTGAAGTAGTTCCACTCACTTTTACTACTGGCACCCAAATATCCAAGTTTATCCTCAACCATCTTATTTATCATTTTGACATCCTATCCACCATTATCACAAATAATGGAAAATCATTTAAAAATCATGAAGTGCAATCCCTTTATGAGCAATTCCATATTAAGCATAAGTGGTCCACTCCATACTATCCCCAAGGCAATGGTCAAGTTGAGGCATCTAATAAAACCATCATAAGAATACTTAAGAAAATAATCAATCATGTTGGTCATGATTGGCATATCCAACTTAACCCTACCCTTTGGGCCTAGCATACTGTTGATGTGTTTTCCTTGCACAGACAACGCAGCATAAAATACTCGCATATTTTATCCTCTCTTGAACAAAATCATTTAGATGCTGAACTTTGTGATCAACTGAGTAGACTCCAAGGTTCCTTATCTTCTCGATTTGGGACAGCTTGTTGGGCAAAGATGTGATTTGTTGTTTCATACAAAGGGACTTACACTTTGGTGTTCAACGGCAGGAAAATACCGTTTACACTCACACAGGTTGTAACAATCGCTTCAAGGCTAGACGCTATGATAAACTTATGATATGGCAATTCAGCTCTTGGTCCTACTTCTAACAATGTTTTTCAAAAAAAATGCAAAAGACGTGGGTTTAGAAAGAATGTCTAATCTAAGTGCAAGCTATCATCATCAATTCCTGGAAAACTCAACCATGCTTTGCTTCACCATGAGACAACAACTCCACAAAGGTGATGCAATCTTCTAAGGATAAGCTAAAGGTTTTCAAATTGCTCTATGAACAATCGAAGTGACGCTTGTGATGTGTTCAGACTAACCTTACACTACAACTTACCACCGAAAAATCATAAAAGGTATGAACATATAGAGATTTCACCAAGAAATTGAAAGACAATGACTTCCACAAACTAAAACTAACAAACTTTGAAAGAAATAAACTAAGTTAACACATTGAATGCAAGTGAGTACTTAGCAACCATGCAACTTGCAGAGAGAACACAATATCACCATGAATAGCTCAACAATGAACTTATATTGATCTCAACAAAGTCTTAGCAATAGCTCTAATTTGCTCAAAACTCATTATACAAAATGAAGAGGAATGAGGCTTATATAGCCCTCAAAATACAATGAATGGCCAGGATCAATTTGGATTCGATGGCCCAGATCATGCATCAAAGGTGGTTATAACAACTTTCTATTATTAGAGATATACAAGAAGCAATAAAGGCACATTTTCCAAGGTGACACCTTGACATCTATGTGGACTGCCCACGTGGCATTTATTTCTTATGTTTATTCTTTTCGACCAATACCACGAACTTTGGAACAACCTTCTCCATGTCAGCAATTGGTACACTTGGCGTGTTCCGAATGGTTCCTTCTGCCTTCTTCACATCTCGTGTATGCTCATCAATTGTCCTCTCCCACTCAGCTAGACCAACCTGCTTACCACCAATGAGTGAGATCAAGGAGTAGATGTTGTTCAGCTGTTCACCAGAAATGAAGTGAATAGAGTTGAAGTAATGAGAATGTATGTAATTCGTCACGTCATGGAACATAACCTCTCCTAAGAGATCACACATATCATCCATTACACCAACTATCTTATTATGAGCTCTCTGAAGCACACTATCCACTCAAACACAATCCATTTTAACTTTGTCAAGAAGCTGCTCTCTTATGTCCATAGTGAAGTACCAAGTAGAGAAATCATACAATGAACCTTCTTCAACTACCCCTTCCTCTATCAATGCTGACAGTGGAGTGTTCATCAAATCTTCCAAGTGTGGCATATATTCTCTTTTGACAGCATCGAACTGGGAACACGCTGCTGAAACTGCTTGAAGTCTTTCCAACAACTGAGCAACGGTTTCATACTTTTGGATGAGTTCATCGATGAATGTATCTATTTGATTTCTAACTCTTCCTATCCATCTTTTCAGTTCTTGGGACTATGATTTCATACCCTCTAACTGAGCAATGGATTCTTGTGAAAGCATGGAAGGTGGAGTAGATGTCTCTTCACGTTGTCGAATTGGATTCATCAACTACTGGATATATTGCTTGAAGGTGAGGTTTTCTTTCTCCAATCGATCTCCTCTTTCCCTTTCACACCTCAAACTTTCTTTGACCATTGAAACTGATTCCTCCAACTCTTCAAACTCTTGCTCTTCTATTGTTGGTCCTAAATCCATAGTGGTCACATCGTAGTCTTTAGGAGCAATATCATCAATTGTTTTATCTACCTTCGGTGCTGCAATATGTACTTTCCTGGACGCAGAACTGTCTCTTGTAATCTTGGAGAATCTGGTCACCTTCTCCTTTCCTTTGTCTCACCTGGTTCTGCCTAACAACTCTTGTATATTGACTTCTGGGGCTACTTCCATGATTGAAGTCTCCTTTACTCTCTTTCTTAACCAATCTGGCAAGGCAGACAGATCTTCTTGAACATCTTGTTCTTGAACTCCAACTTCTAATTCCAGTGACGATGCTTCCTCATCAGATGATTCAATGTGCATATCCATTTCATGTGTAATAGCTTCTTGATCTTTGGAGGGACTTGATCGGACTTCTTCAGCTAGAACCTCATGCATGTGTGCTTGATCTAATGTCTATGGAGCTCCTTGGTTTTCTCTTTCTTCATTCTCCACTACTGATGTCACATTCATATCTTGAGGAGGACCACCTTCTTGCCTAGAAGAAGTACCAATCTCATGTTGTGAACTCAACTTTGTCTTCTTCCAACTACTTTCTCCACGTGAGTCGTCTAGACACTTCCTCTTGCCAGACTAACCTTCTTCTCTGGAGCTTATACTATATCCACTAGACTCACTGTGGTGTTTGCTGCTAGATTCACTATCATCCACTTCTTGTGATTGTTGTGAGTCAGCTCCTCCCATCAAGTCATATGTTATGTCCTTGTTTGTATTCTCGAGCTTCCAAACTGGACGATCTACATACTTCTTTGTGATATGTATGACTCGTTGTATCCATTCATCATGACCATCTTCTCTCTCAGCCCAATTGATAATGATAGATCCTTCCTTGTCAAACATCTTTTACATGAGAAACTTTTCAGTCTCCTCTAACTGATTAGGAATAGGCATTATATTACAAGATCTCACCAAATCCCAAGCCACTCTTGAACACCTCTCCTCTCTGATGTGCTCACCATCGTCTGCATCTACCCAGTGATCCTCTTGGTGCTCTCGGTGTCTAAACCTCTTCCCAAACGCCTTCCAAATCGTGTTGAATGGATCAAAGTGATCTTGATTCGTGTCATGAAGCACAAGATTGTAAGCTTAGAGTTCATATTCTGAATGTTGTGCAACTTGCAGTGTTGGGCAAGTTTCCAACTTTCCAACTCCTATTGGGAAATTGATTCCAGCTTTTTTCTTATCTTTTTGAATTTTGTCCCAAGCCAATAGTTGCCTCATCACCTCTAGTAGTACCATCTTGTCAGTAGGATACCTCGGCAAGCGGTAAGGATAAGATGAAATCCTTGAATCCTCAAGTAGGTGAACTTCAAAAATTGGATGTACCATCATCCATATTTGCCAATCAATCTCTTTGCATCCTTCGATAACCTCTCATGCACATCTCCTTGAAGCTTCCTTGCGATGAATAGGAAGAATGCATCATTCACACGTTTGTAGTGGGCTATGGACTTTAGCTGCAACTGCAGGTAGCAATCATACACACTGAATTGTCTGGGGCCGTATCCTATGTCACCTCTGCAATTCAATCCATCATACTTTCCACACATCGCGAGGATATAGATGACATATGAGCTCATGTAGAAGGACTTAGTCTCCTTTAGCTTGATCATCTGCTCATGAATATTGTTGCTTATGATGCCAGCCCAATCAATCGTCACTTCACCCTTGACGATCTCTTGCATGAATACAAACATCCATGCATCGAATGTTGACGATTGTTGACAACCCATGATTCTGTTCAAGAAGATCACCATGTAGCCATACTCTGTTATAAAATCTGATTTATGAAGTTTCTTCAGTAACTTGCTGTGATGACTCCTTGGTTGCTTTACCCAATTGACGTTTATCTCTTGCTTACAATCACTTATTGCTCCTTCGAACACCTTTTGAGTCTGCTCTCGAGTGTAGACAGTGACCTTCCTATGCTTAGGGATGTTGAATGTTTCAGTGATGACCTCCCTCCTCAAGTGAGCTAAGATTTCTCCATCAGACATTTCAATGCATCTAGTCTTTTGGTTGTAATGATTAGTGCATTCCCACATAAGCTCAGAACTCGGCAAGGCAGGCGGAAAGCATGCGGCTTGGACGATCCCATTGCAAAGCATCTAATGGATGACCTTGGAGTGGGTTGGCTTGTAAAGCTCTCTCTTGATCTCCTCCATGTCAATGTGACCCAAGTTGGTGTCACTCACGTTTCTCCACTTGGACATGATCTTCGTCTCCAGCATGACTCCTTGATTGTCACTCTTGATCAAGGCTTGCCTTTCTTTCACATTCATCCTCTACCTCTTCCTACAAGAGAAGACAACATATGTCACTAGGTTGATGTGACACTTAAAATAAGAATTTTCAAGCATTTATCCTATCTCCTCGTGCATGTGGGACAAAAAAATAATTAATTTCAAAAACAACATACCTTAGAAAAATTAGATTTTATAAAAAAAATTAAAATTTTGGACAATTTGATCTTTTGAAGGAACTTGAAATTTTTGACTTATCTCCTTGACAAGTTGCTGCTCCTTGCTACTCTGCTGTAAATCAGAAGCAAATTTGGATTTGTTTTGATTAAAAATGCAGATTTAAACCCTCTTTTATATCAAACTTTGCACTTATTTAAAGCAGGTCGGCCTAGTCTAAGGGTGGTCGGCCCAACTAGAAGAAATTCAGTGTTTTTTGAACATTTTCCATACTCATATACTCAGAGTGCCCCTCTGGGCTGGGTTTGGATAGTGCAGGTGGATAGTGTCATGTGGAGAGGTGACATTGTCCGAATGGAGGGGCTAAAGCCGCCTAGGATGGGCGGATTTAAGGGAGGTACATGGATTCTTCAACTCTAACCTTCATTTGATGCTTGTTTCTTCCTCATGATTTCTCCTTGTTCTTATCTCCTTGTAAGGTTTCATTTCTATACATTTTTAGGCAAGGTTAGAAGGCAGCTTTGAAATGTTTGATGGACTTATCCTTATGTCATGGTTGAGTCCACCTAAGCTAAGCGGCCTTGAAGATATTGTATGGAGAGATGCATGTAAGAACATGAACTTGTCCAAGTGAATCGTCTAAAGCTGCCTAGGAAGGGTGAGATTCATGGAGGTGTAAGGATTTTCTATGAATTAGGCAATTTTTACTTGGTTTTGACAACTTCAAGACACCTTCACTTGCTTCCTTGATTGGTTTAAAGTCCTTGCATGAGATTTGCATGTTAGATGAGTGGAGTTTGATAGTGATTATAGAGTATTTCATGTCTAGATCTATAGAATCCAAGCCCTCATGTCTAGGCTGACCAAGTAAGGCGGATTTGGAAGTGAGACTTGGATTTTCACCTAAAATGCTTCATATGTGTTGCAAGCTTGCAAGTTATCCATTGTTTGTTCATACTCAGTGTTATCCATTGCCTTCTTCTCTATATACTTGCAAATTTTCATGTCACTTCTCCTAGGCAGGTTTGAGGTTGAGGTGTGGAGAGATGATGTGTAGGACATGGAAGACTCCAAGACCGCCTCCTGAGGCCACCCAAGAAGGGCAGGTTTGGGAGCATGGTGTGGATTCTTTGTCTTAAAGTTGATTCCTCTAACTTTGATGATCTCCCAAACTTGTCTTTGCATAACTTAACGTTGGTGAATGATTGATTGGGGCCAGAAGACAAGTTTGGAATATTTGATGAACTTTATCCACATGTCAAGGAGAAATCCACCTATTCTAAGTGGTCTTGAGGATGTTTTGTGGAGTGGCCAATATACTTGCCTTATCTTCCCTTAAGAATTTCCACTTATCATTGATTGACCTTACAACTTACCTCTAGTGGATGAGTGAATTGAGGAGGCTTGTGTATAGTGATCAACATCCAATTCTAAGCTCACCTTACAAATTCTCATACCATACCTCTTGAGCGGATCTAGCAATGATAGGTGGATGATGTGTTGTGCTGATCATGTAATCCAAGCAGGGAGATGAAGGCCGCCTAGCAAGGGCGGGCTTAAGGGAGGTATGTGGATTTTCATCACTTTATGTTCATTCCTCTCCTCATGAAGACCCTTCTCTGGAACTTGCCTAAGACTTAGCCATTTTGAGATGTTTGTGAAGTGAGAAGGCAAACGTTGAGATGTTAGGTGATGATGTCCATCTGCATTGGTGAAATCTGCCTAAGAGGGGTAGGATTGGAGGTGTTACTTGGATTTTGCAACTTAGAACATCTTTCACCCTTCTAAGCCTGATTGCCATCTCTATGAAGTGCTTTATGTTCATGAATTCACTGATCTCTCCTTGCAAATTGCAGTGTCTTCACTCTGGGCGGCTTAGGAGGCAATGTATGGAATATTTCATGTGAAAGAAGGCACAATCCAAAGACACCTCTTGAGGCCACCCAAGTAGGGTAGGTTTGAGGGTACCCCTTAGATTATCATTCAAAATGACTCAAAAAACATTCAATCTTATGCACTTTCTTCAAATCTTCATGGTTTCATTGTACTTTAACTCAAAACATTTCAAACTTGATAGGTCTTCTCCTTGAATGGGTTTGATGATGGTGTTTGGAGAGTGTCATGTGCAGGAGGTAGAGTTATCCAAGCATGGAGTTCAAGGCCGCTCATGTAGGGCGGGTTTGGAGGAGATGTCTAGATTTTGTCACTTTGAGACTTCTCATGCCTTAAACTTGACTCTAACCTTTCCTTTTGATGTGATCTTAAACATTAAAGTCCAACAAACCTTATAAATTGCATTGTTCTTCACCCTGGGCGGCTTGGAAGGTTCTGTCTGAAGTGTTGGATGTGGGAGGTGAAATAGTCCATAAGAGCCTCTTAAGACCACCCAAGTAGGGCAGGTTTAAGGGTACCCCTTGGACAACTCCTCAAAATGCTATGCACCTTCATCAAAACTACATGATCTCCTTGCATTTTAACTTAGAGTATTGTAAACTTTGTAAGTTGCTCCTTGGGCGGATTTGAAGGCAGTGTTTGGAGTGAATGATGTGGAAGGAGATGAAATCATCCAAGCATAGAGCTCAAGGCTGCTCATGTAGGGTGGGTTTGAGGATGTAGTGTGGATTTTCAACATTTAAGAACTTCTCACTCTTGAACTTGATTCTAACCTCTCCTTGGCATCATCTTGATCAAACAAACTAAGCAGTTTATGTTATCCCTCATCCTGAGCGGCTTTGGAGAGAGTGCTTAGAGATCTGCATGCAGGTGGTTTAATCCACAAGGACCTCTTGAGGCCACCCAGGTAGGGCAGCTTTAGAAGTGACCCTTGGATTTTGACTTCAAATTCACTTAATGCCTTCAAAATTCTTCAAGTTTCCATCAAAACTTCATGATATTCCAATGCTTTGTGTATGAAAGACTTAAAAACTTAACACTTTCTCCTAGGGTGGTATTGGAGGCACTATCTAGAGTATGTGATGTGAAGGAGGTAAAGTTGTCCACAGGAACCTCTTGAGGCCGCCCAAGTAGGGCAGGTTTAAGGGTGACCTTTGGATTTTCATTCAAAACTCACTTAATCCTCTCAAACCTTCATGTTTCTCTTAGAATTTCTCCACCTTCTAGTGCTTAATGCTTGAAAACACTTCAAAATTTGATCATTCTCACCTAGGGTGGGATTGGAGGCTATGTCTGGAGATTGTCATGAGGTAGTGAAGACATCATCCATGTCTGCATGCTAAAGCTGCCTAGATAGGGTAGGTTGAGGAGTGACCTTTGGATTTGAACTTGAAACTTACTTGAACTCAATCCTTGCCTACAAACCATCACATCTTAGTACTCTATGCATGCAAAAACTTCAATACTTAACCATTTTCCTTGCAGGGTGGTTTTGGAGACACTGTCTGGAGAGTTTCATATGGCAGGAGACATCATCAATGAAGACCCAGTGAAACCGCCCAGGATGGGCGGGTTTGGACATGACCCTTGGATTTCATACTTAAAACATTTCATTCATGTCAATCTAGATCATTTGACCTTCTAAATGTTATATTCTTCGTCTTTCCTCAAGAAAACTTGCAAATTGAACCATTTACACCCCTGAGCGGTCCTGGAGGCTGCATGTGGAGAGATTCATGAGACAGGAGACATTGTCCAAGACTCCCTCCTGAGGCTGCCCAGGTAGGGCGGGTTTGGACATGACCCTTGGATTCTTCATCAAAGTGCATCAAAAACCTCTCAAATGCCCAAAATCTCCTTATAAGTTCAATATCTTCAACCACTTTGAGTTTATAACACTTCAAACTTGACAAATTACTCCCAAGGTAGGTTGGTGAGTCTCCCGAAAGAGTTGACACTATCTAGAAGGACCTATGAAGCCACCTAAGTAGAGAGGGAAGAGCTTTCAAACTCATGAACCCTGTCTTTGAAAATGCTTCACAAGCTTTCATATCAATCCCTATTGGAGACTGCGATCGAGGAGATGTACTTAAACATTCTAAGGCATATCTAGTCTCCCTCACTGCATGTGTTTTGAACTAGAGGCTTAGCTAAGACTTGAAAACCAAACTTAACATAAGCAAAAAAAATAGGGGGTCCCCATTTGCAATGGGGTGATGTGTGATGAGGTCACAACACATACCAACATTCGTAATCCCACTGGCACCACCCCATATTCCTTCATATATGGTGCTGAAGCAATCTTGACAATTGAGGTTGATCTAACCTCTTTGTGTGTCTCTTTGTGTAACCTCATCTCAAAGGAAGATTACCGAGTGACACAGTTGAATGAGATTGAACTCCTTGATGAGCATTATTTCAATGCTCTAAATCAACTCAAAGCATATTAACACTAGTTGTGTCATGGCTACAATAAATACATCTGCCAAAGAGAATTTGAGGTTGGGGACCATGTTCTTGTACACTAAAAAACATGACTCTGTAGCCTAGGGCAGTTGAGTTAGCTTTGGCATGCACATGGACCCCTCTCCTTCCCACGGGGTGAACCTCCACGTCACACACACTCTCTCTCTCTCATGGGAGTAGCCAGTCGAGAGGAGGCGAGACACGAGGGAGGTCTAGCTCACTTGAGAGCTGGACTTCGTGTAGAGTGGTTAGTCGGTCCTGGGGCCTTTCTTGTGCTTTGATTCTGATTTGATGTTCTATGACAATTGTGGTTGAAATAACTATATGATCCGAAGGGTCACTAGTCACTCTTCTTTTCTTTGGATTCTAAAGATTCCAATGCTGTGTAGGTTGACAATTATTCTCGTTGATACTTCTATTGAGTTGGAGTTGTTCTTCGAATTGTTAGATGATAGCTTATGTTTGGAATATCCTCAACTTGTGTTGTTGTTCCTAAATTGTTTGTTGATCATGTTGTGGTCTAGGGTAAATTTCCTCAATCTCTTCGAGGATTACCCTCACCCACTCACCTCTAAGCCCAAGGCACATTTGTGAGCCCAAACTGAGAGAGAGATAGTTGAAGTTAACCATAATTTGACTTAGGGTTTGGTTGACCTAATGTTTGACTTTGCATTTGACCTTGTGTTGGAATCAAGGGTTTGACTAATGTTGACCAACGTTGACCTTGTGTTGGAATCAAGGGTTTGTAATCACTTTGTGATGCTAATGTTTTTGTGCTTTTTGATTTTTGGATGCATGTAAGACTATATGAGCGCAAAACAATATTTTTGTGCTTTTTTAGATATTTATGGAAATAAAGTTCTTTTTCTAATTTAGGAATTGAAATATGTATGCAATCTAGTATGAAGTTAACTAATGCAATCTGATCTATGTTTTTGTTTGAATTTTCTAGATTTTTGGAACAATTACTCTAGGAAACTGAAATTGCTTTGAAAACAAACTAATCTAAAGAACTTTTGAAAGAAAACCAATCTAACAATGCAAATCCTATTTAGCCTATCAAGGAAATTGCAACATTAAATTACTATTCCCAATACCAAATTAAGATTTTCTAATTACTACATAAAAAAACACTAAGGAACCTGGAATATGAGATGTGTGAGCCTCCACTATCCTTAGAAATCCTTGTGTCGGTGACCTCTTTGTCCTCTTGCAGCAACAGGGATATCCTCTTAGTAACAACAAGAAAGGGGATGCAAAAAGATCTTTTGAAAGCTTGAACATGAGCTCAATGTGAGCTTGTGAGCATTTTGGCTTGTGATTTGGGCAACGTATTGACATGATATGAAGCTTTTAGCAAAGCTTAGATGAAAATAATAAAATAAAAAGGCACGAATGTCATGTATGAGCATATGGATGCTAGTTGGAGAGCAAAAACCTACAAAATACTAGATGCACAGATGAAATTGCCTCCCTTTGTGCTTGAGGGAGGGGGTATTTATAGGTTGAAAGAGGCCATGAGAGGTGGGAGAGGATGGAGAGTTAACTCCCTTGATTGGAGAGTTAACTCAGAAGACCAATGAGTGATTTGGGCTAATTAGGGAGTGATCAAGCCAATATCGCTTATCACTAAAGGAGAAATGGAGTTAACAAGAATGCATGAGTTGACAAGTTGAGTTAAAAAGGAGCTAATTATGCATGCTTGGAGGCTTGGAATAGATAAATCTATGTTTAGACCAAAAACTCATGCAAACAGGAAGAAAAATGGGTCCAAACAAAGCTTTTTTGAGTCATAAACTCAAGTTCTTCCACGGCTAAAAAAATGATAGGGTCACCCATGGGTCACCCCTTTCACCAGTCTTAATCGTCGGAGGGTGACCCATGGGCAACCCACAAAGGGGAGGTCCTGTGCTAAAAAACAAGGTTGGAGATTGTTAGTTAGGGGAAAAGGAGGCGAGCTGCCTCCAGAAACTGATCAAATGGGGGTCAATATTCAAATCTCCACTTGCAAAAGTCAAATATCCTGGGGGAGATTTGAACTGGCTGACCGGAACTGAAAACTGAAAGTTGGAGATGGCATGGGAGGTCCTCTAGAAGGATCCTAGGGGTGGGAATGGATGAAAAACACTAGGAAAAGGTCAAAACACAACAAAAAGATGAATACAAGGCTTAGGGATAAAGTCGCAAGCACAAGAAATAAGAATCGACAAGTGTCGAAAAGCGTCGAAAGCAAGGAGAAATTTAGTTCGACAAAGGGGAAACAACAAGAGGAGGAAAAATCCTAATGCTACCAAGAGAATCGCTACAGAGAGGGAATATTTCATGCTTACATGTATGTGCCAAGTATTGTGAGTCATCATTAGGGTCCTCGTTGAGGTTGTGTGATATTGGTGCTTACAATTTTGCCCCCTTGGGGATGGTAGTTTACATGAAGGGTAGGTACCATTCCCAAAATAGGCCTTACCTGTCATCAATTTCTAACAATAGTACCTGCAATAACTAGTATTAGTTTGACATTTAGATATATCAAAACAAATAATGAAAATTGAAATGACGAACATACCATAGATCCATGAATTCGCCTAGTTATTTGCCTTTGTTGAAGAGACATGTAGGGATGAAAGCACACAAAATGAGAGCACGAAAGATGCCTAAAAGCAACACTACTCTAAAAATGCATAAAAGAAACTAAGCTAAGAGAAAAAAAAGAGTGGAGAAATTAGTGTGAACAAAGTGAAACGCTTACGAAATTGGTCGTGCAAGCAGTCGTTAGAAAGATATCATCGAGAAGATCGCAAAGATGGTTGCTACTTGTTCTGCAACTGAGAATTAGGTTCACAATTAGTCAAAAACCCTTCTCTAAACCCTAGTTTTCTTCTTGTGAAAAATCTTGTGAAAGTGTCAGTTTTTGTCAATTTTTCTTGTTGCATTGTGTTTGTCTTCTCATTTACAATTGGATAGGTCCTTCGTTTGTCGAAATCGGTCAAAATTTACAATTTTTAGAGCATTTTTAGCATGAGAAAAGGAAAAATAGGGTTGCCCCTTTTGCTAGTCTAGGTCACCCAGGGGAGATTTAGCTAAACAACAGGGTCACCTGGTGGAGCTCCGACTGTGCTACAAGGTTGCCCGGGTGAGATCTGACCTGATGAAAGGGGAAACACAGCAAGTTCATTGCTGACTAAAATTTGATGTTTTTCTGACATTTATGGCACTCCATTTTGGTCTAATTTGAACATTGAATTCCTCAATTTATTACAATTTTGAAGGTTTTATATGCTTTTTTGTGGATTTTTCGCAAGTTATATGATTTTTTTGGATTTTTTGAGTTTGATGGGATCTAATTGAAATCTCTTTTCTGATGACACGATATGTGCATTCTTTGGAATACTAACCATCAGTAGTTATGGCTATTTGAGATGTACGATTCATTATCTCTAGATGATCTTGTTGTCCTGAAGAGGGCAGGTTTGGGGAGGATTTGTAAGGTTCCAGTTGTTCATCCTGTCTCCCATATCTGTTGAGACATTTTGACCTATTGGGATGCCGATAGGAACACCTTCAAGTTTGCCCAGGTTTCAGGGGAATGGACCATTTCTTTGTATTATGTTTACCATATCCTTGGAGTCCCTATGAGAGGACATCCACTTGTTCTACCTACTAGCGAGTCCCCTGAGGACAAGGCATCCTGGGCTCGGATTATGGGGGTGATTTGTCCCGAGGAGTAGACAGGAGTTCAACTCACTACAGTATTGTAGCTTCACATTCCTCTCTTGAGGAAGTTCCTTATTGGGTTGACTGCATCGAGGCTATCTAGAGAAAAGGCCCCGACTCATCTCAGATGGTGTTGGGCACTCATCATTCAGTGCATTGAGCATGGTACAATTTTTCCATGGGGTGCTAACATTCTCAGCATGGTCTACCAAAATTTCTATCATATCGCTCATCATGGGGCTCTTGTGTTCCGCCACTCTAGAATCTGATCATGACCTGGATCTTTGAGCACATTAGGCCATATCAAAAGGAGATTCCACTTCCTGATCATAGACTTCCAAGAGTCGCCAGATGGGCTCATGTGGGCCACTTGGATACTTTGTTACGTGCTATGGCTACTCTTATAGATGCATATATGATTTCTGACCCTTATGTGGACATGGAGGGCACTTGGTCTCATGATAGGTAGATTCAAGACTATTTTGTAGTGTTTCAGAGCTTTCTAATAATAATATTTCATTGAGGCTCACCGTATTGAGTGGGTCCTTCAGGACTTTCTAGAGGACTTGCCCCGATTCCTACTTGCTATTGATCTATCCAGGAGATTGGCAAGGTTGGCCAGATACCTATTGTTTGGACTCCTTTGATTCCTGGGGTTTTGACTACCAAAAATTATAGGACCTTGAGAGGTGGACAGAGGGGAGGGAGAGGAGCTTCTTCGCATGGACTTGTCATCGTGGACTTTGATTCTACTGATGAGGACTATGCCTCTGAGGGAGATGAAGAGTCAGATGATGGGTTAGCTGGAGATGCCCAGGAGGTTGATTCTCACAAGGAGGAGATACCAGGGACTTCTTCAAGTCCTAGACCTCCTCACTTCGACGAAGAGATGTGGCACTTTGATCCTACATAGTAGTCTAGCGATCCTCATAAGTTTTCATCTATTTTTGTGTTTTTATTGGTTCATCTTTGCTTAAAATCATGAATAGTCATTTCTTCTTTCTTTTTCTTTCAGGGAGTGTTGAGGAATGGAGGACTTTCATTTGTGAAATTTCCATTGATTTGATTGGTCCTTTCACTAGTCTACCACGAGAGCGACTTCATGTTGATCCTGGAGTGCCTACTAGAGCTGGTCGACACACTGACATCTTTGCTCCTACCTACCAAAGGTGCAAGGAGAATGCTTCTTTGAGATCAGAGAATCTCATCCTTAGGGATGAGAATGTTGTTCTTCAAGAGATGGCTCATCTTGGGATTCGACATCCCGATTCAAGCATAGCAGGCCCTTCTCATTCTCAGGCTCACAGTAGGGTTCCTCGTTCCCATAGATCTCATGGAGATTCTAGTGTTGTTCAGAGGCAGAGGAGTAGGAGCCCTAATGGTTCAGTTGGAGGGATTCATCCTTGAGGCTTTCACCTATTTGTTTCATCATTGTGCCCCCTTGCATGGGGAGCCCTACTTATCTTAAGAGTATTTTGTCTAGGCTCTTTGTACTCTTGTAAAAAATTTGAACCTCTGATTTATCAATGAAAAACTGTCTCTTTATGGTTACCGCTATCATATGAATGCTTATCTCTTGTGCACTTTGGAGGTTTTTAGAAAATTTTGATTGTGTAGACCCTTAACTCTAAGAATGCAAGCATGGTGACAATGATACATTTTTAGTTCTTTTTTGGACATATATATGAATGCAGGGGATGATATACAAATGCAAGAACACAAGCGATGCTGGAATAAAACTTCTACATCTATGGAATGCCATGAGTTATGACATTGACTTTTATTGCTTTGGACCTCTTTTTTCTGATTTTGGTATGAATGCATTATAGAACAAACAATATGTCTGCTCTTTAGTATGATTTTCAATCCAGGGGATTACAGGTTATCCTAGTATTGGAGACCTATTCAGGTTTGTGAGATAGGGATTTGGAACTCAAGTGGGGAGTGAGAAGGAGATGTAGTGCTTCTAAATTTTAGGGTTTGATAAAGGATAAACATTGATCCTTATCTAGATGAGACATTTTGACAAGCTTTCAACTCAGATAAGCAACCAAATTTTATTGGCATTTGTTGGACTTAGATCATAGATGGTAAGGAAGATAGACCTGGGCTAAAGGAAAAATGGGGAAGAACAAGGGTCCCTCAATAGAAAATGGCCCTAAAGACTACTGGACTGTTGGCTTTGCTCATCTAGTGCATGTGTGTGCTTTGTACCTTTCTCTCTTACCTTCTCTAGTAGAATGTCACCCTTGAAGATTTGAGCTTAGATTTATCTCCACCCAAGGGTATGAACACTCAGAAATCTTCACTCTATCACTATTTTTTCAAGTAACTCTTTTTTATATATATTTTTCTTTTTTTTTGTATTTTCTGGAATGCCTCACTTGATTTTCTCATTTTTTTGAATTTTTTACTTTTATGAAAATGAATGCTTTTGAGCTTTGGATATACAATAATTTGATCTCTCAATTCTTACTTTTCTCATCACTCTTATTTTTTTATCACTCATTTTTTTTATTCACTCATATTTTAGATTGCTTCCTTCAGAGTTATGATCCTCCTAATATTTTTGGCTTGGAAAGATAAGGGGTTGAACGCCACTAAAAGTTTTTATAATCCAGTTAGACTTCCTTTTAACTAGGGAAGAATTGGGAAGGTCTATTGGTAGGCTTCCTTTGAACACTGTGGGTTTTAACACTAACTTTGCTTAGACTTAACATCATGGGTCATCAAGATTAGGATCAGTGTAAATCTAAGAGCTAGGCTTTGATTAGAATCACTAGGAATGAAGGGGGATAATGGCGATTGTGAAAATAGGGGAATATCTAAACCTAAAAGGATCACCTACAACTAGGCAACCTTAGACTCCTTACTGAAATGAAAATAATACAAGAGCGAGTCATTAACTAAAATGCAAGATGGATAAAATGATGGTGAAATGTAATAAACAATTTTATTTTTATTTTTTTTTGCAATTTTTTTGTATTTTTGGAATATTTGATTTTTTTGTTTTTTTATGTTTTATGATTTTTATGACTTTTTAGACAAAATACTTCTTAAGGTGAAAGGCATTCACTATTTTGCCAAATTCCTCCCCTTCCATTGTGCACAAGAGATAGGCACCATTACCGACATCTTCTTTAACCATGTAGGGACCTTTCCAGTCCTCTATAAATTTCATTTGTCATCTTCATTTCTTGTTCTTTGTGCTACCTCTTCTCAAGACAAGCTCTCCTATTTCGTAGGGCTTCATGGTATCATTTGGCTCTGTCACCCCTAATTCCAAGGTCTCTCTTGGTAACGTGAGATAGAGTAAATCTTAGAAATCTTGTTAGTGTAAGGGAGTCCAATACAAGACTTCGTTGCATCTTAGTAACTCCATAAGCGTATCAAATTGATCCTGCATGTAAATCTTTACTTCCTGTTGATCTTGAATATTTTGGAGGAACTAGATAAACTTGAAGGGAGTTTGAGGCTCCCTTTTCTCATCAGGAGGAAAGAAGCTTATACTCATTCTTCCATTGGGCTCAGGTCTCAAATCCATGGAATATCCCACATAGCTTCCTGGTAATTCAAAGATGACAGGATCATTTGTTCCCACTGTTACTCACATCTTCCAATCTTTGTTAAACATTCCCTCACTTTCTTCATCTTCATATGGGAGCCTCTCAACCATCTTGATATACACTACTATGCTTCCCATTCACCAAGATAATTTGATTGCACTAAGGCGGATGTAGTAGGTCGCATATAGGGTTGAGAGACTATGAACATCCTTGGGAGATTCCTTACCACATTGGTTCATTCATTGTCTCTAGAATTTACTTCCCCCAATGGTGTCATTGGTTTGTATGAATCCTTCAATGGCGTGACTGGTTTAATAGGACTCACTTTCTTCTGGTGTCTTGGGGACACGTGACTCACTTGGTAGTGTCAATGGAGTATAGCTTTCTACCAAGTCTTCCTTAGGATCTGAGAAAGCGTGAGGGTCTGCATTTCTTAGATCTAGTGTTGTCATTTCAAATACTGGCCCTTCAGTTCTATGAGGTTTTTCTCCTATGCAAGGAAAGAGTTTATAGGCCAGTTGCATGTTAATCATAAGTATTTCTAAAGGGAACTAAAGGGGTCCATCCTTTTCTATCCACTCCATGATTTTCGTTGTTGTTTCCTTAGGGATGACCTCTTTCTATTTCGATGATGCCTCATTTTCTAAGGATTTCATTTCTGCATTATTTACTGTCTTTCCCCAAATTTTTGTCTTCTTGATACATATTGATTGTGGTGTAGGACTAGGAACATAAATCTTATTCGTGGGAAGCTCGTACTCGATGAGGTGCTTATTTTCTTGTTTGTTGTATTAGATTTTATCATGTTGAAAGGCTTTGGATCCCCTTTTGCAACATAAACCTTCCCAAGGTGTAGAAATTGAAGTTCTTGGAATAAAGTAGACGGCACAGCTTTCATTCGGTGTATCCAGGGTCTTCCAAGGAGTAGATTATACACTGTGTCCTTATCAATAATGTAGAATGTGGTTGGGATAGTCTTTGGTCCTAAAGATATCGGAAGTGTGATTTTCCCTATCGTGGCAACCTTCAAAATGTCATACTCGCTTAATGTGTCTCAAGATGTAGTGATGTTAGTGTGTCCATAAC
Organism: Cunninghamia lanceolata; assembly: GCA_027924645.1. Classification (NCBI taxonomy): domain Eukaryota; kingdom Viridiplantae; phylum Streptophyta; class Pinopsida; order Cupressales; family Cupressaceae; genus Cunninghamia; species Cunninghamia lanceolata. Next base: position 1,353,036 of record BSBN01001256.1, read on the forward strand.
CCATTCTTTCTAAAAGAGAGAATGGAACTATATTCACTACTGCTCCATTGTCAATTAGTGTTCTTTTGATGCATGTGTCATAAATCCACACTTGTAAGTATAGTGCGAGATCTCCTTTTTTTGTTAATTCTGCCTTAGAAAGCATCTTCTTTAAGTCAAAGAAAAACCCTGGGTCTTTTAGTTTGGAATTTGGCGGGTTTACATCAAAATCTACATGATTGACTTGTTCACTAGGAGGCGGCATGATTTGATCTAGGTAATTCAACCCTATCACTTTTAGTAATGTTGAGCAATGTGAGGGAGAATTATTGAGGAGGTTAATGAATGATATATGTGTGTATGTCTTCTTTAAGTCCTCAATCAGGTCATAAGGTCCAATTGGTGTTGGTATTAGTTCCACCACCAAGACCGTGCTTTCATGGATTTCTTTTTTCTCCTTTTTGAGTTCTTCTTCTTCTTCATGTAATATTTCTACCAATCCTAACATCCTGGCTTCTCCTTTCTACCCTAGTTACGAAGGGATACTTGTGTCGATACCTTGACTGCATTGTTTTGACTAGTCGTTTCTGTGTATTTGTGAGCAGGAAATGGGTCCTGATAGATTTTCATGTCTGCATTTTGCGGAGCTATCAGCACTTGTGTTTGCCTTGGTCCTTTGTTGTCTGGTGTGACCTCTTGTAGATTTAGGAACATCTTAATGAATAACCAATGTTGGTCTTCTAGTAACCTTGCTATGAACCTATTCTACTCCCTACAAGACTTTGTACTGTGCCCCCTAGTTCTGTGGAAAGAACAAAACTGATTATACTCGTAGGGGGGGCTTTCATATCTTCCTTCATTCTCATTTCCATTTTAATTCCATGATTGATAGTTGTCCTTTCGGTAGTATGCGTTATTTCGAGGACGATCGACTATGTTGACGTTTGTGGGATAGTAATCTCTTCCATTGTAATCATCCCTCACCTTCTTGACTAGGGGTTGACTGTCTATCATTGTGTTTTTGTTAATCTTGAGGATCTTAATGATAGGCACATTATTTCCAATATCCTTATTTATCAGCCGTCTGTTTGACCCATATGTCCTACCACTATCAATGGTTTCCTGGTCAATCTGTAAGGCATTTCCAAGGCTTCTTCATAGGACTTGTAAGGTAGTTTTTGGGCTTCTTCCCTTGTATCCCTATTTAAATCATGTAGGAAGAGATCACACAACTCGTGGTGATCCATGTCTGGAGCACTTGTCGAAGAATAGAGAACTTGTCTCCATCAAGTGACGAAATGAGCCACTGAATCATTAGGTTCTTGTTTCATGGTCATAAATTCTCGGATCCCTATCTTTACAAGTTTGTTCATGTCGAAAGCCATGACGAACTCTCCTATCAATTATCCGAATGAGTGTATTGATGAGGTATAAACAACCTCATTTCTTTGATGAAACAAATACCCCTTTTTGCATTGCCCAATTCCCTAGCCTTGCCAATTTACTTGTTTTTATAAGCAATATTTATCTATTTTTAATAAAATGTTGTATAAATCTTTATTTCCTAATTGATTGAAATTAGCTATTTAATGTTGATATAATGGTATGTAGAATTGGGTAATTGTGCAGGATTAATGCATGGCCTACTAGAGGAGTGGACTCCAAGTAGCTAAGGTCAAAGTGCGCCAGAAGTTGAGGGCGCCAAAAATTTCAAGCATGCATTAACCGAAGACTCTTTTAATTCTTTTCATTTTCTATTGGATATCTAAGACATTATGGCTCCACTCAGAGCCCTCCTTATGTTTTAAAAGACATCAGTAGTTAAGATTCTATTTTTTTGTTATAAGACTTTTTCAAATGGCATTCTCCCGCCATCTGAAATTTAGGAGTTTGAATGTAGTTAATTTTAATCTGTTGCTCCAAACATGAATATAAATATCATACTATGGATGGATGAAAATCAATCCCTTAGTTTTTGAAAATAATCAGATCTGTGTACTGCAATTTTCTCCATGAATGCAAATAGTGTTGTTCTGAGTAATTCTTTTGAAATATAAAGATTTGAATAGAGTTACCATGTTCCTGTGGGAATGATTGAATGTGACCTGAGTTAGAGACAAATTTCTCCCAAGAAATTGGCCACTCGTGGGACTGTAGAATAGATAAGTACTTTCATTTATGTGGATGTTTCATTTAGCTGAAGTTATTTTATGTTTAATTTTCTGTTGTGAACCTGTAGCGTGTATTGTTTAAATGTTTTCAGAGCATCTATTTTATTCAAACTGTTGTTTAAATGTTTTGTGCACTATTGTTTTAGAACTCTTGGTGTTGTTTAAATGTTTCTAGCGCATCTGCCTTAGTTAAATTATTGTTCACTAGTATAGAGTTTCTCATTATTCAAAATCAGAGTAAAGTTACATTTATGAATTTCTAGAGTAGAGTTTACATGCTTTCTAGTGTAGAATTTACATGCTTTCTAGTGTAGAGTTTACATGCTTTCTAGCCTAGAGTTTTCATGCTTTTTAGTATAAAATGCAAATGCTTTCTATAGAAGGATATAACTGATGTTTCATTTCATATGATGGTTCAATCTTTTAAAGAAACTAGAAAATTGTTTCTCAATGAGATATCCAACCTCCATATTGCATACAGCCTCAGACACTACCTCGATCAATAAATTGATATTTTTCCACTAAAGTGTTAGGACCTCACGACAGCCTGTCACTTTTTGGCTCCGTTGCCGGGGACACGTGATTCTTTTCTAAGTGTTATTAGGGAAAATGATTGGAGACCTCTTGTAGTAACATGCCCAAAAATAGTTACAAAACCTCTTCTTCTGCATGGTCAGAAAAAGAGGTCCGCATAGAAGATTCATACCAAAACCCCCCCAATAGTAGTTCCAACCATAAACAGGGAGGTTGAAGTCTCAGCTGAAGAACTAAGTTACGAATTGATAGAACAGGATCAACCTGAGACCTCCCAAAATATCTCAGAAGTTTTACCATCAAACTAGACTTTTGAAGAAGTTATTATACAGCCAACAAACCTAGTCTTTGAGGAGGAGCACATTCCTTTTAACATCATGTCCAATAATCAAAACAATGACCCTCTCAATGGGAGAGCAAACCAAGGAGAACCAAGAAGGGGAGCACAGACGTTTACTTTTCCTATTGCTCTCAATGAAGATGATGATGAACCCATGAAAAACATTTCACCCTCCATATTACCAACTTTTAGGGGATTATCCTCTGAAGATCCTAACCAATTCCTTTTTGAGTTTAAAGTCTTGTGCCAAACATACGATTACAAAAATGATAACCAGAAGCTTAAACTCTTCTCCTCTACCCTAAGAGATTCAACAATGTGCTGGTTTATGGGATTAGTTTCAGGATCAATAACCACTTGGGATGAAATGGAAACCGTCTTTTTAGACAAGTACCAGAGTTACTACCAAGTTAGTGATAGGAAAGAGGAATTGTTCAAACTAAGGCAAAAAGTAGACGAGAGCCTAGAAGATTATCTAGATAGGTTCATCTTCTTATCTAAACGATGTGGGGAAGAAGCAATAAGTCCAGAAATTCTGAAGACCATATTTCTCAAAGGACTTGATGAAGATGCTAGAACTCTAGATTTAATGGGAAAAGGGGATGTGTCCCAACTTGAACTTGGTGATATCACTGAGTTATGTCGAAATTTCTCCCGTACTCATGGAGGTATCCAGAAATCTAGTCTTTTGAGAGGATCAAATGAGATAGGTAAACTGTGTGAGGAGATAGAAAACTTGAAAACTAAAATTCTTGTTCAGTTAAACACCACTTTGGATGGAATACAGGCCAAAACACGTAATCCTGAGACCTTATCCATCTACTGTCCTAGGTGCCGAAACAAACATCTGGTAAAAGGATGTCCTTTGGACAAAACTAACATTTGCCAAATCTGTGAGAAGAGTCATGCCACTAACCAATGTGAGATCCTAAATGTAATCAAAAACTCCAAGAAGAGGTCATCTCACACTGAGGAGGAAATTAAATTTGTGGGTCAAAGACCTGGAGGGAATTTCTCTTATAGCCAGAACTCAAACTCCTCCTGGCGACCTCTAAATAATTGGAATACTAATCAATGGACAACACCTTAGCCTCAAGCACCACCTAATTGGGGACCTTATCCTTGGGGACCACCTGAGTGGGCAAACCAATCTTGGGCAAATCCTTAGTGGCCGCATCAGACTCAACAACAATGGCATCCTCAAAATTCGATGCCTCAATGGAATCAGGCTCCAAACCAATTCTATAATGGTCCAAGATGAATACCAAATCCGCAACAGAACCTTCTAACGGCTCCTTAAAACCCTCAGCAAAATGAACAAGTTAATCAACCACCATTACTGCCACAACCTATTCCCAATACCAAGAACACACGTCAAAATGCCCTGGTATATGCTGCTAATCAGGATAAGATGGTAGCAGTCAATGCTATCTATTTTGGAAACCTTCAGTTGAGGTTAGGAAAAACATTTAATCAACCTACCATTTTTGAAGTTACAGAAGACCCAGACGAGGAACTTAACATAAAACTAGAGACTCTTCTTACACCTACAGAGCGTGACCCCAAGAAAAATTAGGAGGAATTATCCCAAACACAATCTTGGGCAACTTTACCACCTACCATAGAACCGTCTCAAGAAGAAGTTGCCAAATGACCATCAACTACTCCAAAGAAGGATCCCATACTAAGGAAAAAAAACTCAAGCACCTTTTCTAAAATGTCTCAAAGCAAATGTCCATAGGAACCCACTGAAAGTATCATTGACTAACAAAACTACTCTGATACAAGAAATTAAATAGCTCCATATCGAGGTTCCCTTGTTACAAGCGATTAAAGAAATTCCTGAACTAAATTAGTTAGTTAAACAGTTGTGCATTAAAACACCAGGAAGGAAACTAAAATAGATTAAAATGGTGCACATCAACAGATATCTAGCTGACCTTTTGGCTGGAAAAACCTTAACCCTAAAATATGGCAACCCAGGTAGTCCACTTGTAGCAATAACAATTAACGAGATAGCAATACCTAATGCACTAGTGGACTTGGGAGCAGCCATTAATGTTATGATAATGGATGTTATAAAAAAACTTGGACTCACTAATTTACGCCCTACAACTACCATATTACAAATGGCAAATCGGGCCATAGCCATTCCTAAAGGTGTCTTAGAAAATGTCCCTGTCAAGGTTGACGATTGGGAATATCTAGTAGACTTCCAAATCCTCCAGTCCCTCACACCCAAAGATAGTTAACTGGTAATATTAGGTAGACCGTGGTTGGCTATAGTCACTGCTAAGATTGATTGCCAAGCAGAAGGAATGACCATTTCCCATGGTCCCAATAGCAAGCACTTAGTTCTATATCCCCCTGCTTAGCCTACCGAGCATAACCAAGTTTGGGTTGATGAACTAGATGGTTCCGACAAACAAGAGAATCTAGCCTCACTTGCTATGGTGGTCATTAAACAACATGGTAAAGAGATGGAAGATGAATTAGAAAACATCCAAGATCTTGCCAAAAACTCAGTTGATGATGATATTTTAGAAGCGGAAGAAATTTTAGGACATCCAATCCATACCGATGACATCGAACGAGATTGTGCCAACTTCACAATGTTACCCTACCCACTAGCTAATATCATTCTGAAAATAGATCACTTTTTTGAAGATATTGCCAGGCTCCACAGAACTATACCGCATAGCTATCCTCTCAACACCTTAATGAGAGAAGTTTATGTTGTTACCTCTAACTATCCTAGAACCAAAACCATCATGTTACTACAGGAAAAACTCTAAATATCAGCTGGTTGACAGAGTCAGATGAGCTCAAACTATTTGATGTTTTGGTGATTAGATCCAAATCTTTTGCTTGGGATTATACAGACATGAGAGGAATACACCTGAGTGTTTATACCCATCACTTCTATACTAAATATGTTAGGCCTGTTAGCCAACCTCAGTGAAGACTCAACCCTGCTCTCAGAGATATTGTTAAAATAGAAATTGAGAAACTCCTCCAAGTAGGATTCATTTATCCCATCTCTGACAGTAAATGGGTTTCACCTCTCATAGTAGTCCTAAAGAAAAATGGAAAATGGAGAGTGTGCATTGATTATAGAGAGCTCAACAAAGCTACCTATAGAGATTACTTCCCTTTACCTTTCATAGACCAGGTCTTGGATAACTTAGTTGGAAGGAAGTATTTCTCATTCCTGGATGGATTAAGTGGGTAAAACCAAATACAAGTAGCAGCAGAGGACCAGGACAAAACAACTTTCACTTACCCCTGGGGAGCAGTCACATATCGTGTTCTTCCCTTTGGGCTATGTAATGCTCCTGCAACATTTCAGAGAGCCGTTCTGGCCATATTTGCTGAGTTAGTGAATGACTGTGTGGAAGTCTATATGGACAAATTCACAGTGCATGGTTCCACCTTTGATGAAGGCCTTAAGAATTTAGATAAGGTGTTGAAGCGATGTGAGGACCATCAGCTATCCCTGAGTCATGAAAAATGTTTAATAAGGGTAGAACAAGGGATAGTCTTGGGGCACCACATCTCAGATGAAGGGATAAAAATAGATCCTAAGAAAATTGAGGTAATACAACAACTAGAGACTCCAAAGAACCAAACAAATGTTAGAAGTTTCTTATGACATGCTGGATACTACTGAAGATTCATAGAAAATTTTAGCAAGATTGCAGCTCCCATGTTCTCCCCTCTCCAAAAGGATATAGATTTTGTCTGGACAGTGGAATGTCAAACATCAATTGAGATTATTAAAGAGAAACTCAGTTCCACTCCTATCCTACGTGGACCCAACTGGAACCTTCCTTTCCATATCTATGTGGATGCTTCCAACGATGCTATTGGAGCAGTCTTAGGCTAGGAAGATGAGAACGGAGGTAAATATGCCATTTATTTCATCAATAAGAATTTGACTCCCACTGAACAAAATTATACAACTATGGAGAAAGAATTCTTAGCTGTGGTGTACGCAATCAATAAATTCTGACATTACATCACAAGGTACAAAGTAACTGTGTTCACATATCACTCAGCTATCAAATATCTAATGAACAAACCCATAGTAAATGGGAGGATAATTAGATGGTTATTGCTTCTACAAAAATTTAATGTAACCATCATTGAAAAACCTAGGAAGTTCAACATAGTCACGGATTTCTTATCCTGGATCAAACACGACAATGGAGATTGTGCCCCTGTACAAGATGATTTCCCATATGAAAATTTATTTGCAATCTCCATCAAAAGCCCCTAATTTGCAGACATTGCCAATTATTTAGCCACCTCTGAGCTTCCACCAAGCTTTACATCAAATCAAAAGAAACGCCTCATTCAGGAAAGTGCTCATTTCAAATGGGTTAATGGCATGTTATTCCGATGTGGTCCTGACTTGGTTCTGCAACGTGTCAGACCAGACAAAACATACAGCATCCTCAGAGCTTGCCATGATGATCCATCTGGTGGACACTACTCTACCAAACGGACTTCCCATAAAATCTTAGGTGTAGGATATTACTGGCCTTCTATGCACAACAATGTGAAGAACTATGTCCCCATTGTGATGAATGCCAGCGAGTGGGGAGACCCACAACATCTAAAGAAATGCCTCTGCAGCCACAAGTAGTTTTTGAACCATTTAAAAAGTGGGATTTGGATTTCATCAGTCCTATAGATCCCCCTTCACAAGGAAAAGAGTATATCCTGGTTTGTACAGATTATCTGACCAAGTGGGCAGAAGTCCAAGCATTGAAAGTTGCTAGACAAGAACAGGTTGTAGATTTTCTATATAACTGCATTTTTCTTAGATTTGGAGCCCCTAGATAAATTGTCACAGATCAAGGACCTCAGTTTATGTCTAAAGTTTTGTTAGCCTTTACTGATAATTTCCAGGTAAGCCATAAAAATTCATCACCTTATCACCCTCAGGCAAATGGTCAAGTAGAAGTCACTAATAGGGAACTTGAAAATATCCTAACATAAATAGTTTCATCAGATAGGAAGGACTGGGCTAGAAAATTGTTTGAGGCTATTTGGGCTTACAACACAACTTGGAAATCCACCACTGGTCTTACTCCTTATGAATTGGTCTTTGGGAAGAAACCTTTTCTGCCCATTGAATTTAAACTCCAAACTCTTAAAACAGCAATGGAGCTAGACTTAGACCTTGATTGAGCTCAGGTAGAGAGAGTCTTGTAGCTTAATGAACTAGATGAACTCCGCTTAGAAGCTATTCATCAAATTGAGCTAGTTCAACAACAACGAAAGACCTAGCAAGATAAACACATCAAGGAAAGAGAATTCCAAGAGGGAGATTGGGCATTACTGTTTGATTCTCGATACAAAGACCAGAAAGGCAAACTCAGAACTCATTGGCTAGGTCCATACGAGATTTCAGAGGTATTTCCAAATGGAGCAGTACAACTCAAACCCATTGATGGTGATTCTCGAGCTCTCTTAGTCAATGGACATCAACTCAGGATCTACCATAAACCTGCCAACAAAGAAGAGTTTACTCGACTGGTAGAAATGCATGGAGAAACTCAATGTGTTGATTCTACTTCGACAGAAACAATATAATAATCAATAAAAAATAAAAAAATTAGTGTGTGTATATGTATTTAGGAATAATTATTCATATATTCATCTTTGTACTTGTCTAAATTTCATCTCTATTTCGCAGCGTTTCATCTTTGAAGAAGTGTTACAAATTTTGGCGCATCTCCTAGTGATGCTCCAAAAGTTGTTTGAATAGATCCATACCCTCGCTTTGTTCCTTCATTCCGGTTGCATCTTTCAGCGATGCTACAGAACTTTGTTCCTTCATTCTGGCTACATCTTTCAGTGATGCTCCAGAACTTTGTTCTTGCATTCCAGCTACATCTTTCAACGATGCTCTGAAACTTTGTTCCTGCATTCATTCTGGCTGCATCTTTCACCGATGCTTTGGAACTTTGTTCCTACATTCTGACTGCATCTTCTAGTGATGCTCTGAAACTTTGTTCTTGCATTCATTCCAGCTGCATCTTTCAGTTATGCTCTGGAAGTTTGTTCCAACATTCCAGCTGCATCTTTCAGCGATGCTCTAAAATTTTGTTCCTACATTCTGGCTGCATCTTTTAGTGATGCTCTGAAACTTTGTTCCTGCATTCATTCCAGCTGCATCTTTCAGTGATGCTCCCAAACTTTGTTCATGCATTCCAGTTGCTTCTTTCAGCGATGCTCCGAAACTTTGCTCTTGCATTCATTCTGGCTGCATCTTTCAGTGATGCTCCGAAACTTTGTTCCTGCATTCCGGCTGCATCTTTCAGTGATGCTCCAGAACTTTGTTCCTGCATTCATTCTGGCTGCATCTTTCAGCAATGCTTCAGAACTTTGTTCTTTCATTCTAGCTACATCTTTTAGCGATGCTCCAAAACTTTGTTCCTTCATTCCGACTGCATCTTTCAATGATGCTCCGGAACTTTGTTCCTGCATTCTGGCTGCATCTTTCAGTGATGCTCCGGAACTTTGTTCCTGCATTCTGACTGCATCTTTCAATGATGCTCTAGAACTTTGTTCCTTCATTCTAGCTGCATCTTTTAGTGATGCTCTGAAAATTTGTTCCTTCATTCTGACTGCATCTTTCAGCAATACTCCAGAACTTTGTTCCTTCATTTTGGCTGCATCTTTCAATGATGCTTCGAAACTTTGTTCCTACATTCCGGCTGCATCTTTCAGCAATACTCTGGAACTTTGTTCCTGCATTCATTCCGGCTACATCTTTCAATGATGCTCTAGAACTTTGTTCCTGCATTCTGGCTGCATCTTTCAGCGATGCTCTGGAACTTTGTTCTTGCATTCTGGCTGCATCTTTCAGCGATGCTCTGTAACTTTGTTCCTGCATTCCGGTTGCATCTTTCAGTGATGCTCCAGACTTTTGTTCACATCTTGTATAGATAATCTTTAGATGTCTTCCTCCACCATTGTAAGTTGTGATTCCTTTTTGTGTAAATGTTCCTACAATCTTAGAACACACCCATCATCACTTCCATTATATAGTTAAGCCATTGTGAGTTTATCATTCCCTACCATAATAAATAATATTATTATGACAACGTGTCATCATAATAAATAAACACTTTAGCCACCCCATCATCATCTTGTCATAATAAATTCATCCCGTCTAAATTCAATGGTACCGCCACCTACTGATGCTATTATGTCAGCAGAGATAAGCAACTTTCAAATCAATGACGAAACAGAAGGTACGTACATCTTTTATTTTAAATAGGTAATTTATTGTAAATAGAAATAGATAAATTGGCACGACCCCTTTTCTTTTCCAAATTTGGCAAATGTGTGAACTATTTCTTCACTGGAGAAGATGGCGGCTCGTTCACTCTATCCCATGCAAAGTCATAATTAACTACTACAAATTCAAAATACCTTGAATCAACACCACCGAAGTATAGGTGGCCTCAAAACCTGCATTTCCTTTAATTTTCTTATCAGTTGTCTGAGGAGTTCTATCATTTTTGAGTGCCACAATATTTCAATAGTCATTGAGCAATATTACTAGTAAAGAATAGGATGGGAGGAGCCAAACGTAAGTCTGAGCCAGCTTCACCAGAAAAATTGCTGGCACTGGGGAATATTTCAAAGTTATTTCAGAGGGTTGGATGGCTGGAATTTATAAAGAAGTTTGAGCGACACCATGCACAGCTGGTCAAGGAATTTGTTGAGAACTTTGCAGACGACCAGTCAATTGCTTGCGGGAAAAGATTCAAGGTGAGTCCTCGAATTATCTCTAATTTATCTGGTATTAGGAATGAAGGTATTAATTTGTCAGAAACCACAAACATTTCATACTAGAAAATGATAGAACTTTTTGCACGGGAAGGGGAGTCTCACCCATTGTTAGTTATAAGCACATGGGGGAAAAATAAAGGGTTCCACAGGATGTCTATTGCAGAACCATGGCGAATAGCAGTTGCATGGATTATTAAATACTTCACATGTGAAGGGCAATGCACCACTGTTGTTGGTCCCCCATTTCAGCTACTCACCCACTTACGCCATGGCTTGGAAAACCCTGAATTACAGGTTAACCTTCATGCCTTCTTTCATGATTCCCTTGTTAGTATGATAGAAAGATTCAAGATAGGGTCTAGGCCTTTGAAACATCATGGTCTCATACATTTGATTTGCAAATATCATTTCCATAAGAAAAGAGACCCAGATGCAAAATGGCAGAAGTTTTTGCAAAAATTTGAAAATCCTTAGCCCTCAAGACAAGTTGAGGAAGGTGAGTCATCCGGTGTGGCGGCCCAGAACTCAAGGGAACTCTCCCCTGTACCTCAAGATGATAGACAAGCTCCTGGTGGTGAAGCACTAGAAAATCCAACAAACCCCTTAGATCTTGAAGAAAGGCCTAAACCACATAATGTACCAGAGACCCCTAAAAAATGAGAAAATGTGGATTTAGTTGACTTGGAAGAGGAATATGCTTGGTCCCGTAAAAAGGAGAAGAGGCCCAAAATGAAAATACAAAAACCTCCTCCTCTAAGAAAGAGCAAATGGCTAGCTGTTGAATCTAGCTATGCCGCAGCCTGTGAAATGCCCCCTATTCCCAAGAAAAAGAGATGAGAGAGGTAGCATTGTGAAAGGATAGCCCAGCCAGACGAAGATGTATCTCAGCCATGTGGTAATGTAACTCAGACCCTGGAAAGCAGTAAACCCCCTGAATCTAGACAAGAAATAGACTCATCCAAAGAAGACCAAAAAGAAATAGGAGAAGAAGGACAAGAGGGAATCAGTGAACAAGTGCCTAATTATGTCCTGATTGAAGAAGAGGAGGGTCAAGAATATGGGACTGTCGAAATAATTTCTTCATCACAACAGCTAGAAAACATTCAAGGAATCAATACAGTGCCCAAGGAGAGACAATTATCTCCCCTAAATAATGTTGGTGACATAGGATAGGGTCCATTAGAAGCAATTAATGAAAGGAATGTGTTTGGCAGTGAAACATAAGTTTTTATTTCCCCCCTTTCTACAGATGCAAAGGATAACAAAAGTGAATATATGACATTGGAAATAGAGAAATTAAAAGCAGAAGTTATGTAGTTGAAAAATAAAATACAATTGAATGAAGAACAGTTAAGCAGATAGAAGCAAGAGATAGAGAAACAAAAAGAGCTTCTGGAACAAAGAGATCAAACGATTAGATAACTACAATCCTAATTCCAGCAAGTTGAAGAAAGAGATAAGCATTGTCTAGATAGTCTATCTGAAAGAGATAGACAAATTAAGAATCTAACTTTCAACTTGGAACAGTGCTTGAAGATATTTACAGAGGAGTAGGAAAAATAGAAATTAGAACTAAATAAAGCTGTAAGTAGAACTGTTGAACTGGAGCAAGATTTACAAGAAATTAATACTAGACCAACTGTAGAATCAAAGGAGGTTCAAACTGAACCAACTAAGATGGAATGGTTTCAGATCCACATTCCTCCAATGTTAACCAAATGGATGGAGCAATGCTATTTCTTAAGGCAATCTGGGGATGAAAATGCTAGACTTAAAGAAGAAATAGTATTGTTGAAAGAATCTTATTATAGATTGTATCAGGCTAAGATGGATGCATGTCAAATTGGAGAATTATTACTGGTCTGTAGGAAACCATCCAGATTGTATTCTATGTTCCTTAATGAACAGCTATTAAGATGGAAGCTCCTAAGAATCTCTTGCAATTTACCACATGACCCCGATGACCAGCAATTCCTTGCAACATTTAAAGAAGCATCTCCTACGCAGAAAAATTTGTTATGTGAGTTATTTATTCATAATCTGTTTCTCGAAAAGCATAATGATTTCTTCATCAATCTGTTTGGGGGGGGAAGTTTAGTTAAGGGCATTCTTGTCAAATATGCAAAATCAAATTCAGTGACAGGACAGAACTAGAGAATATCTTCATGCAGAGAGAACTATCGGACTACACATGAGATACCCCAATCAGAAGCCTTTTGCTTTCAAAGCCCAATTCAGAAGAATTAAGAGTTATGAACATATGAAAGAGAAATACAGTGAAAGTATTAGGATCTACTTTGAAGATTTCAAGATTAATGGACCACAGTTAATTGACAGATCTTGGAATGCCTGTAAAGAAAGGTATACCCCCTTGCCTATGTATTTAAAAAGGAGAGAGATGATTTCCCCTGCTAACCTCAGATGGTCATACAAGAGAACTGAGGCATTGACAAAGATTCTTCAGCTACTAAAAAGTAAGTGGATAGGAATGAGATACAGACCTCCACTACTTTTATAGCCACCATGTGCAGTCTTAGTGGTTACAGAACAAGATCCTAGGGATCTACATACTTGGTAGCTAAGAATTAAACTACATAAAGGCTTTCTGAAGGTCCCTGACCATATTGATGAAAAGGCAGATGAATATGATCTAAGTTCAAAGTTTGATGAACTGAATAGGAAAAGAGAGGCAAAAAGACAAAGGATGCATTAGAGAGCAGGAGGACCTGCTCAAGGTTAGGAAGGGGAGGGTGATGAGGTATAAACAACCTCATTTCTTTGATGAAACAAATACCCCTTTTTGTATTGCCCAATTCCCTAGCCTTGCCAATTTATTTGCTTTTATAAGCAATATTTATCTATTTTTAATAAAATGTTGTACAAATCTTTATTTCCTAATTGATTAAAATTATCTATTTAATGTTGATATAATGGTATGTAGAATTGAGTAATTGTGCAGGATTAATGCATGGACTATGAGAGGAGTGGACTCCAAGTAGCTAAGGTCAAAGTGTGCTAGAAGTTGAGGGTGCCAGAAATTTCAGGCATGCATTAACCGAAGACTCTTTTAATTTTGTTCATTTTCTATTGGATATTTGAGACATTATGGCTCCACTCAGAGCCCTCTTTGTGTTTTTAAAGACATCAGTAGTTAAGATTCTATTTTTTTGTTATAAGACTTTTTCAAATGGCATTCTCCCGCCATCTAAAATTTAGGAGTTTGAATGTAGTTCAGTTTTAATCTGTTGCTCAAAACATGGATATAAATATCATACTATGGATGGATGAAAATCAATCCTTTAGTTTTTGAAAATAATCAGAGCTGTGTACTACAATTTTCTCCATGAATGCACATAGTGTTGTTCTAAGTAATTTCTTTTAAAATATAAATATTTGAATAGAGTTACCATGTTACTGTGGAAATGATTGAATGTGACCTAAGTTAGAGATAAATTTCTCCCAAGAGTTGGTCACTCGCGGGACTATAGAATAGATAAGTACTTTCATTTCTGTGGATGTTTCATTTAGCTGAAGTTATTTTATGATTAGTTTTCTATTGTGAACCTACAGGGTGTATTGTTTAAATGTTTTCAGAGCATCTATTTTAGTCAAACTGCTGTTTAAATGTTTTGTGCACTATTGTTTTAGAACTCTCATTGTTGTTTAAATGTTTCTGGCGCATCTGCCTTAGTTAAATTATTGTTCACTAGTATAGAGTTTCTCATTATTCAAAATCAAAGTAAAGTTGCATTTATGAATTTCTAGAGTAGAGTTTACATGCTTTCTAGTGTAGAATTTACATGCTTTCTAGTGTAGAGTTTACATGCTTTCTAGCCTAGAGTTTTCATGCTTTTTAGTATAAAATGAAAATGCTTTCTGTAGACATATATAACTATTGTTTCATTTCATATGCTAGTTCAATCTTTTAAAGAAACTAGAAAACATTTTTCTCAATGAGATATCCAACCTCCCTATTGCATACAGCCTCGGACACTACCCCAGTCGATAAACTGATATTTTTCAACTAAAGTGTTAGGACCTCATGACAACCTGTCATGTATTGAGGCCTCTGATAGGCGATAATACTAATCTAGGGCTATTCCTTCTAGCATCTTTGGAAAAAAATTTGCGACGACCCCATCCTAAGGGAGGAGTTCTCTTATAGTGGTTGTATATATGCCTTGATGTGTGAGTTAGGGTCTCCTTCTCCTTTGAACTTTGGGAGATCTGGTAATGGTCGTGGTAACAAAACACTTCTTATAGCCATGTCAAGTGGCTCTTTTAAATACTCCAAGTATGTGCCCAAGAAGGCACTTTGTGATTGTGGACTCGACAGCATTAACCCCATGGGTGGGCTTTGATAACCCAATGCTATTGCTTGATTTATTTGATTTCTCTGTATTGTTTAAGTGTTTTGGATAGGAGGATTTCCATTTTAGAATGTGTCGTTACTCCCATTTCATGAGTAGTAGTTGAGGTAAGGGGGATTCTAAGATGCCCCTGGTCTTGTTCAATTCTAAAATGTTCATGTGATTTCTGTCTTCTCTCTAGGATGTGTTGTTCTGCCTCCAGAGTTATGATTCTTTGTACTAGTGTTGCAATGAGATCTGTAGGTGTAGGACCTCTCGGCACTTCTTCATTTCTAGGGATCTCATTTCAAATGTTGTCATGATTTTGTGCTTCTTCTCACATAGCATTTTCACATTGCTCTTCTCGTAGAGCCACTTTTAGGGCCTCTTGAGCATCCTTGGCTTCTTGTAAATTTCTCTTGAGTCTTCTTACCTCATCATCTAGATGGGTAATTGAATTTCTTGTGGAAGGTTGCTCCATGCGATGGACTTCTCACCTGATTTGTATTCTTCTTTCTTTATGAGGCATGTTTGTGACTACAGTCCATTATGTTCCCATGCAAGATTGTTGAATGACAGAGAGAACGTCTAGGTTCTCTTCTGTCTTGTGCATAATATGAATCTTCATAGACATAATAGTTTGAAACTGGTGCATTTGGATCAAGTGGCACATACCTATTGAAAGATGGAGTTTCTAGCTCCCTTGGGGGGATATTCCCTAAGTTCAAGTCAAGTTCCATCATATTCGGGGGTGTCGTAAACACCATAGAATAAATGGAATGAGCAAAGGTGAAGATGATAAGAGTAGAAGCGATGAAGATGGTCGTGGAAGCGAAAGTGATAATGACTAAATCTTTGAACTTGAAATGTAAAATCACTCGTCTTAGATGAATTTGTAATTTCATGTCAAGTTCACCAAAATATATACACTCAAAAACATGACTTGGTAGCTTGGGGTAGTTGAGTCAGCTTTGGCACGCACATGGACCCCTCTCCTTTCCATAGGGTGAACCTCCACGTCACTCTCACTCTCGTGGGAGTAGCCGGTCGAGAGGAGGTGAGACACGAGGGCGGTCTAGCTCGCCTGAGAGTTGGACTTCATAAAGAGTGGTTGGTTGGTCTTGGGGCCTTTCTTGTGCATTGATTTTGATTTGATTTTTTGTGATCATTGTGGTTGAAATAACTATATGACCTGAAGGGTCATTAGTCACTCTTCTTTTGTTTGGATTCCAAAGATTCCAATGTTGTGTAGTTTGACGATTGTTCTCATTGATACTTCTATTGAGTTGGAGTTGTTCTTCAAATTGTTGGATGATAACTTGTGTTTGGAATATCCTCAACCTGTGTTGTTGTTCCTGAATTGTTTGTTAATCGTGTTGTGGTCTAGGGTGAATTTCCTCAATCTCTTCGAGGATTTCCCTCACCCACTCACCTCTAAGCCCAGGGCACATTCATGAGCCCAAACCATGAGAGAGATAGTTGACGTTAACCTCAATTTGACTTAGGGTTTGGTTGACCTAAGGTTTGAATTTTCATTTGACCTTGTATTGGAATCAAGGGTTTGACTAATGTTGACCAACATTGACCTTGTGTTGGAATCAAGGGTTTGTAATTGCTTTGTGATGCTAATATTTTTGTGCCTTTTTATTTTTGGATGCATGCAAGCCTATATGAGTGCAAAACAATATTTTTTTTTAGATATTTATGAAATAAAGTGCTTTTTCTAATCTAAGAATTGAAATATGTATGCAATCTAGTATGAAGTTAACTAAAGAAATCGAGTATGAAGTTAACTACTGCAATCTGATCTATGTTTTTGTTTGGATTTTTCTAGATTTTTGGAACAATTACTATAGGAAAATGAAATTGCTTTGAAAACAAACTAATCTAAAGAACTTTTGAAAGCAAACTAATCTAAAAATGCAAATCCTATTTAGCCTATCAAGGAAATTGCAACATTAAATTACTATTCCCAAGGGCAAATTGATATTTTCTAATTACAACATAAAAAAAGCACTAAGGAACCTAGAATATGAGATGCGTGAGCCTCCACTACCCTTAGAAATCCTTGTGTCGGTGACCTCTTTGTCCTTTTGTAGTAGCAAGGATATCTTCTTGGCAACAACAGGAAAGGGGATGCAAAAAGAGCTTTTGAAAGCTTGAACGTGGCTCAATGTGAGATTGTGAGCACTGTGGCTTGTGATTTAGGTAGTGTATTAATGCGATATGAAGCTTTTAGCAAAGCATAGATGAAAACAATAAAAGCAAAAGGATCGAATGTCTTGTATGAGCATATGAATGCTAGTTGGAGAGAAAAAACCTGCAAAAGACTAGATGCACAAATGAAATTGCCTCCCTTTGTGCTTGAGGGAGGGGGTATTTATAGGTTGAAAGAGGCCATGAGAGGTGGGAGAGGTGGGAGAGTTAACTCCCTTGATTGGAGAGTTAACTCAAAAGACCAAGGAGTGATCTGGGCTAATTAGGGAGTGGTCAAGCCAATATAGCTTATCACTGAAGAAGAAATGGAGTTAACAAGAATGCATGAGTTGACAAGTTGAGTTAAAAAGGAGCTAATTATGCATGATTGGAAGCTTGGAATAGCTAACTCTATGTTTAGACCAAAAACTCATGCAAATATGAAGAAAAATAGGTCAAAACAGAGCTTTTTTGGAGTCAAAAACTTCAGTTCTTCCACGGATGGAAAAATGACAGGGTCACCCATGGGTCACCCCTTTCACCAGTCCTAGTCGCCTGAGGGTGACCCACGGGTGATCCACAGAGGGGAGGTCCTGGGTTGACAAATGAGGTTGGAGATTGTTCGTTAGGGGAAAAGGAGGTGAACTACATCTGGAAACTGATCAAAAGGGGGTCAAAATCCAAATATCCACTTGCAAAAGTCAAATCTCCCAGGGAAGATCCTGAAATAATAGGGGAAGATTTGTATTGGTTGACAAGAACTAAAAACTGAAAGTTGGAGATGGCTTGGGAGGTCCTAGAAGGCTCCTAGGGGTGGGAATGGATGCAGAAAAAACTATGGAAAGGTCAAAACACAACAACAAGATGAATACAAGGCTTAGGGATGAAGTCGCAAGCATAAGAAACAAGAATCGACAAGTGTTGAAAAGTGTCGAAAGCAGGGAGAAAGTTAGTTCGACAAAGGGGAAACAAAAAGAGGAGGAAAATCCTAATGCTACCAAGAGAATCATTGCTGAGAGGGCATTATTTCACGATTACATGTACGTGACAAGGATTGTGAGTCATCATCAAGGTCCTTGTGGAGGATATGTATGATTTTGGTGCTTACAGTTCTCAAGGAGAATCAGAAGAATACCAACAAGGACAAAGAAAAGAAAGGGAAATTCGAGCCAAATTGGTTGGGTCCCTGTGTCATCATTGCTAAATTGTGATCAGGAGCATACAATTGGCAACTCTTGAAGGATATGAACTAGATGAGCCCATGAACATCATACATCTCAAGTGCTTCTATGCCTAAGTCATTAGTAGTCTTCCAAAGCCAATTTTTAAAAAAAATCATAAAATCAACAAAAATCTAGAAAAATAAAAAACAATCAAAATAGTAAAGAGAAATGAAATAAATTCATCCATGTTAGGAAAAAGTTCCATTAACATTGTTTTCCTAAGTTATTTTATGTGTCTCCATGATTCTTGGAAAGTGTTCTTGAACACATAGACACTTGAGGGACAAATCATTTATTAATTACTTCACTTGGACATGTTGTACATACTTTTCATGCGGTGGGACCCATTATGGGTGTCCACTTTGGAAGTAGAGCCCATAGAGACTTGGAGTTTCTTTCTAGAAGTCCATTTTGACTTGGAGATAACTTCTAGGAGGTGGGACCCATTAGGGGTGCCCACTTTGGAGGAGAATCCAATGTGGACTTGCAGTTAGCTTTATTGTTTGCATGAGTGGATAATGTTGCATATACTTTGTATATGAGTCTTATGTGAGAGTTAACATTGAAGTTAGAGATGAGTGATACTTGAATGTTGCTTGCATGAGATTGTATAAGCTTGCATGGACTTGCATGTTGTTGCATGTCACTCGTATGAGCTTGCATGGACTTGCATCATGTTGCATGTTACTTGAATGGACTTGAATGTTGTTGCATGTCATTTGTATGAGCTTGCATGGACTTGCATGTTGTTGCATGGTACTTTCATGTGCTTGCATGTTGTTGCATGTCAATTGCATGTACTTATAGGGTGATGCATGTGTCTTGCATGTCACTAAGTTCCAAGCTTTGCATGACACTTGCATGATGTTATAGGTTGTTACATGACTCTTGCATGATACAAATAGGTTGTTACAAATCTATATTTGGGACACCAAGTAATGCTTGTTGTTTGCATGACATTGGTGTGAGTTAGAGTACTTCAGTTGACTAAGTTTAATTAGGAGTCGCTAGGCACTCGTGAAGAGACATTTAGTTCTAGATTGTTGTTGTCACTTAACACTTCTGTTGACTGATTTTTTATTGGGACTTCTTTGGGACCCATGTTGAGACTTTCAGTTAAGTAGTGATTTCTTTGCAACATTGGAGTTCACAATATTTGGGCGCATGGTTTTTGCATGGGAATATTCCCTTGTTATTGGATATAATTTATTGTATTTTGAGATCCATGGCTTCTATATAATGATGCCTTTGGTTGGTAGAAATTATGATAGGTTTTTGAAGTTGAAGGAGTAACGAAGTGCTGCCATAATTCAGAGAGAATTTAAGTGTTAATGTAAACTTGATTACAAAAATTAATACAAGCATAATATCTCTTTGGGTGTGGAATTTTTTCCCTCAAGGGGTTCTCCACGTAAATTTTGTGTCAACTTCCTTGATTAATTTCTTCATACCTTAATGATTAAATTTGCTAAACACTAATACATCTAAATTAGATAATCTTGAAAGTAATTTTTAGATTTGTAACACCACACATGATTAATTTTCAAATTTGAAAACAATTAAAAGAAACATAGATGCAATTTATTACCTTGTTCACACTTGCCTTTTCCAACATTTGGTATCAGAGCCAATGGTTCTATTGAGAGAGGAATTCCTTTCTCTTAAGTGTTGAAGTTCTTTTGGTTATTGTGGATGTTCTATGTGTTAACATGATCTGTGAGATTGGAAGCCATGGTAGGTAACTCTCAAATGGATACTGTCAATAGAATCTATGTTGGTCACTTGAGGCTTAAGGTTATGGATCTTTATGGAGTTGGTTCCGTGGTAGTGATTTGGAGCTCCATTTTGATAATATGTGTGTATTCTCTTGTTTGGTGGTTTTATTCCTTTACCTTGTGGTCATGTGCAGTGAAAGGGTGTTTATGTTGGATGGTTGCTTTTGGTACCTTGATCGCATGGAAAAACACCTACTATTTGGACTATTATATGGAGTGCTTATGTTGGGTTCATGGTTTTAGTCCTTGGTTACATGAAAGTAGTGGATGATTTTCCACTGGTTGCATGTGGGTTATGGAGTTAGTATTTCTGTGATATGGACACTCTTGACAACCTGGTTTCCCTTTTACATATTCATGTTATTTTGGATATGTAGGTTTTACATTTTTCTTGTTTCAAAAGGCTATGGGCTTGTAGATTTGTGGTATTCCATTGTTTCAGATGACATATTTGATCTTGTTCATTAGTGTGAATGTCTGGATGTTTTAATGCTTTCAGATTTATAAAGAGATGGTTTTGTAGGTTTTACATGTTAACCAAAATTTGTGAGTTGTAGATTTGTGGTATTCCATTATTTCAGATGACATATTTGATCTTGTTCATTGGTGTGAATGTCCGGATGTTCAAGTGGTTTTAGATTTACAGAGAGATGGTTTTCCAAGTTTTACATGTTAACCAAAATCTATGATTTGTAGATTTGTGGAAAATTTGTGTTTAGACTCTTGGAGCATTTTGGATGGAAACTGTTATCGGAAAATGTGAACAATATCAATAAACAATCAATCATCCAATAACTTCAATGAAATACGATGCAAATCAAATAAACAAAAGATAATACCTTGAAGACTGATTTACCTCTTTGCTTCCATTGGTCGCCTATCTCAAATTGATCTTTAGTATGAACGAAGCCCTCAGAAGATGCACTTCCTTGCTTTTTTCTTCAAGATGACAATAGAGAATGGCTATGATAGTTCTTACAATGAAGAGGATCTTCAACACAATGATAATGGTGATCTCAAGCTATGGAGGGATTTGGTGCCAAAGGTGCGCTGTGATTCTTGCAGAGTAAGTTTACTAAAAGCTTGGATGATTCAAAAGGAGGAATGAGGTCATATTTATAAATTTGTGAGAAAGGAGATTAATGGTGCAGAATGAATAAGAAGATCAATGGTTGAGGAAATTTGAGAGGATGTGCGCGAATAGGGAGAGGACAAGTGTCCTGCTCTATTTTGAGTTAATAGAATAGATTGAGGAGTTAACTGAATAGTTTGACCAGTTAACATAATAGATTGAGGAGTTAACTGATTTGCATGATTTGCATGAGAGGAATTTGAGTAATTAAATATTTAGAAATATTTAATTTGCATGTGGGTGAGCAATTTAAATATTAAAATATTTAGTTACATGTGCACATGGATTAATTGAATTATTTTTGGTTTTAATTCAATTTTGGAGGAAATAGATAATTTAAATAAATATTTGGATTTATTTAAATATAGAGCATGGTTTGATATTTATGGATTTGAAGACTTTGGAATTTAGAAGAATTAATTAAATAATTTGATATTATTTAATTTAGAATGATTTTAGAAGAATTTGGATGATTTAATTAAATAAATGATTTTATTTAATTTTTTGGAGAAATATGAATCAAATGAATAAATTGATTTATTTATTTATTGATAGAGGAATTTATATAGAAATAAATATTTAAAATATTTATTTAGTTAGAGTCGTGTCATTTTTAGGTGTATACATTTTGCCCCTCTTTGATGCAATGTGTTTTATCACGTTGTTTCAAAGAATAAAGATTTGTGATAATGATACATGCCCCAGTTTGCCCCTGGTATAGGTTTAACAATGGTAGGATGCCCCCTCGAGAGATTGGACAGGAAGAAAAGGTTGAGGTCGTGAGACGGACAATCTCACGATGAAAAAGGTTGAATGATAGGTTACGTGGGAGAAGAAAATTGGAGGATGCAAGATAAGGGATAGATGAAAGAGTTGAAATGATATGCTATACAAGATAAAATGATAACACACACAAGCAAGCTAGCAAGTATGTACAAATGATACAAAAACAAACAAGGTACGGTCCCTGTCTAGCCATAAACCAATGATTAATTGATAATGATTGATGATGATAGTGTGGTCATTGTAGGGAAATGTATGCAAGGTGTCTTTCTCACTGTGAGTGGTGATATTGCCATCAGAGTTGGTGTTGGAACCCGATTGTTTGTTAGACGTCAGTACATTGATTTGCGGGATATGCTCTGATATGCAATTAATAGTGTACTCGAACAGCACATTCGTGTAGTTAGCATCGTTGTTCCTGTTATTGTAATTTTGCCAGTTGTTATTGTTGTTGTTGTGAGTGTTCTACCTGTCATGGTTAAGGAGCGGATCCTTGAATGCTACGCATGATTCGTTAGAGGGATGATCTTTTGTGCCCACACGATTTTGATCTAGTAAGTCTTGTATGCTGTTTTTCAAATGGATACAGTCACTAGTTTTGTGGCCTTTAGCTCTATGGTACTCACAGAAGTCAGTATCTTTCCACCAAGCAGGTTTAACTACTGGCTCATAGTCCCTTGCAGTGGGGAGGGTGATCTCATTGTTTGCCACTAACTTTCTCAAAGTGGACTAATATGACTCTCCCAGCAGTGTATATTTTTGTCTAGGAGGAAAGTTGTATGGTTCTCTCGTTTCATTTGACAAAGGTTTGCTTGGTGTTGCATTGTTTGATGCTCCTTTGAGGTTTAAAATTGATTTCTTAGGAGCCGCTACTTTAGCATCAACCACTCCATTGTTGACGATGTTCTTGTTTTTGGTCTAGAATTTTGACTTGTTCGTGGTATAGTTTGAGTTAGGAGTGTCTTTGAACAATTTTATTTGTCCTTTCACGATCATAGCTTTTTCAATGAATAACCCCATCTCAATGACTTTTGTGAATGAGGTAAGGCATTAGATCTGAATTTGATAGCTTAGATCGGGATTGAGATTATGGACAAATATTTCAGTCAACTATTTCTCAGGGGCATGATACGAGCACTTGCTTGCCAGCTGCCTCCACCTTTGTAAGAAAGCAACGAAATATTCGCCACTCTTTTGTTTTGTATTTTAAAGGTCAAGCATGGATACCTCATGTTCTATATTATAAGAGAAATGTGTGACGAATTTGTTCACTAACTCATCAAAGGTACGAATACTCGGGGGGAGTCTAGAGAACCACTCCATGGCTTGCCCTCCTAGAGATCTAGGGAAGAGTCTCATGAGAAAAGTTTCATTATGAGCAACCTCTAGACATGTGGCGCTGAATTCTCTGATATGGTCTCTAGGGTCACCCTTACCTCTATACTTGTCAAATTTTAGAACTTCAAATCTAAGGGGAAAGGGGACCATGTTCAAGCTCTTATCGAAGGGATATAGTGAGATATCCTCCAACGAATAGTGTTTAGTGGACGTCCCCGTTTGGAGGTCCACTAATTGTTGTTGTAGGGTTTGAACTTTTTTTGTCAACATGTCTAAAGGTGTGGTTGAGTCTGCGGCTTTCTTTCCTTTGTCTGTGTCAAGGGCTCTTTCCTCACGGGTGCTATCTTCATGAGTTCTTACCTCTTCAGTTTCTTTTAACACTGTGATGTCAAAGTCAGCGGGGAGTTTAACTCCTTGGGTTGCTAGGTGGAGAAAGAACTTCTTAGGGTCTTGGTGGAGTACTTTGTCCATCTGTGAAATTTTCTATCTTGGAGAGCTTCTTGTAAGTCTTCATGAGAGATCTCCTTATCACTATCGTGAGGGGAGGGGACTACCTTGTCAGATGTTTTAGCCATTTCAAGTTGTTTTTGTTTCTGCGATCTAGTTAGTACCATGCAAGGGGATTTGGAATGGGTTGGGATGAGGTTGGACGCTTGGGTAAGATGCGCTTGGAGGTTGTAGTGAAGGGGATACTTGTGGTGATAAGGTTTGAACAAGGGTTTTCTTTGATCAATGGTGTTAAATAAGACGGTAGATACAAAACAGTAGCCACAAATAAGGATGGTGTGTTATCTGATTATTTGATAGAGACTAGTTTTGCACCAAACACACTAGTGAAGTTTCAAGAGAGAAGGATGATAGATCCTGATAGTGGATACTTACTAGGGATGTTTGAGTTCGATATGATCTAAAATTGCCTTGTTGTAACCTGGTTTTGATACTTTGACTCAGTTTTGGGATGTTTTGTGAATTTTTGGACAAGGTGAATGTTGGAAAAGTGGGTATGTCATAGAAATGGATAGGATAAGTGATTTGCATGGTAAATCTGATCTGGGAAACTAAAACAAGGTTGAAATGGGTGCTCGAAAAGATAATTGTTTTTCTCAGAAAATGTATGGAATAGCTCACTATGATAGATGTGCAGGAACAAAGTGCAAATGCACAGCTACAGGAATCAAATGCATAGGTCTGGTGAAAAGCAGAAGCGTAGGAACAGAAAATAGATGCGCAAGTCTGGTATAGAATAAATGTGTAGCAGAACAGAACAAAAGCGCAGCAAAACTAAATGGATGTGCAACAGTAGTTGAATGCGTGGCAGGATTGAACAAAAGCACAACAGGAATGAATAAATGCTCAACTCTGTGTTTATGGTTGATTTTTGACTAATTTTTCAATGTTTTTGGTTTTCTTTGGCTGAAAGTTTAGTCTCTTTGATTCAATTTTTCAATTATGGCAAGAAAGACACATCACACACAAAGAATATTTTCATGATTTTTTATTTTTTTGTGATTTTTTTTATTTTTATGACAAAAAGCAAGTACAAATCCTAGGATGGAAAGGGCAATATATACTGAAATCTCACTTGGATTGTTCCAGCTACGCTATTCAAAGCAGATAACTTCAGGACCTTGGGACACGAGCTTCCCCTTACAAGTGCACAAACTTCTCTGGCACACCAAGTTCTGGGTTCCCAAGGCTCGCAAACCTTAGGATTTCCCTGTTATCTCTACTATTGAATCGTAAGTAGGTGAGGTGTCTTTAAAAGATAATAATTTGTCTTCCTGCACCGGTAGATAGGGGTTTTTTGGATTCTACGAATAATGGATATCTAGTAAGGGCATATGTTCGAGTGGTTATACATGCGGCAGCACTACTCTCTGCTATGGAGTCTCCCAGCCTGCAAGGGTTGTGCCTTGCAAGGTTTTAGGGGAGGTTGGATGTCAATATAGCTAATCAACACTTGTTGTTTGAATCTTTCGCCTCAAACACAATTTATTTATAGTGGATTGGAAGAGCTTGGCTTTAGTTCGTTACCACTTAAGGTCGTCCCACTTGGAAGGAAGGAATTCCAAGGGCAGGCCTCTCTAAAGGAAACACATGTGAAATGATAGGTTTGGCATTTTGGTCAGCCAAGAAAGGGGAGAGCATAGGCCTATTATCATTCCAAATTTAGGAAAAATAATGGTTCTTTCTTCCTATTTAAAAAGAAAAAGACTAAATGAGTTATTCTACTTGGGCACACATGAGATTTGTTAACTTTGAAAGAAACAAAAAGAAAGCAATGGTTCAATTTTAGATCCTCCTAGTTGGGACTATGTTTGAGTTGTTGGTGCAACAAGTTCAAATTACAACCTTCCTATTTAGATCTAGATAAGATTTGCATGAACAATCCAATTACTTTCATTACTAATTAGATCTATGATGTGAGTTATCAATGCAACTAAATGTCTAACCAACCCCTAACCTACAAATCAGATCTGAGAATATTCCTACGAGAGATGTTAGCGTTAGAAAAATCACAAGAAATATCTCAAGAACCCTGTCAAAACAAATGTGTAGTTATAGAGGATATATGCGTAGATACAGAGCATAGATGCGCAGAGATATATGCTCAGTTATAGAGAATAAAAGCGTTGAAACAGGAAATAAAAGCATAGGTTGGATATATGCGTTGATTCAGAGAACAGATGCACTGGTTCAGTGAGTATATGCGTTGATTGAACAGATGCATTGCTACAGAGAATAGATGCGTGTTACCAATGAACAGATGTGCAGAAACTTCCTATGTATGGAACCTAACACACAAAAGCTCAATTTTGAGGTTAAATTGGGGGCAAGGCCCCACGGTGGGCGCTAGAAATGTTATCAAAAAATGTGAACAATATCAATAAACAATTAATCATCCAATAACTTCAATGAAATACGATGCAAATCAAATAAACAAAAGATAATACCTTGAAGACCAATTTACCTCTTTGCTTCCATTGGTCGCCTATCTCAAATTGATCTTTAGTATGAACGAAGCCCTCAGAAGATGCACTTCCTTTCTTTTTTCTTCAAGATGACAAGACAGAATGGCTATGATAGTTCTTGTAATGAAAAGGATCTTCAACACAATGATAATGATGATCTCAAGCTATGGAGGGATTTGGTGCCAAAGGCGCGCTGCAATTCCTGCAGAGTAAATTTACTAAAAGATTGGATGATTCGAATGGAGGAATGAGGTCGTATTTATAGATTTGTGAGAAAGGAGATCAATGGTGTAGAATGAATAAGAAGATCAACGGTTGAGGAAATTTGAGAGGGTGTGCGTGAATAGGGAGAGGACAAGTGTCCTGCTCTATTTTGAGTTCACAGAATAGATTGAGGAGTTAACTGAGTTAATTGATTTCCATGATTTGCATGAGAGGAATTTGAGTAATTAAATATTTAGAAATATTTAATTTGCATGTGGGTGAGCAATTTAAATATTAAAATATTTAGTTACATGTGCACATGGATTAATTGAATTATTTTTGGTTTTAATTCAATTTTGGAGGAAATAGATAATTTAGATAAATATTTGGATTTATTTATATATAGAGAATGATTTGATATTTATGGATTTGAAGACTTTGGAATTTAGAAGAATTAATTAAATAATTTGGTATTATTTAATTTAGAATGATTTTAGATGAATTTGGATGATTTAATTAAATAAATGATTTTATTTAATTTTTTGGAGAAATATGAATCAAATAAATAAATTGATTTATTTATTTATTGATAGAGGAATTTAGAATGAAAAAAATATTTAAAATATATATTTAGTTAGAGTCGTGTCATTTTTAGGTGTATACAGAAACAATTATAGATTTGCAGGGCTTCTTGTTGGGTTCTTATGATCTATGGTTACTATTATGTGGATTTGTTTGGCAAATTAGGTCTAGCGTTGATCCTAGTTTTTGAGTCTTGGAAATCTACATGTATGTTATATCTGGCTACATTTGTTCTACATGATACTAATGCGGGGTTGAATCTATTTATTCAGTTATTTGAGGTTGAAGCACTAATCATGTTTTTTCTTCTATGAGATGTTGCATGTGTGCAAATCTTGTCAATTCACTGATGTGGATTCTATTTGGTAGGCGTCTTCTTGGTCACCTTGATTGCATTGGTATATTTATTGTAGTGAGACAAAAGGATGGTTTGGAGTACCTAATTTAGTTGTTCATTGGAATCTATAGCAATAATTTATGGTGCATGAGAAGCTCTATTCACTTTCAGTGGAGTTTTGGTAATGTTGGTCATGATACCATGCATAACTTGGTATCACTTTCAGTGGGAGTTTTGTGCAGCTACATAGTGTGTTCTATCTTCTTTGTTTCAAGATATTGGTTCTAAATTATTGTTGCAATGTATAGTTTAACTATGAGAGAGCCATGGATAATCTTTGATTAGAATATGCATGATTTTTTGCAATGATTTTTGGTGTCATAAGAAGCTCTTGGATTCTGCCCTTAGCTTGCAGTGAGAGTTCATTAATATCTTTAGTTCTATTGACAGAAGATGCTTGATCTTCATGTTATTTGAAGAGGTGTTAACATCTTGTTTCATGGAGGACTCTTAGAGTTTTTGGTAAAGGTGTTATTATTCTTCCTTTGGACATGATGTAGTTCTCTTTGGTTTTGAGTTTTAATCATTTGCTTGGAGCTTCATGATATTTTAGATTGCATTTGAAGTTGGCATGGATTGATTAGTGGATACTCATGGATACTAGAGAGACTTGGGTTAGGCTAGAAATCTTTTGTACCTAAAGATATGCGTTGGAATTGTAACTTGTTATAAAGTTTTTTTTTCATAGAAAGACTGAGGAGCCTACACCTAGAAATGGACATGAGTTCATCATAGACTTGATGAAAAGGTTGTCTTTATTGAAAGCTTATATTGTTTGGTGTTGTATGCACAAGACAATCATGTATCCCACTCTTGGTCTACTCGACAGGTGAATGATCTAAGAGGTGTTTCCTACCTGATTATTAGATGCATTCTTTATATGTATCTTGTCTTCTCTTGTCTATTAGTCTTGAATGTTGAGTTATGAGGGTTTATTGAGAAGTAGATGCATGGTTTTATGTATTTCTATTATTTTCCTTATAATCTTGAGCTTGGGTTAGTTCTAAGGTTTTGTTAGGAGAGGTACAGGAGATGGTTAGCAGCTTTGGCCATATTCCCTTATGTTATGGGAATGTTTGGTTAGTTTGATCTACTTTCTGTGAGAGGTTTACATATATTGTTGCCATGTTTTCATCACAATTTGAATGTTAGATGTTGATATCCTTTCAGTTTGGGAGTGTTGAAGGAGTTCTTACTTTACACATTTTGGCACATGTTAGTGTGGTATAAAGACATGGTTTGATTTGCAGGTTCTCTCTTTACTGGTATATTGACTTCTTCTTGAAGGTTCTTATGTTTATGGAGTTAAGGTTTTGAATGGAATCAAGTGTTGTTGTTTTTCCTTCATTGTTATTTGGCAACAATTTGGTAGCTCCTTGATCTCTTTCTTCATTGGTTTGGAGGATTTGGGAGAGTTATTTGGATTGGTAATGAGAGATGTATTTTTCATATCATTGTATGCTTGTTTAACACTATGATATAAGAGGACTTAGCCACATCCTCTATGTGAAGTGCTAGGAGGACTTGTTAATGTTATGATCTTATTTTTAGATTTGAAATTACCTATGCAGTGGCAGTTCCATGTCATGCCCACATTTCCCATGCGGTCATGACATGCATCACATGTGTCATGTCCACATTTGTCATGTGGCCATGACATGAAATATCCAAAAAAAAATTCCACGCTTCCCTAGAAACCCCCTCGCACGCGTAAGCGTGCTCGGTGGCGTTACGCTTAAGGCGTAAACATGACATTTGAATGCGGGGTAATGCATTCATGTGCGCATACCAATCACAATGAAGGCCAACTAGGAGGTCGATGTGACGTGGTTAACGTCACCAATAGGGTTAGGATCAACGATCGAAACCCTAAGTTAACCTATGTGAATGAAGGGATTTTAACGTAAGTCAAAATCAATAGCCAAAAATCAAGTGCATGAGAGGATGATAAAATACAAAATCAAATGACGATACTCAGCAAAAAACAATATTATAATCCCAAACAGGGTTAAATTCCACTAACCTAGCTAAACCCTAAATTCTAAAAAAATTCGGTAGCATAACGCCTCACAGGCGTGATTTGTGTTTATTATAATTAAACTAATTTGATCGAAGGTTTAATGGTTTGGTGTCAAATTACCTATGTCTCACTAGTTGAACAGGTAGATCAGATGAATATGTTAATTGAACATTTTTCAACAAAGTCTGATCAATTTGTTCTCCTTCACGTTTTCTATAATTTAAAATATTTTTCAACAAAGCTCAATCAATTTGCTCTTCATGTTTTCTATCAATCAGAGTTATCTCTACATTATTTACATTATTCCTAATTTCTTGGTAGATCAGATCTCAGAAACAGGTTTTACTAACTTCGTTTAAATAGTTTACTAGGTTTTCGAGTTGGATTTAAAACAACGTCTAATTTAAATTCATTAATTAAGTTGCCCCAGCATGATTAAAAAGAATATTAAATTTTAATTAATAACAATGTGGTTTAAATCGTCCTCGTTGAGTTAGGTTTTATAATCTAAGATTTAACCCGATTGTTTAAAATAATACATCTCAATCTTTAAATTGTATAAAATTTAATTGAACCAAATAAATCCTTTTCTTCAAAAATTTAAATTAAAAAAATTAATAAAATATAAATCCTTCTAATCGTGATCTAGTCCATTTGTTAACATACCACTAACAAATAAAAATAACATTTCCACAAAAATAATAAAGTTTACCCATTAAATATAATCACAATAACCCATTCAAAAAATAAATTTTAAAACAAATGGAGGAAAATAACAAAGAGAATGGGAAAAGAATATAAGGGCAATTCTAAAATACAAAGCCCTAAAATCCTCTCTATTAAAGAAATAATTTCATTATGGGCAAAAGCCCTAACCCTATTCTTGAAACTCATTTCTTTTCTCCTCTTTGTTTTCTCTTCTTCTTTCTTTCTCTTTCTCTCATTCTTTATTTTGGTTGTGTTGCAGGTTTAATGGTGGCCACATATGAAATACATATGATGGCATATATATATATATATATATATATATATATATATATATATATATATATATATATATATATATATATAGATTGATTGATTGTATATACAATAAATGCTCTAGATTTTAAAATATATATTTTATTTTTTTGTTAAAATGCTAAATCCCCAATTTTTTTTGTGGCAGGTCTGTGGGACTATGGTGGAGGAACGACGGATCTCATGGAGGGCAGTGCTGAGGGCGGAGGTGGTGGTGTTGTGGACTGGCGGCCGTAGGGAGGTGGAGCGGCAGAGGAGAACGGACTACGCTGGCAGAGGGGGTTGTTGGCGGTTGTGGTTGAGGCCTACGCGGGGGAGAAAGGGCCCGCGGGGTTTGAAGGAGGGGGGGAGTGTGGGGAGGGGGATGGAGACCCCACCCACATTCCATATGATGGGGTGTGGGTGGGGGCTCCGCCCCCCTCCCCACACCCAAAAACATAGAAGCCACGGCGATGGGGGGGATTCGAACCCCCCCACCATTATCATTTTTTTATTCTCTGTTACTCCCAAAACGACTTCAAAACGCAGTCTCCTTGTATCACTCAGCATTTTTATTATTTATTTATTTTATTAAGTTTTATTTATATTAATATATATAAAAATGTATATATATACATAATAAACTCTGATTTAATTTAATCTAAATTCACAGCTTATGATATTTTTAATATATATATATATATATATAATGTGTATATTTATTACAGTCACTTAATTTTGTTTGACAGAAATAATAAAATCAATTTATTTTTAAATACAAATAAAAATACATTCATCCAAAATACACATAAATAAATAAATAAATAAATATATATATATATATAGATATATATTTTCTAATTTTCCTTCTAATCTCTTATTAATTTTCTTATAAACAATAAGCAAATATATATATATATATATATATATATATATATATATATATATATATATATATATCAAATTCCTATAAGGCAAGGAACTCTTTTCTTTTATCAAAATATATTCATTGTATTTCTAATATGTTCCTTTTTAAAGAAAAGAAATAAATACAATTAAGTAAATACTTCTATTACTTAACATCAACTAATTTTCTCTTTCATAAAAACAATATACAAATTTTATATTTTGTCTCAAAAATGAAACAACAACTTCTCTATTTGATATTTCAAAGATAAACATACAAATGAAATAACTTTAAAACCTAATTTTCTTCCTTCAACTTTTTCTTGAATGATAAGCATTAAAACCAACCAATTTTAACTTTCTATTTCAAATGTAAATAGCTTACACACAAAATAAAAAAATATACTTTTACAACAAGAGAGAGAACAATGCTCTTCTCTTTGAAAACTAACAATGATACAAACTCCTAAATTGCCCATGCTCTCTCACAAGAGCTAACAAGAAAATAGGATATCAACTCCAAGAAACAATGGTGTTTTCTCCAACTTCACAAAGCTCCCAATATATATCCTGCAATAACACAAAAAGGGGAAAGAAGCCACAACATCTTTCTCTCCTCCCTACCATAGACCCGCTAGTGGGTCACCCCCGAGCTAGGGAGGTCATCCACACACTTGGGAACTCATTCCACATCACAACAAGACATTCAACAACCAAACACAAATTTACTCCCATGGTTAACACAACACAAGAACTCATTCAGGATGAGTTCAATGGGGTAGGGGAGTGGACAACACTCAACTAAAGAGTGCCACTCCTACAAATACCTCTTAAGGCCTCAAGCCAACACTTTTAAACACAATTTCCACAAAGCTTCCATTTTGGCTCTCAATCCATTTCACATAATGCATATAATCTCATATTGCCCTCAAGGCTACAACACTACAAAATCAAGGAAATGACCCCGAGGAGGTTCACTCTTCCCCCACCCCACACTTGTTGAGCATCTTCTCCCAATTGGGAGAGGATCTTACAACACCCTCACAATTTTTCCCCACAACAAATAAAAACTCAAAAAATAGAACTCACACAGCATCACACAAGTAAATAAAAATACATAAGGGAAGGCCTTAGCCTTGAAACCAACCTTAAAAAGCCCAATTTGGTAGATGGTTGATGTAGAGCTCCTCCAACTCCTTCTCCAAAATAAGCCACAAAACTCTCTCCAACTTTTTCCCCAAAGTAAATTAAAATCAATTAAGTTTGCCAAAAATTCAACAACCCATACCCTTCTCCAAGTGGGATTAAAATAAGCTCTTCCCATGAGCTTTGAGGAATGGGGAGGTGACACTTGTCACCTCCTCACTCCTCCCAAATACAAGCAAGACCCATGGAATGGGTGGTGACACATGTCATTCACCCATCCCAAAGTCTCTCTCTCCCTTCCACTTGTCCTCTCTCAAACATGTGGGAGAGAAAAGTGGAGCTTAAGAGGGAATGGGTGCCACATGTGCCCCATTCCTTTCCTCCTAAGAGGGACCACACAACCCCAAGGTACCCTCACCAATTGTGACAGAGACTTGGAGTAAAGTCCTCCACAATTGAGGGGTCTTGGAGACATCCCCAACCTAGGGAAGAGGTAAGGATGAGGTTGAGTGTTTGACTCACTCATCCTCTCCCTCTTATGCCTCCAATTTCGTCACTTTACTTCAAGGTGAAGTTAAAGTGACCAAATGGAGGTTTACGTTGGGTTACCCAAGCCAAAAAGGTCCCTAGACCCAAGGGGTACAACCCAAGGTCAAGTTTAGCTCATTTTGAGCACCAAAGGTTAAGTTAAAACACATGAAAAGGGGTCTCAAAATTTAAAATTTTAAAAAAATAAAATTCAAAAGACAATATTCTTACAACACCAATTAGAATTCAAAATAAAAGAGGGGTAGAATTAGCCCGACTAACAACATGCAATCAACATTATATAATTTCATCATGCACAAAGTTGATCTTGGTTCCCCGTGGAACTAGATCGGCTTCACAAGGGAAAACAATATCGTGTGTGGGATGATCTCTAATTTCTGTGGCTTGTTAGAAATACCTGCGCACTCAAATGAAAAGTTAATTCCACATATATGTAATAGCCGAAGCAAATTGAAATATACACTCGCATAAAATATCACAAGTTCACCTAAGCATCAAGGAAGTCACATTACAATTAGATTCTAAATTCTGCATTTCAAACATCCATTCCCAAGATTGAATCACATAACAAATTTCTACCTAGCATCACCTGATTAGTTTTCCCATAACATCATAATATAAACCATATGTCTAACATCATCAGTAAAGCAATATCTAGGTCTAAACACACCGTAAACATACTAAGCATAACAAATCCACATACAACATAAAGTCTAATAGTCCAGAAATTCAGGATCAACAGTCCCACAAGTCTAAATGTATCATCAACAGTAAAATAAATAGTCAAATGTAAAGGAATGAAAAAGTAGGCCTTACATCTCAAAAGGTATGTGTGTTCTATATGAGAGGTGCACCTCTCTTGGATTGGTTACACTTTACTGCAGTGAGTTTCTTTAGAGGTTTTTATCACATGTCTGTCTTTTGTTACCTTGGAGTCTTCCTTTCCATGATGGTGGATATACAAGGACTTGTTTGCAGATTTGGGTTGTTGTGTTGATAGCATGAAGTTATACCTATGTTTGTTTAGTTTGGTTTGAGGTATGGATAGTTTGGATGAGATAGCAACTTGTTGTGGTTGCTATTCCAATTGGTATGAGTGTGGCAGTCACTCAGAGTCATTTGTTATCATTTGAATTTGATGTTTGTGTTCATGTAGAGATTGGTGTAGGTTTTAGTGACAGTTGATATGTTTCACCTTGGCATGTTTCTTATCTTATCATGGGTGATGATGTGAGGAGTTCTTGATTGAGATGGTGTTTATCATGGTTGCTTTTGCAGGCATCTTGTTGGAGCACAAAAGCATGTTGAAGAATCAACGGTACATTGTTGGCTAAGGGATGTTTTTCCTTGTTGGTAAATTATTTATGTTGTCACCTTATGGATGTAATTGCAATGTATAATGTCAAGTGGGAGAATGTTAGGAAAAGGTTCCATTAATGTTGGTGTCCTAAGTT
The DNA here is from genome assembly GCA_027924645.1 of Cunninghamia lanceolata. NCBI lineage: Eukaryota > Viridiplantae > Streptophyta > Pinopsida > Cupressales > Cupressaceae > Cunninghamia > Cunninghamia lanceolata. The sequence continues at coordinate 1,387,897 of BSBN01001256.1, forward strand.
ATTTTATGTGTCTCCATGATTCTTGAAAAGTGTTCCTGAACACATAGACACTTGAGGGACAAATTATTTATTAATTATTTCACTTGGACATGTTGTAAATACTTTCCATGTGGTGGGACCCATTATGGGCACCCATTTTGGAAGTGGAGCCCATGGAGATTTGGAGTTGCTTTCTAGAAGTCCATGTTGACTTGGAGATAACTTCTAAGAGGTGAGACCCATCAGGGGTGCACACTTTGGAGGAGAATCCAATGTGGACTTGTAGTTAGCTTTATTGTTTACATGAGTGGATAATGTTGCATATACTTTGCACATGAGTCTTATGTGGGAGCTAAAATTAAAATTAGAGATGCATGATACTTTCATGTTGCTTGTATGAGTTTGTATGAGCTTGCATGGACTTGCATGTCACTTGTATGAGCTTGCATGGACTTGCATGTTGTTGCATGTCACTTGTGTGAGCTTGCATGGATTTGCATGTTGTTGAATGTTACTTGCATGTTGTTGCATGTTACTTGCATGGACTTGCATGTTGTTGCATGGTACTTGCATGTGCTTGCATGTTGTTGCATGTCAGTTGCATGTATTTATATGGTGATGCATGTGTCTTGCATGTCACTCTAGCTCAAGTTCCAATATTTGCATGATGTTATAGGTTGTTACATGACTCTTGCATGATACAAATAGGTTACATTATAGATCCATATTGAGGACACCAAGTAATGCATGTTGTTTACATGACATTGGTGTGAGTTGGAGTACTTTAGTTGACTAAGTTTAATTGGGAGTTGCTAGGTGCTCATGAAGAGACATTCAGTTCTAGATTGTTGTTGTCACTTAACACTTTTGTTGACTGAGTTTTGATTGGAACTTCTTGGGCGCCCATGTTGAGACTTTCGGTTAAGTGGTGATTTCTACTATGCAGCATTGGAGTTCACAATATTTGGGCGCACAGTTTTTGCATGGGAATATTCCCTTGTTATTGGATACAATTTATTGTATTTTGAGATCCATTACTTCTATATAATGATGCCTTTGGTTGGTAGAAATTATGATAGGTTTTTGAAATTGAAGGAGTAACGAAGTGCTGACAGAATTCAAAGAGAATTTTAGTGTTAATGTAAACTTGATTACAAGAATTAATACAAGCATAATATCTCTTTGGGTGTGGAGTTTTTTCCCACAAGGGTTTCTCCACATAAATTATGTGTCAACTTCCTTGATTAATTTCTTCATACCTTAATGATTAAATTTTCTAAACACTTACATCTAAATTGGATAATCTTGAAATTAATTTTCAGAATTACAATACCACACATGATTAATTTTTAGATTTGAAAAACAATTAAAAGAAACATAGCTGCAATTTTTTACCTTGTTCACACTTGGTTTTTCCAACAATACAATGGTGAAAACCACTTCTTGTGGCACCTTGGGAAAGAACCATGATGAAAACCTAAAAACTAGGCATCATATGTAGCAAGAAATTAAGTTCTTGTTTATGAGCATGCATCCTTCCATTCATCCATCACTAAAAATATCCCTCACCCAAACCCTCCATTTCCCCCCTTACCCTTAGATCATTCTCTCAAGCTCCCCATCTACCATTTCATGTTATACCTCTTTCATACTCCATCCCCCTCCAATCTATCTTCCCATTCCACTACCCTCCCCTATCCTCTATCGTTCCATCCTCTTTCATCATCTATTGCTCACCTAACGGTACTTCTCCTCATTTACTCTTTCCTCCCATCTCACCATCCATTCACCACTTTCATTTCATATCCATCCTCCTTAATTATGTCTACCACCCTTTCCTTAATTTTGTGTTCAACTAGCGGCATCCCCTTACTTATGTTTCTTATGGAATGGTTACCACATATATCCCTGCTGGGGCATGACCTACCCACCTTCATCTATCATCGCATCGAATCCCTCTAGGTACTCACACTATGTTTACTCATTTGCCTCTTGTTTGGAATCTTTCCCCCTTCCCCCCATCCCCTCCCAAATGTCCATCCTAGGATCCCACCCATACATCATCATTTCCCTCCATCCATCTACCTCCATCATCGTTTCCATCCACCTCCTAATCATCCCCTTGGCTTTAACATATCACTGGCTACAAACTCAAGTATTTTCTTGCATGTTCTTTGATTGATTGTCTGCATCTATTTGTGTTTATGTTTATATCGTTTGTCTATTTAAGCATTTGTATATATTTTGTTTTATCATTTGTATCTATTTATGTTTAGTCATTGCTTAATAGTTCTAGTGTTCCATACAACACATCATCAAAGACCATAATCATTATATTATGGTGTGCTATGACAATGTGCCCTTTGGATCACTATGCTATTTGTGATTTGTTTGTTTTCTTGTTCACCTTTTCACATATGGTGCACCATCATCATGGTTCATTATATCATGATGCATAACACCAATGCTACAACAAATAATAGGTTGATCTTGTCACACATGATGTTACTTTGACTGCATTAAACCTTCATCCACTTTCCACTATCCATAATTCATCCATTTTCTAGAATCCTCCTTCCCTTCATCCATTTTCCACTATCCACAAATCATGTGCCATCCTCCCTAGACTAAATCCTCATGATACATCATCATCAATCATGTACACCCATGACATTTAAATTCATCTAATCCACTCATCTAAGTGACATCAATTTGCATGTCCAGACCTTTGCCATCATCAGTTTTATATCAATGGCACGTACATCACCACAATATGATTTCTCTCAAGTAACTCTTTCCTCCACAATGGCACATCTCCTTACCTTCCCCTATCTTTTTAAGAGACCCCCCAAGCCCCATTGCACTCGAAGGCTCTCTTGATGGGGCATCACCTCCATCATTATCCCTATTCTTTTAAGCCACCAGGGCAACTTGCCACCAAAGATCCACTTCATCTTATTTTTTATTCTTCTTTGACACAGCGTCACTTAGTCATGACATTGTATCAAAGAGGGGCAAAATGTAGACACCTCAATTTGTCCTAGTACAACCTTACTCTCAATTAGTTACTAAATGATCAAATTATTTAGATAATTTACCCCACCTAATGTATTCCACATACTAATTAAATAATCTTATTATTTAATTATCCATTTTTCCTCACACAAAATAAAATAATTTTATTATTTAATTATCCTCTTTTCCACCTCACATGGATAAGGCTATATTCTCTCCAACTTTTCCTAGATTAAAGGGGACACATACTGCATAGTTACAACAAATTTCTATATTCCCTCAACCATTTCCAAGAATAAAGGATGGTTGTAACAAATTTGTATGCAATCCTAGCCCTTCATTTTTGACAAGTTCAATCTTGACCCTTGATCCTCTCCTCAATCCTAGGAAAGTCCTCTCATTCATCCTCCACCATTGATCTTTTCATCTCATCTCCACCATTGATTTTCTCTCCCAAAAATATATAATAGGAGTTTCATGCTCTCATAAATTATCATCCACTTTTTCATACTAGCCATATGCTATCAAAATAGTAGTCATTTGTGCAAGGAACATCCATATCCTAAATCATTAGGAGCAAATCTACTTTCACCAATGGAAATTGATGGTAAAGTTGTCTTTATCCGCTTTGTTTGATTTCCATTTGCATGATCTATCTGAGGTTTGTGGTAGTTTAGAGTAGAAAGCTTTCATTTTGCATTTGTTTTCTTAGTTAAGTCTAAATTATTGCTTACAACAACAAAAAAGAGGGGTGCACAATGGATGTTATGTTATATTTTAGTGATAGAAATAGAAACATTTTTTTGTGCACTCAACATTTTATGCTCTTAATCTTAACCATTTTTAAAACTCCTTAGTAGTTTAGAAACAAGACTCAGAGTACTCCAATTCCTGTTCTAATAATTTTGAGTATAAGCATCTTGAATTCTGCACCCTAGTTCAAGCTTAATTGATTTCAAGAAATAAGTGGCTAATTTTGACCCCCTTCTTGTCCCCCATTTCCATGCACTTACCCATGGACCACAATATCCTAAATTATATTTGAATATTTACTTTTCATGCATATTTATGAGTTCTCATATACTTTGAAATATATGTTCAATTTAGGATTCATATGCACCTCAATGTGGGGGCAAAATGTAATGGTGAATTTTGCATACCCATGTCAATTCTCATTTAGTTTTGGGCCTGATTTGAAGGAATGCCTTAATACAATTGTATAGTGACATGTGGTACACTTTTGTGCTAAGTTTGACTACCTCCCCAAGTGATCCCTATCCATCCTCACGTAACCTTATTTCAACATAATTCCATACATTTGATCTTATCCTTTCCCTATCTGAACCTCTTCCCACCAATTCACCTCATTATTAGCCTTGATTTCCATACATCTGATCCCTACCTTAAGATTTGATGTGTGGGGATGCTTCTGCATGATGCGGATCTAACCCAATATTTAAATTGTTGACTCATACCCTTTTTCACTAAACATTGGGAGTTGGCTTAATACAAATTTATGCAATAATTGTTATGTCTTGGTATTTAAAGACATTCATTTGAACAGTAAAAAAGATCCTTAGGCATCTTAGATCATTCAACCATCTTTAGCATTATAAGGATCATTCTTAGGAGCATCTAAATTTAGAGCACTAAAAATAACAACACTTGCATCAAAATTTACGTCTAGATCACTTCTACACTTGATTGTCGTTTGTCAACACTTGCCCCAAGGTCATAAAGTTGGTCTTTCAAGGGGTTGACTAAGGAAAATGTGAACACTCGTAATTCAACAATCTCCCCAAGGTATTTTTAAATACTATCAACCCTTACACATCAACAAAGAGTAGAAATCGCCATGAACTAGATCTCAAAAGTTTGCATTCAATGAGATAAAAATTGTACACTAGAGATCATATCCATGTTGTCTGGGATTGATTCAAAGCCGTGGGATTGATTCAAAGCTATAGGATTGACCCACAAAGAGTTCTAAGTCTATGCACAATTCAAAGACTACCAATACTCTAAAATAATCACTTTTTCTATACTATAGTGAATTGATTCTACAAATTATCAACATTCATACTCCACCCTTAATTTAAAAACTAAATACATTTATCATTCATATTTAATTTCTTAAAATAACATTAATTTATATACTTTATCATTCTCAATTCTTATTAATTAATCTAAATTGGTTTATAGGTATATTTATATAATTTTTTAATTAACTTAATTCATTTAAAGAAAAGTATTTTTTTCTAACATAACTATATCTTAATCTTTATTTTTATAAATATTAACATTTAATCACATCATCTATGAGTGTATGCTTTACATATTTTACCAATAAAGTAGTTGGCCAAAGTGGTGCCTCTATTGGTTGGCCCTTGTCCACTACTTTCAACAACAAAAAGTACTGCAAGATGACGAAGTAAACATCTAATCGAACCAGGCGTTGACGTTAAGGTTGGAAGTTACAAATGTTTGGCATGCTAACTATTTCTTTAGTTAGGTACTAATATCCTTGCCATTAGCCAAACCTAGGTCAAGTTCTCTGAATTCTTTACCAACCAATAAACTAAAATTTAAGGGCCTTATTCTTCTCTCTCATAAGGTTCGAACAGAACATTTTAACTGTTCAGGTTATGATTACATCACTTCTACATATACTTCTCACCAACATATTAGGCAAATCATAATTTTCAAAAAAAAAAAATTTAAAATGACAGGTGAATGTTCTCTTCCTTTAAAGTACTCAATTAAATACTTCAAAGCCAATAATGTTCATCACCAACATATTAAGTATACCATAATTTTCAAAAAACCTAGGAAAATAGTAGGTGAAAGTTGTCTTCCATTAAAATAGAGCACTAAATTGCAGATACCTACTTAAGAGACAATCATGTTCTGTATTTCCTTTTCAAATAGAATAATCGACTCCCCCACCTACATGTTAAGCACAGCATAATTTTCAAGAAACCTTAGGAAAGTGGCAAGTGAAGGTTTTCATTCCTTTGAATTGCATAAATTGGAAGCAATGATGTTCTTCTCTATTTCCTTTTCAAATAGAACATCTTGTAAAGGTGGGTGTATGAAGTTCTGCTCTACTCTACTGAGGCGATGGGATGAGGAAATGGATATAGATTATAGGGCAGCAAAGAAGGCCACATGCCCAGTGGGTCCTTAATGCCACTAGGGGTGGCTAAGGAGCTGGCTTCCATTCTTATATAACCACCCAAATTCATCACGATCTCTTGTAGAGGAATTGTTTTGGTTTATGATCTTTGTGGGAGGTGGTAGTTAAGTAGTCACAACTATTGCAAGTGCAATGGAAGGAGTTGAACATGGGAAAATTAATGATGATTTAGAGATGGTGGTGGTTCACAAGACTGATGTTCCTCCTGCTCAAGGCACAAGCATGATCAAAGAAGTTGGCAAAGCAGTCAAGGAAACTTTGTTTCCTGATGATCCCTTTAGGCAGTTTAAGAATCAGTCTAGAGGACGTAAGTGTGTTCTTGGCCTTCAATATGTCTTCCCCATCTTAGAGTTGGCACCCAAATATTCATTTGGTTTGTTCAAATCAGATGTGATATCTGGACTCACCATTGCTTGCCTTGCCATTCCACAGGTAAACCGTAAAATTAGAAAGTTATCAGGTATTCAGATAATTGTCTTAGTGTGTTTTACTTTTCCTCTGAAATATTTTTTTAGGTATACAATAAATATGTGTGTTTGTGATGATTGATGCAGAGCATAAGCTATGCAAAGCTTGCAAATTTGCCTCCCTTAATGGGACTATGTGAGTACTGCTCAGATGTTTTTCTGTATAATTTTATCACATTTGTTAATCTCATATTAATATCCACATCCCCCAGAAAATAAGGTTTGACAAAGTGAGAAGTTAGTTATTTTTTCTAATAATAGGTCTACTGCTTTCTAACATCTTTGGATCTTCATATATTCCACTTAAATTCTACGACCTATTTTGGCTGTCAGTTTGAGGACTGGAAAGCTTTGCAGTCAAGGTAGACTATGGGAAGATCATGGCTAAGTTCTCAAACACATTTCTTACACTTGTCTGCATTACTTGACTGATTTTTAGACAAGGATATGTTTTTAAAAATATATTCAACTAGAGTGCTTGAGCTCAACCCACATTCTTATATTAGTTCCTAACCAACCTAATTAACCGAGACACTTACTGTTGCCTGAACTGTAATCTTTAAAACCATATTCTCATCTTACATTAGTCCTAGTTTAGTTAATAGACACTCACTCCTGCCTGCGATACAATATGTAAGAGTACTCTAATCCATATTTGGAATTTTGGATAGCTGAATAGACAAGGTCACTCACAAGTCAGGCTAACCAGCAGCAGAAGGAAGCTACTCCCAAAGGAGAACTTGTTTTCTAAGATAAGCTCATTTGAAATTTTTTGCCACTGTAGTTTAAAGATTGATGGCATTAGATTTGAAAGTTAAAGCTTCCCCCCTTGCATTCTATGTACATTTTGAAATTTATATCTCAATAATTTTGAATGTTCATTTCAGTAAATAAAATTTCATGCTTCAATAAGTGAGTAACTTATTCTTCTATATCCTTTAGGATAAGTCTGCTTTTCCCTATTTCAAGGAAGGTGCACTTCTATATTCCAGTTGTGAACATTAATATTATTTCAAACGAAAATTGTTGTCCCATGGTCTAACTTTCCATAGCTCAACGGGTGATGATGCCTGTCATATCATCTCTGAATGTAAAGGTAGATAGATATATAGTCAGACTTAAAACATGGCTATATAACAATTAGTCTTATCATAGGCATTATTTTTTTTAAGTTGTTTAAACAAAAATTATAGCTTTTATCGTCTAATTTGCCATGGTTTAGGTGGTAATGATGCTTGACTTACATAGAGTTAGTCATGATTTAATTTTATCTAAATGTTATAGGTAAATAGATATATGGTCAGGCTTCGAAATGACCCAAACAAGCTTTTTGTTCAACTGTTTTCTGTAGTTTAATAATTTATCATTGAAAGGATTATGAAAAAATAATAATTTAAAAACCCAACATTAATACAAATCTGGGCATTCAATATTGTTACAGATTCCAGTTTTGTTCCTCCTCTAGTATATGCAATGCTGGGAACATCCAAGGATATAGCAGTGGGCACAGTGGCGGTTGTATCGCTTCTCCTTGCCTCAATGCTTAGCGATGAGGTCTCTCCCACAACCAATCCGAAGCTGTATATGCAACTGGCTTTGACTGCAACATTTTTGGCTGGAGTTTTCCAAGCATCCTTGGGAATTTTCAGGTTGGAACTAATAATCTATATCAGATTATCTCCATGCATAGACAATTTCCTGTTTGATTTGATTTGAATGCATAAATGCCCTGAAGGCTCTCTCCTTAGTTCTAGAAGCTGTTAACCCATTGGAGTGTTACAGGCTGGGATTCATCATAGACATGCTTTCACATGCAACAATAGTGGGATTCATGGCAGGAGCAGCCACTGTTGTGTCCCTCCAACAGCTCAAAGGCTTCCTTGGACTCCAACATTTCTCAACTAAAACAGATATTGTTTCAGTGGTGCAATCAGTTTCAGAACAAGTTCACAAGGTTTACCTAAGTTGTCTTCCTTTGCTTTGATACTTGTATTTCTAACTCAGCAATCTTTCTATCATTTTTCTCACTATAATGATGGGTCATCATCTATGGGAAGAAAAGTTGATGAACTCAAAATACACAACTTTTTACAGAAGCTCTACATAATACACATGTTTTTCTAGAAGCTCTGCATTTGAATCCAAGGGTCTATGAAAAATTATAACTTGTATTTCTTTAAAACTTATTACAGCTTTTTTATGAGAAATTATACATCTGTGTATTGTGCAGTGGAGATGGGAAAGCATTTTGTTGGGAGTATTCTTCCTAGTTTTCTTGCTGATTGCTCGTTACATTGTGAGTATTGTGAGTTATTTCAATATGGTTAAGTATTCTATGGGAGGCTATTCTTAAATATCATCCACTTCAACAGTTAAAGGTAAATTTTGGTCAATAAAATTAGGACAAATATTTACCACTTTTTGTTGTGGATGAGGTGTAAAATTACTATTGACTACTTGACCATTGAAGTGGATGATATTTAAATAGAGTGCCCCTTTACAGATTAATTTCGCCCCTAAAATGTGTATTATGATGTAACAGAGCAAGAAAAATTCCAAGCTTTTCTGGGTATCTGCTGCTGCTCCACTGACATCTGTGATCGTAGGCAGCCTGCTGGTGTTCTGCACACATGCAGAAAAACATGGAGTACAAATTGTATGAAAAAAAAGGCACTCAAACCTTGTTGTGGGTTTTATCAATGGATAATGTTATTTAACATTTAGTAAATTTAAGAGGAAAAGGCTTTTGTTTTTTGGGGAAGAAACATAAAGAAATGAGATTATTTCACTGTGATGCTCTTTTCCTTTCAATGGGTACTTATAATGGACCATGAAAGCATGGTACATCAACTCACTTAGAAATTCGAATAACAGGTGGGGCAGTTGAAGAAAGGTCTAAATCCCTTGTCCATTGAGCTCTTAGTCTTCCATGGACAGTACTTGAAAGTTGCTTTGAAGGCAGGACTGATATGTGGTCTCATCTCCCTAACCGTAAGAGAATAGTCTAGTGATGTTGAGCACTTAATTGGTAGCATGATCAATACATTCAAGTGGTGTTGATATTCAATTGCATTGATGCAGGAAGGAGTAGCATCTGGAAGAACATTTGCCCTCTTAAAGAATTACCGTACCGATGGCAATAAGGAGATGATAGCCATGGGAATGATGAACGTATTGGGCTCCTGGACTAGCTGTTATGTGACAACAGGTTATCTTCTCTAGTTCCTCAGCAAAGATCACTAGAATTGTTAATCCATTCTAATTCAAGTTCTTTCATTTAAACATTTTAATTGAATATTTGGGTTCAACTTTGTTTTTATTTCTTATTAAAACACTTTTGAGGGGAGTTCTAATCACCACCTACAAATTTGCTTTAGGAGGGATATAAACATCATGACTTTTTCCAAGAATTTACACTGTTGCTTCCCTTAAAGAGCGAAGCAATTAAAAGTTTCCTTTAAATCATTATACTTATCCATCTCAGTAACAATTACCAATGTTTACAATTATGATTTTTTTTCAATGATAAAAAGTAGTCAACAGTTGATAAGGTAAGGTGCTTCAATTCTTTTCATTTAAAAAATATAAATAAGTCCTTCCATTCACCTTTATATCCCAATCCTGTTAGGTTGACTATTTTTCAGTAAATTGAGTATCAAATATTTTCCCTAAATATGTAAAACACATCCTATATATTTATAAAACTTATCATATGAACTCATTTATTTTAATTTGTACATCAGAATTGTTTATTAAACAATAAATAATATTACAAATATTTATAAATCCTATCATATATATTCATAAAATCTATTATATGAACTCATCCATTTTAATTTGTACATCAAAATTATTTATATAAAAAACAGTAATAGAATCAATCTAATTCTTCTAAATTTAGTTATGAAATTATGTAGTGATACATCAAAACAAACAATTTTTTTATTAATTTCAATTTTTCATCTATATAATCTTACATGATTTATTGAGTCTCAAGATTAAGAATTTTTAGTTAAAATTATGATTAAAATTTAAAATTAAAAATATATATATATATAAGAATTCAAATAATATTATTTACGAATTAATAAATAAAAATTAATGGTGATAAAGTTTTATTAATTTTTTTGAAGCATTTATCAATTATATATATTTATAATTTTTTTATTACTCAAAAAAATTAAAAATTAATCAAACAATTTATCTACAATTTCTAATTTTCTTAAAATATAAAAATTACATTTACTATTAAATGTATACTTATTAAAATTTAAATTATATTAATAAAACACTGAATAAGATATATTGATGGACTCAGGGCTTAAATTTTATAGTCGACCTTGCCTGTCAATCAATTTTTTAATGACAGTTATCTATTCAAAGGTGCACTTAAAATACTATGATATACCTTAGTATAAGTAAAATTATATATAAATCAAATATATATATCATCATAATTAGATATATAAATTTTGACAGTCTATTTAAAATTTCTCCTTTCATGTGATACAATCTTTTTAAAATTTTGATTGCATTTTACGGCAAAATTGTCTAAATGCAGCCATACGGCCATCAAATTTAGGCTCTGGATGGACTGTATAAATAATAACAATAATCAATACTTATAGAAGTAGTCAACACATGTTCTACCAAAATATTTATATTAATTAAAGGCATGATATTTGTGTTGATTTAAATTTAGAATGTCCTCTCAACAAACAGTTCAAAAAATCTCTTATCAAACTATGCACATATAAAAATGAAATAAACCACTACATACTTATTAAGATTTAAATTATATTAATACATCACTTATAATTAAATATATTGATGGACTGTATAAAAATAGCAATAATCAATAGTTAGTGCCAAAAACCAAGGTTCAGACCTCGTGAGGTTGCCCTTTACCACGTCAACAATTGAGGGACCTTACCTAGGGGGGAACCTGTGGTGAAATAGTGGGGCTTCTTACCTGTAGTGCCAACAACCAAGGTTCAACCCTTTTTTAAAGTCAAGTGGGGTTGTTCAAGTAGTTGGGCTTCTTGATTCTCATGTTTGAGGCCAAGGTTCCAATCCCCCCAAAGACACCTTAAAACTTGTTTGACAAAATATTTGTATTAATTAAAGACATAATATTTGTGTTACCTTAAATTTGAAATCTCCTCTCAAGAAACAGTTTTAAAATCTTATAAAAATGACAAATAATTATTTAATTTCAAAAACTTAGAAATCTTACTAATTTAAAAAAAAGGAAAAATTATTATCCTAAAAAAATTATCAGTTCATATGGAAGAATATTCTTTGTACTTCTATTGTTGATTCTATTCATATGTAATCTATGCATTTTTTTCTGTGTCCACTATAACATATAAAACGCCATTAACGTCTGTGTTGCAGGTGCATTCTCCAGATCAGCAGTGAATTTCAGTGCAGGATGTAAAACAGTTGTATCAAATATTGTAATGGCCATTGCTGTGATGATAACTCTACTGTTCTTGACCCCTCTGTTCTACTACACTCCTATGGTGGTTCTCTCGTCTATAATAACATCAGCTATGCTAGGCTTGATTGACATCCAAGCTGCATACCATCTGTGGAAGGTGGACAAAATTGACTTCCTTGTCTGCATGGCGGGCTACTTTGGGGTGGTTTTCATCGACGTTCAAACTGGTTTGGTTATTTCTGTATGTATAAATGTTATCTTACTCATTCACGTTCATATATAATTCTGGTTATTCAGAAGATCTGTGGCAAATGCTTAAAAAGAACTCATTCTATAAAAATATAACTCATTCAATTTTTTAAAACCATCTATTTGTAATGGTGCATGATTTTGCTAACGATTTGAACATGATTATTCAGGTATCCATTTCTGTGGTAAGGTTGTTGATGCATGTTATGAGGCCTCATACTGCAGTTCTGGGGAAGATTCCTGGAACATCCATGTACAGAAGCACAGAGCAGTACCAAGATGCTACTAAAGTCCCAGGCATTCTCATCCTACGGATAGATTCTCCAATATATTTTGTCAATGCTAACTATTTGAAAGACAGGTTCTCTTACCATTGATTTTTCTCCAGCCTATTTTGGTATTATCTCTACAATCTATAGAATAATTTGCCTGATGTTTATCAAAGAGAGGTTCGAAGAAGAAACAAAACATCTATATTAATCTAGAGGGCCTTCAAGAGTTTACTGTCTTATTATTTTAGAAGAAATTTAGGATGAAATTTAGGATGGGATGGTCCATTTCAGCTGTCAAAAGTCAATATTAGCGGATAAATATTTATCATTTTTTGTTGTGGACGAGATGTAAAATTGCTATTGATTGTTTGACCATTGAAGTAGATGATATTTAAATAGAATAGGAATCTGGGATGGAAGAGCTTATCAATCTAGTATATTTAGATATTTTTTGAAAATATTAAATAGGTTGTATTCTCCAAAGGCCAAAAGTGTCGGGATTATTGGGACAGCCTGCCAGTCTTTTACAAATTTATAAAATCTACAATGTGATTGTTATGGAAAATGAGTTAGAACCAAAAAAGGGGATAAACAGAATGATTAAAGAAGACAGAGTTACCTGCAAAATCCCTAGCAAAAAGTTGTACTTCTCCCAACTTTCATGGCCATTCCCAATGTTCCTAGCTCTACATTAACCAGCAAACACTAACTTCTCTAGGAATTTGATAGTCTCTCTCAATTCCAGGTTGGTAGGATCATACCTTCAATTGCTTAAACAAAGATTTATTAAGTATAAAATGTCCACTAAAGAATGTTTGGGTTTTGGTTCGGGCAGGATGCTGAGATGGATAGAAGAAGAAGAAATATTGGCCAAGCTCAACCAAGACGTCCTACGTTATATAATTCTTGACATGGGTTGTGAGTATCTTTCAATTAAATTTACTAGCAATTACATTTAAGTTTAAAATTTTAAGTATGTGTTTTCTAATAATGTACTATTGATTAAATTTTCAGCTGTGGCCACAATTGACACAAGTGGTATCAATAACCTTGAGGAATTGAAAAAAATATTAGAGCGTCAACAACTTCAGGTGGTCATTTCATCCTCCACAGGTGTATATAATGAATAAGATTAATAGTTAATTTCTTTTAATTAATAAACTATATTGTTTATATGTGCAGCTTGTTTTAGCAAATCCATCAAGCCCGGTGATGGAAAAACTTCACAAGTGCAAATTTATAGAGTTGCTAGGGGAAAAATGGTTGTTTGTCACAGTGGCTGAGGCTGCTGTTGTTTGCAACTCTCTATTTCGTGCATAAAAAGTTCACACCACCAAGTACAATCACAGAAATCAACTATGATTGCACAACATAAAATCGTACATGTCTAGTGAAAAATAAATATTTTCCCTTGCCTCCATGTATAGAGAGATACCAATTTCAATGGATTATCCAAAGAGGCACTCCACATGTTTTATCTTTCATTCTCTACACCATTGTGTAGGAAATTGGAGTGAGAGGGAATAACTGTTCAATTATTAGGGATTACCAATGTTTACTATTCGAATAGATATATTTGAAGTAATTATCAACCATAATACTTAAAGCTTAGGCTTAAAAAGAACCATATGGCAACCATGTATTTTCACATTTGTTAATGTTGTAGTGTGAGTTGGCCATTTATTCTCTTTTTCTTTAAACTACAAATTTCTATATTAAAATTTGTAACTTGCACTTGCTATCTTACCTTATTTAAGGTTGGGAATGTGAAGGTAGAGCATGCCATTACTAAGGAGATGATGATGAGTAAAATATTCTTTAACTAATTTAAAGGTCGTGTAATGTTGTTACCACCTAAAATTATTTTTTGTGCTTTTTAATTTGTTGTGTGTTAGTCTTATGCTTGTGTGTCTTGTTTCTTTTGTTGGTGTCTTATGTGTTTCGGGTGGCCATTAGACTTGTACAACTCTTGTGCCTCATGTAACTTCTTCTTTTGTGTAACTTGATTATTCTCACTTATTGTGCATAGTTTATTGCTCTAGCACTTGTAAGTGACTATTGCATGTTAGTTGCCCATCCAATCATATGCACTATTGCTCAATCTTTTGTACGATCTTTGTAGTCTTTCGTTTCACCATGCTAGTGGTTAGATTTTTTCTAGATTGATGTATAGACCCTACATAGCCTTTTATTTATCATGTCACTTGTGCACTATGTTGTTTGACTATGCACACCTTTGCACTTGTTGTCGTGCATGTTGCAAGTTCAAAAGACATATGAGGGTTGAATGAGACACTTATTGATTTATTTTCAAGTGATTGGTAAAGAAATAATCAAAAGCTTACTGGTTAATAACTATTCCACATTGTCAAGAATATCGGTCAACATAATTCATGCTTGATCTTTGTGGGTGTTCAACTTTTTGAAGCACTAGTTACTTTTAAACATTTCTAGTTGACAAAGTTAGTTGTAATTTTAGCTCACTGATGAAGGCCAATAGTTGTCATTCTTAGATTTTAAAGTACGTGTTTTAAAAGATAACAAGATAGCAATTTTGGGAGAAGATCAATAAGCATTTGAGAGTGGATTTGTTGGTGATTGGACTTGAGTAGATTGTGATGCAGAGAATTTTTGTATGGAATGAGTACTCATTTTGATGTGTTTCATTATTTTGTAAAGCGCCTATATGTGTCTAAATTTTTTGTAGCTAAATAAACATCATGTTTCTTTTTCCCCATTATTATCTTCCTTGTGCATTTATTACATGACTTTGTGCATCCATTATTGGTTGTTCATTTGACCCATTTATGTTGATGCATCAATTTGTATCAGAGTGTGTGTTCTTAGTCCTAGAAATGAGAGTTGTGTGAGCTCCCTGATGGTAAGTTTTATGTGATGGTTGCATTGCAAGTTGTCTAGTGAAAACACCAATAGATTGGGAAGAGGAGATAGAAACAATTGAGTGGCTAAAGGACCACATTTAGTAGACCTTGTTGATATGATGCCTAGGAGACCTTTAAGTGAGGCTTGATGTCATAGAGAAGAGGAGTGGTTCAAATAAAAGATATTAGTGAGGATGAGAGAAGAGATGAAGCCACATCAAGGAATGTCGATGTCAACTTTGATGAGGAAGTTGTTAGGAATAGGGGTGATATTCACCTTGCAATCCCCTTAGACTATTGTAATTTATTTAATCAATAGTTGGTTAATTATGTGCACATCTTCAAGGATCATGGAAAGGGCTAACTTATATGTCCTAATGAAGTTGAGGGGTGTTTATAATTAATTAGTATTCTCTAGGTGACTTGGAATATGTGTAAGGGGCGTACTGTGGGAGGAAGCATTATAAGGCATCATTGGACACTTGAAATAAAGTGGAAGGGAACCCATAACAATTTATGACATTGTAAGATGTGTAAGAAACATCTATGACATTGTAAGAGGGGTAACAAAGCATATATGATGATGTGTAAGAAGTTGGTTGTCTTTTTGGACTTGGGTAGTTGTTATATTATCCTCTAGTGGTTTCTTTTATCCTTTAGTGAAGTTAGATGACCAAGTTCATGAGAAAGGTCTTGAAGCTGCCAGAAAGATGCTTGTAACTCCCAAACATGTATCATGACTTGGTCTCTTTTACATGTTGACTATTTGGCTCATGGTTTGAGTCTATTGTATTAGAAACTAATTATGGTTTCCTAGATTCATTTGCCTATATATTGGAGGCATGTGATAGTAGTTTGGCATCTTTTGCAACTTGTGTTGTTATGTTGCTAGAATGCTAGTGGGCTAAATAGGGAAGTTGTGTTGATGTACTCTAAATTTGAGATTAATATAAGCTTGCACTCTCTTTGGTGGTGGGTTTTTTTTACTCAAAACAATTTCTGCAAGTATATCGGTGTTCTTGTAGTATTGCATGTTTTATTGCTTCAGCGTTATTTCCATTTCCATACATGTTCTATCATTTAGTTATCATTTCCTTAATTTAATTTTAAATGTGTTTCTCTTATTTTTTTAATTTAATTTTCTTATTATTCATTATCTTTATTTTTATGTTTATTCTTAAGTGCCTTTTTTATTTTTCTAATTTTTTATTTTGGTTGTTTACTTAATTGTTGGTCTTCTTCTCCTTCCTCCTCCTTTCCTATATTTATCTTGGCTTACTCTACAATTTTCCACTCATTCTCTTCTCAAGATATCTTGATGATGGGACATGAAATGTGATCTAAAACATTGATATAAACAAAATTATAGATATAGTTGAATCCAAAAGAACTTTTTAAAAAATGTTCTATCATTGTTAAATGATTTTGTAAGCACTAATGATAAATAGTTTTTACTATATTTTTCCCCATATAAATCCAACATAAGTCACATTAAAAGATTAGTTTGTGTGAGCTCTAGTGAGATTTAATAGTAATCCAAGTTTTGATATGCTTAGCTACTTAGGAAACTTAAATCTAGAAGAGTTGTTGGACTGGATCACTAAGGTAGAGAAATACTTTTATTTTGAGTTAATCAAAGACCCTAAGAAGGTGAAGTATACCAACATGAAGTTGAAATGGCATGCATAAGTGTTACTTTGATTTTGAGTTAATCAATGACCATAATAAGGTGAAGTATACTAATAAAATTATATATGAAAGGACTATATTCAAAGGAGCAAGAGAAAGATCTAGTAGGATTGCATGGTCACAAGCTTAAGGGGAAATTTATGCCATCCAATTACACATTGCATTTGTTTAAGAAACTATAACAGATATGCCAAACGAAGACGTCCATGAAGGAATACATACAAGAGTTCTATTGAATTAACATGTACATTGGTCATGTGGAAGAGGATGAAGAGAAAGTCTCCAGGTAAGTAAATGGTTTGCATACTTCCATTCAAGATAAAATATGTTTATTGCATATAGATTTTGTGGAGGATGCCAATCAGTTTACACTTAAAGTGAAGGAGTTGTCCTGAAGACAATAGAGTGCATATGGAAAGGGTGAAAACAAAAAACAAGTTGAAGGTCGACCTATGCACATAAAGATGTCACAGATCCCAACAATACTTGTATACACCTAAATCATATACATACAATTGTTCACATTAGTTAGATTAAATGGATGATTTAATATTTTAGACATGGCATGATTTGGTCTAATGGAGTGGCAATTAGATAGTTGACTAGGTTATTATCTCCTTGAGGTAGTAGGAGGTAGATAATAGGTGGAAGAGGCATTGTTGGAATAGGCCAAGGGGTCCCAAGAATTTGCTCAAAGGTGACGTGATGGGTGTTTCGCAGATGAAAACATCTTGATGGTTGTTTGTTTGACATGTTTTTCCAAACACATATTTTCTAAATGAATGTTCTCCAAGAGAGTTTCTTGTTTGAGAATGAGGGTAGGAGAAGAATGTGGAGCCTCTTCTAACCTTCCTAGGATTTCTTTGACTAAATCTAGCTTCAACCTAGGAAACATATGTGATAAAATAAAAAAGGCCCTCAAGATATAGGTAAACTAGTTGATTTGTTTAGAGGTTTTAAATGGTTGAAAATGTATTTGAACATTTCCTTGAGTGCTTGTTTATTTGATTAGATGTTGTATGCTTATTTTTTTATCTGAATGTGCTTCAACTAATTGGATTAAATTGCTTCTTTTGGTTGTTTGATTTTTTTTTTATGTTTGTTATTTAATGAATGATGCTACTTTAATTATATTAATGCTTCATGTTGATGCATCACTTGGAGGGTACGAATGTGCTAGACACTAGGCAAGTGTAGGGGAGAATTATCATAAGAAGGAAATTGTTAGAAATTAGGATCTTAGGATACTAATCAATATAAATAAAATGTAAAATAAATAAAATGAGAGTTATATAGGCACAAATTTAACACATTACACAACATATACATGGGAAAAACCCTTTTAGGTAAAATACCCCATAAAACATCATTTTATTATAAAACACTTACAAACTTGTCTGTAAAGATATAAACAAAACTTGGGGATACACTTCTCCTTACTTCCATATGGCCAATAATACTTCATGTGCATAGTGATAGACTTCACTATAATTCTCCAAATTCACTTACCTCAATAAGAGAGAAGCTCCTTAAATATAGGAGAAGGGGTGGCAAAATACCTGAAGGAGTATTAGTCACACCTATTCAAAAAAAACCATTTGTAAATAATTAATAATCTAATAGTTATTAGATTATTAATTATTACATGGTACATGCTTTATAAAGCATATAATAACCATAAAGTTTTATAACCTTATATTTGAACTATATACATGTTATAAGGGTATGACCCCTAATAACATTATGTTCTAACACTCTCCTTTAATGTTAATAGAGAGATTCACCTATCAACTTCTATAAAAGAAAAATTGTACCCCAGTAACATAGGTCTTCTTTGACAGTGATAAACAACACAAATATATGCCAAAATGAAGATCATGTATTCTAGACTACATGAAAGTCATCTTGTCATAATTTATAAT
Organism: Cunninghamia lanceolata; assembly: GCA_027924645.1. NCBI lineage: Eukaryota > Viridiplantae > Streptophyta > Pinopsida > Cupressales > Cupressaceae > Cunninghamia > Cunninghamia lanceolata. The sequence goes on from BSBN01001256.1 coordinate 1,407,011, forward strand.
TTCCCAGTGTTTTAAAAAATGATGCTTAAACAAGGTCTTATAAAGTTTCTATTGAAGCCCTAGACTCCTCAAACTAGCCTCCCCCAGGTTCATTACATAGTGCCCGTAGGTCTTATATAATGCAATGCTTTTACAAGTGGAAGATTTAAATAGATAAAAGAATTTACAATATGTCTAAAGGACTTATATATATAATTCCTAGAGATCTTATGTTATGCCTATTAGGTCTTACATCTAGGATTTAGCCGTATATAATGCCTAGAGGTCTTTATTTTTATGCCTTTCAGGTCTTACATCCAGAGGGGTTATATATAATGCCTAGAATTCTTATGTTATGCATGTTAGGTCTTACATCCTAAGGTGGCATTCTCATGTGCACTCCCTTTCAATGTCAATTATGGCCAAGCATTGATTTGAATTTGGAGAATTTGGTACTACATAGAGCTTTGGTGTTATACTACATATATAGGATTTCTTTTGTGATTATTGGGAGCCTAGCCTAGGTCTTCTTGATCATAGTATATTATGATAGAAATATTTTTCCTTGAATGAAGTGCCCATGAACTTCAAATGTGCTTTATTTCTAGAAATACAAGTGTTTGGTAAGAGAAAACAGCTTTGTTTATCATATAATAAAATGGGACTTGTACTAGTACCTAGATGAGAAACTCTTCTAGTACTCTCCTAAGCCACATTGATTCTTTTGTAGCTATTTTTGTAGTCAGCCTTTGATTAAAGGGTTATAGAAGGTAGCAGTTTAAGTATTACTCCATCCATGTGATAGAACCTATACCATATTTTGAAGACATGGCTTGACGCATATGTCCTATCAATAGGATCACCAACATAGTCAATAACTCAATAATCAATAATTTATGTTTTTATGCAAGAAAAATAAAACCCACAATTAGTTTAATAAGAAGTAAGTCAACTACATAAAACATGATATGTGACAATACTTTAAAAAATGTTTGACAATTTTATCAAGGAGATCATATGAGATTTTAATAAACATAAGTGTGTATAATTTGTCATGTTTCTACAAGGAATAAATGGTCATCCTACTAAACATATAGTAACTATCCATAAAAAAATTTAAAGAAATGGGTGACCCATCCTTTCCAAGCTTGCTCCCTAGATAGTTTATTAGGGAAACAACCACCCATTACAAGTAGGTGCTCTATACCCAAGAAATTTAGAGTTTTTATAAAACACATGAAGCTCATACTAAAACTAAATGTATGTTTATCCAATTTTGAAAAAAATAGAGTTTTTATAGGAATCCCCTTTAAGTATAGAGGAGATGATTAGTTTATTTATACTTTTCAAAAATTATGACACAAAATTGGGTGGAGCCAAATTCATTTATTCCACCCTAGACTAGATTTTATAAACCTATTTGCAAGAGCATGAATCTAATAGATCAACAAAACTTGATAGTTCATCCACTAACAATAGAAAATTATTAGTAGCTAGTTATTCTCTAGCTCACCAGGACTCACTAATGTGCTCGAATGTATGAAATAGTTGGTCTTTGCCAACTTTAGGATCACAAGAATCATCTAAATATTTCTATATTTGAGCAAGAGAAATTTCCAAAATATGAAGCAAAATGCCATATGAGACATACCATTGACATAAAATCAATAAACAAGGTGAGGCATGCAAAAAACTTCAGTGTTGATTTTTTTTGTAATTACATGTTGACTCTTAAATCTCTCTACTTTGATTCATAATATTTATCATCCTTGTACTTTTGCAACAATTATAATTTTATTTTGAGCTACATGTTCTCAAATACTGTTGAATGTATTTATTGTGAAAATTGCACTATTCATAGCAAGATATGTATTTATTGCAGGCCATGACCTTAGAGGATTTTGTTAATACAACATCCTATGATACATGCACTCAAAGACCATAAAATCAAAGATAATCATACAATTATTAATGTATTATTATTATCAAGTATTTGTAGCATATTTTTTTATTATATTCCTCTCTTGTGTAATTAATTTCACACAAATATGAAATATAGAATAAATTTCTCACAAAATCTAGATCTCTCTTGACATACAAACATGATAGTACATCATACTTAGGAAAATAAAATATTTGTCTCCCTAACCTTGAATAAAACAATGCATTGGAGCTACCACATAACAAAAATATATCCTATCACACACTTCTTAGTCCTTGGGCCTATTTCACAATAAATTATGTAGGGCATCTTATACTACAATACATATGCTCTAAGATTAGGCAAGTGGGTAATAGAGAATCCAATTAGAAATGTATGGTTAAGTTTACCATTTATACCTATAGTGTGATTAAGCTTACCATACACCTTCACAATTGTAGGATGGCTTCACAATTTTGATTTGGTCTATCAATAAATTTTTGCTTTTTAAAAAAATTAAGAAAAAAGATCTTGCTAGTGCAAACTTAAATCCATAAAACACATCTCACTAAAATCTTCTAGAGTTTGTCAAGTAGTTTATATGATTGTCAATTCCATGTGGAAGTGCACCTTGTAGAAAATTCAAAAGACCTACATTTTAGATTAGTTTTGAATTTCTTGATATGCTTGGCATTTGGTTAAGATGAAAATAAATAATTACATTGAAAGGTGTTCTATAGTGGATGGAAGGAGTCACATGTTGTGAACATAAAAAACCTTTAACTTAAACTTGATAGGTCGTTTATATGTCAAATAATTAATAAATAATAAACATAAATATTTAAAAATAACATAAATTTGATAGGTCATTTGAGGGCTCAATTTGGGTCTTTAGCGGAGGTTATCCCTCCCCTCTCCCCCCATTTTGAGACTTTGAAGGATGATGTCTCATGGAAGATTGTTCAAAGAAGGAAGTGAGGTCTTTCTAAACCTGCCAAGTGCTTTCCAAATCCAAGTCAAGGGTGCTTAGAAAGATATGAATTTTCAAACAAAACAAACTTAGAATTACTGAAATAATGAGTAGTGACTTTTTCAAAAATAAAATAAATTTTCAAAATAAATCTAAACAAATAATAAAATAATTTGATTCTTAAAAATTAAATTTTAGTGTCCATGTAATAAATAAATAAAAATTTAACTCTTTAAAAATTTGGAACGATGTATTTAAGATGAATTTAGATTGAAGTTCTTAGCTTATTTACATGAATGTCTAGTGTGAAAGGTTGGAGGGAGTGCACAAGGTGTTTGACCATATTGAAGAAGAGACAACATTTCAAGAAATATGGAAGAAAACTACATGAGTGGCAACATTATTTTTGCAATCCTTATTGAGCATCTCAAGTCTAAATTAGAGGGTACCAAAACTAAAAATCTTGGGCATGACATGGTTGGCTAACTTTTCTCTAACTCCATGGGAGAAATATCAAAGTCATGACCTTTGAGTGAAGTGAGAAGATGCACATTATAAAGGTCATCACATAAGCAATAGGGAAACTTTATAATAGTAGTATAAAGATGACTATTTATAATATGCATCAAAGAAGTTTTGTTTTTCAAGGAAACTTTCACTAGAACTGATCAATATCACATTTTGATGATTGTTTGCAATGTTTTCTTATGCACTTACAAAGTTAACAAGTGAAACATGAAGGCTCTCATGATGATGATCATCATTACAATTTGTAGGAATAAAGCTTTAACTAAGTATCATAAAAACTTTGATGTGCAAAAAGTCCCTCAACTACATGACTATAATTAATAAAACATTTGCATTTTTGTTCTCCATAAAGAATTATGGTGATAATAATGTCTTGAATGTTATTTTGCTTGTTTTTGATAAAGTCAGCTAGAAAAAAGGGTCTAGATCCCTGTACAAAATAACCCACAAGGCAAAACAAAAGCCTCCCATAGGCTAGAAACAACACATTAACAACAAATACATAGCAACACATAAAAACCTAAAACCCAACAGAACTGAATTTCAACAAAACCAACCAACAAAAAACATAGGACGACCAACCAGGGATTCCCATCAATCCCATACTTAGTGAGGAACTTGAGCATCCAAATTAAAGGCCTATAATCAATGTTATTATGTTGTTTTAATATGAATTGGAAAAAATAAAAAGAATGGGTTGTGTTTTTATGAATGAACCACATGGTGAAGATATATAAAGATAAACCATATAAAATATACATGATATGCACTACAAAGGCCACAACATAATCCAAATTATTTTTCTTGTTAGTGATAGAATTTTATCCAAATTAAAGGCCTATAATCAATGTTATTATGTTGTTTTAAAATGAATGGAAAAAAATAAAAAGGTGGGCTTATGAATGAACCACATGGTGAAGATATATAAAATATAAGCCATACAAAATATACAAGATATGCACTACAAAGGCCTCAACATAAAATTAATCAAAATCCCTATAAGAAGGTGAAGGGATAAAAAAGCATTGGGCATAATCTTGAGTGTTATAAGTACCTAATTAGAGAAAATAATTGTCTCTTTACAACCTCATTGCATAACATGATGAGTGGGAAGTGAGTAAGAAATGAAGGGAGGGTTCTGATGGTTCAAAATGCTTAAATTTGGCAAAAAAATGAGACATGCTATCTTACAATAAAAGAAGTATGCAAATGTTGTATTTCTATACACTACACCTACAACTTGGAAGGGTTGTTTGCAACATTTAGATATTGTGATGTTGGTAATGAAAAAAATAGCACTATTATTCTTTGTAACTTAAAAAAGAGATATGGCAATGAGTTATTGTGAACAACATATTGTACGTTATTTCCAAATATGAATGTAATTACATGAATAAGTCTTAGATCACATCAAACCTACTATACTTGGTGTTAGAAGTGAATTTCAATTGTAATTTCTTTTAGAAGTCCCTTATTTGGGAATAATTATACCATGGTTTTACTACCATTATAGTTACTTGATATGCTATTTAAACACCATATAGTTATATTACTTTTGTTGGTCCTTGAATAATCATGCCACCTAATTAATAATGCAATTCACTAGTCTTCATTAGAGGTGTTGCATTACAATTTTATGCTAAAAATCTTGAGTTGTTCTTTGAATGTTTAGTAAAAGTTCTTCAAATAAACTAGGCACCCTAATTAATTCTTTCAAAAAAATATGTGAGTTAAGCTAGGTAACAAGAACAATGGGTTCATAAATCATGAAAATTTAAAACACATAATGTGTGAGTGAACATTATGGAATGACAAGAATTTTGAAATGAAAGTAAACAACAACAATTGTACATCATAACTGATTTTGAAGCATAAATGCTAAAGACTATAAAAGTAAAATATTTATAAAAAATGTCAAAAAGTAGAATTTAAGAGCTTAACAATGATATCACTTGAAAAATGATTAGTATAGCCTATTTGGCTCTGATACCATGTTAGAAATTAGGATCTAAGGATACTGATCATTATAAATAAAATGTAAAATAAATAAAATGAGAGTTATAGAAGTATAGATTTAACACATTGCACAACATATACATGGGTAAAACCCTTCTGGGTTAAAAACCCCATAAAACATCATTTTATTATAAAGCACTTACAAACTTATCTGTAAAAATATAGATAGAACATGTGGATACACTTCTATTTACTTCCACATGACCAATAATACTTCATGTGCATAGTGATAGAATTCACTATAAATCTCCAATGCACATGAATTATATGGGAGAAGGGGTGGCAAATACCTGAAGGGGTATTATTCACATCTATTCAAAACAACCATTTGTAAATAATTAATAATCTAATAGTTATTAGATTATTAATTATTAAATGTTATATGCTTTATAAAGCATATACTAAGCATAAGGTTTTATAACCTTATATTAGAACAATACATAAATGTTATAAGGGTATTGTCCCCTAATAACATTATGTTATAACAAAAATGGACCTAAAACCCATGTTCATAGGTAAGTGGGGAGCAACAATTTTCTTGGGTATGCAAAAAAATCTGCAACACTGCTTACCAGACCCAATAAAAAATGTTTGCACATGTGGAATTTTTAGCTCTAATACACTGTAATAGTATGGAAACCTAAACTTATAGTTTCCATGATTTTTTTGTGGGAATCTCTAGATAAGGTCAACTTCCTCTTCTAATCTACAACTCTAGTCTAATGCTACTCTAACATGTAGAAAAGAAGCCAATATAATGGCTAATCTGAACTACTCTAACAAGGTAGGTAAAAGAGTTAGATGGAGGATAAGGGTTAGAAAAGGGGGACTAGGGAGTAAAGGCATAAAACAAAATGGAAGATGCAGAAAAATATTGATGACCAATTAGATCTCTCTTAAGTAGTCAACTAGTTATCAATCATGAAACACCAGTGTTTGTTCTCAAGGCTAACTCAACTTTTGCAAGATTATCTACATGCATATATAACTCCCTCAATTAACATCATCATGGTCAAATAAATTTTGATCACATAGACAAACTACTTACATCCAAGGGTCATTAGAAAAGAAACATAAATACCCTCACAAAATAACCAAAGAACACTCTTTAAGTCGAGGTGTGATAAATAAAGCCAATGAAAGCACTTCTTATCATTAAGAGCCAAAATATGTTTACAAGGGGACTAAGCCCATATTTATACAACCACAAGATTCAAACTTGTGCAATGAAAACCAAAGAGAACATGAGAAACTTATAAAAGAATAGAGAAAGAGAGTAGGAAAGAATGGGACAAATATGAAAAAGGCCTCAACATTTTCCTGATGACCTAGATGAGATACTAAATTGGTGGCTGAGAATATGCATGTGCAAGTGGTGGAGAAACTTGGTTTCTACTCTTAGAGCCATGATTGCCTCTATTAGTTGGTTTTGCCACTTGCAATGATTATGTGAGGAGGGCCTATTAAATCTAACAAAGAAAGCATCTTATTCATCCACGAAGGCATAGGGAGAGGTGACTACATTGATAGGCTATGACCATGAGGGCACAAAAATATTGGTGACCAATTAGATCTCTCTTAAGTAGTCAACTAGTTATCAATCATGAAACACCAGTGTTTGTTCTCAAGGCTAACTCAACTTTTGCAAGATTATCTACATGCATATATAACTCCCTCAATTAACATCATCATGGTCAAATAAATTTTGATCACATAGACAAACTACTTACATCCAAGGGTCATAAGAAAAGAAACATAAATACCCTCACAAAATAACCAAAGCACACTCTTTAAGTCGAGGTGTGATAAATAAAGCCAATGAAAGCACTTCTTATCATTAAGAGCCAAAATATGTTTACAAAGGGACTAAGCCCATATTTATACAACCACAAGATTCAAACTTGTGCAATGAAAACCAAAGAGAACATGAGAAACTTATAAAAGAATAGAGAAAGAGAGTAGGAAAGAATGGGACAAATATGAAAAAGGCCTCAACATTTTCCTGATGACCTAGATGAGATACTAAATTGGTGGCTGAGAATATGCATGTGCAAGTGGTGGAGAAACTTGGTTTCTACTCTTAGAGCCATGATTGCCTCTATTAGTTGGTTTTGCCACTTGCAATGATTATGTGAGGAGGGCCAATGAAATCTAACAAAGAAAGTATCTTATTCATCCACAAAGGCATAGGGAGAGGTGACTACATTGATAGGCTATGACCATGAGGGCACAAAAATATTGGTGACCAATTAGATCTCTCTTAAGTAGTCAACTAGTTATCAATCATGAAACACCAGTGTTTGTTCTCAAGGCTAACTCAACTTTTGCAAGATTATCTACATGCATATATAACTCCCTCAATTAACATCATCATGGTCAAATAAATTTTGATCACATAGACAAACTACCTACATCCAAGGGTCATAAGAAAAGAAACATAAATACCCTCACAAAATAACCAAAGAACACTCTTTAAGTCGAGGTGTGATAAATAAAGCCAATGAAAGCACTTCTTATCATTAAGAGCCAAAATATGTTTACAAAGGGACTAAGCCCATATTTATACAACCACAAGATTCAAACTTGTGCAATGAAAACCAAAGAGAACATGAGAAACTTATAAAAGAATAGAGAAAGAGAGTAGGAAAGAATGGGAGAAATATGAAAAAGGCCTCAACATTTTCCTGATGACCTAGATGAGATACTAAATTGGTGGCTAAGAATATGCACGTGCAAGTGGTGGAGAAACTTGGTTTCTACTCTTAGAGCCATGATTGCCTCTATTAGTTGGTTTTGCCACTTGCAATGATTATGTGAGGAGGGCCCATGAAATCTAACAAAGAAAGTATCTTATTCATCCATGAAGGCATAGGGAGAGGTGACTACATTGATAGGCTATGACCATGAGGGCACATGCCAAACATGAGTCTAGAAGCCACCTTGATTTAGTGTTGCTAACCTAGAGGATTAAAAGATCTTGGTAGAGGTGAAGCTATGTTATTGTCATGGAGAATCTTGTGACCTCTCACAGTGAATGAACTTCTATAAAGGTGAACTTGGATGGGTTCTACAATGATACCAGGAGAGGCTCTAAGACATTGGATTATCTAGAGATCAATGATTGGTAAGAATTGGAAGATGTTGCCCTGGTGATAACTCTTACAAATTCTACTAAGGAAATAAAGTAGAAAATGACAAAGGAGGTGGTCCCACATAAACATTAAGAAACATGAAGTGAATATGACTCTATTGCATTAAGCAACTTCCCATTACTTAGTTCAATAGCACTTAAACTATTTTATCATAATGTGACCAACTAAAAAAGTGAAAATCTAGTGTATTCCACACTACACCATATCTCATTCACTTTTCCAATTTGACTGCCAACTATGATGACAAGACAAACATCCCATACTACTTATGGTCATCACCAAAAATGGTGTAGCTACTTAGAATAATACATATGTAATACAATGTAGTATTCCTAACTTGACACTAACAACCAACACTTAATTTCACCACAACCTATTTAACCTTTGAGATGGGTAGATTTTAGCATCTATTGCCTACATGCTACAAGAGAAAGCTAGTCCTACCCTATTATGGAGGGTAGCTCCTTGCATCCATCACTTGCATGCTACTGGTAAAATCTAGGTAAACCCTATGACATGATGATTGCTCCTATTTATAGAGCATGCTCCCTAACGTATTTCATTCAAAGTAGTGATAAGCTTGATTGCTAAACAAGTCATACAATTTATTAGTGCATTAATCACCTAGGGAAGAATACGATGAGCTATGCTTATAAGAGAAGGTGTCCTCTACATATGCCCTCATAGTGCCTTTGACTTAGTTCTAGTCGTGTTGCCATATGAGACAACTCCTATATTAGACTTGGTTCTTTCTTGTTGTGGGGCTAAAGCCATCGAAATATGAATGGTAACTAGGTTGTATTATGAGTTTCTCACACCCTGGATTGGTTGACTATGGCATCAACCACCTAGATCATAGATTTAATGACCTATACATGGCTCACTAGGTCTTAGATGTTAGAAATTTTGTTAAACAATAAGTGAAACCTCCTTCTCACTTAGACTTCAACTTGCAACTAATGTAGGCACAAGCATTTACAAACATACATTTACAAAACCTCAATGATCATGCTTACTTTACTCTCTTAAACACAATTCCACATATTACAAAGAAGACACATACCACACAACTATCCAACATTTTTAGTTTGGACCATACACTATATTATGGTAAGTTATTAGTTTATGGAATTCTTTGACTCACAATGTTTCTCATACCAAATATTTAAGGGTTTAAAAATTCTCAAATCACACTTATCAAATATCAAGTATATTTGATTCCACACTCTAATGTTCCTAAAACATGATTTTTTTATTCTTTGATAGGATTTAACTATTAACTATTAATTCTAATTAGATAATTTCTCTATTAGACATCAAAGACAAAATAACATAGTCCAGTTTAAATATGGTTATTGACAATCATTAGAGCCCAATTTAAATTTAATAAAAGATACAGTAAAATATTGTCAAATCTTATACAGTTAATTACGTTATCGAATCACCCCCTCTTTACGTACATCTCTACCATCCCTACCCATTATCATTCATAATTAATATTTACACCATCCATCTATTAAAATGTACATCTAATGCTTAGTGACCTTACCATTTAAGAAAACTTGCTTAATTTTAATATTTCAATATAACGAATACGATTCATCTTTCCTTTCCTCTTCATACTATTCTACTACATTCCGCACCTTTTAATTTATGCCTTAATAATTTTAACTTTATACCTTTTCCTCTTCACTAAATTTTTTAGAGGGATAATAAGAAAAGAAGAAAGGAACAACCCCTTTATTTAAAAGCACAGTTTGCAGAAACATTAAATATATAACTTCAGATATTACACATGGAGTGATAAGACAAAATTGTGATAGCCATTTCACAATTCATGGAGTCATGATGCAGATTCTCTTTTTTAAACAATTAAAACTAAATAATAGATTTATTGAAACTCTTGATGTAGATTCTCTTTTTTAAACAATTAAAACTAAATAATATCTTTATTGAAACTCTTGTTAGTTGGACTAATGAAGACTCCAAAAATCATACAGCGTGGAAAGGAAAATCAAGATAAGAAGGTGAAGGGAGGGCACATAAATGACCCCTCATTGAATCAGTTTCAGTAGGAGTGTCATCCTCATGGCTTACAACAACATTCTTCTATTTTCATATCAAGAATCAGTATACAACCATGAAAGGAGCTTTATATATGAAAGGAGAGGGAGGCCACACAAACTAAACTTTATGTACAGTGTAAATGAACTGGTTTTGTAGTGAAAGTTAAAATTTAGTATATAAATAAAGAGCAACAGCATAGCTAACACTCATATGAGAGATTTGCATCAGGGTCATTTTTCTTGGATGTGCACACTCCATTTAAATGTCATTCACTTAAATATCATCCATTTCAATTATCAAACAGGCAATAATAATTTTGCACCTCATCCACAATAAAATGTGGTAAATATTTGTCCTATTTTTATTGACCAAAGTTAACTTTTAATTATTGAAGTGGATGATGTTTAAGAATGATCAGATGTACAAGTGCATATGCTATTATTTGTATTCAGAAAACAAGTAGCAATTTCTACCCACAAATGAATTAAGAGACAAGAATAAAACAAAGGTATTCCAGTAGGTTAAAGTTGCTCACAAGTACTTCAATTCATTTTTTTTTCTAACACAAACAGAAACCAAGTCGACATTTATTTTTCTCTTTCTCATTGTCACTTCGTAGTTGTATTAACAGTGGCAATAATTTGTAAAGCAGTAAGGCAGCCAACTTACCTTGAAAATCCCCTCTAACTCTATGCAGTTGGCTTCAGCTCGTTCTCAGTTGCAACCTCCTCAGCGGTGTTCAAATCCTCCTACCAACCATCTGTTCTCTACTATCCATTGCCCTTCTTCCATTTGCAAGCCCACATGCTTTTTCCTCTCATCTTCTTCTCCCTTTTTAATTATTTCATTGAATTGGGGCAGTAAATATTCTCCGTAATATTTGTTGACTTCCCGTTGTTGTTTAAGACCTTTGCTAAGGTGAACAATACATTTCATTTATCACCTCTCTTCCCATAATCTCATTTTGGCTAATAATTGATAGTGGTAGTATTTAAGCAAGCTAATTGACTTGTTTTGCAAGTTTATGTACATGTTTTGAAAGTCTTATTATTTGTGAAGTGTTATTATTTATATTTGTGAAAGTCTTTTTCATCTTAATGTTCCATTTTGTTAAGGTAGAACAAAATAGCAAAGGTCTAGGTCTTTCTTTGGCAACTCTCCTTTTAGTGGTAGATACAAATACACATGTGTGCACCAACTGCTTGTCTCAAATTTAGAATGATTTAAATAGTCAAAATTAATCTCCTGTGAGCTCTATGTGAGCTGCGTACTTCTTAAAAATTTCATTTATCATTGCCTTTTGAAAATGACTATATTAGTGACTTTGCTAACATTTTTAGTGAACATATGTATTTAGGTGAAAATTACAACTTCCTAATTACAAAATACTACTATACGTCTTCTTTCTTCCCCTACAAATAGCCCATTGGCAGATCTGTTGCACATAAATATTGTGCAACTGCTAGTTAATAGTGGTAGTATCTAATCAAGTTTGGAAGATAATGTGTAGGAATTGTTAGTTGGATAGTGGTGGAATGAATAGATACTAATTATCTAGTAAATGAGATCATGTTTGTATCAAACACAACCTAAATTAATATTAACACTTTAAGCTATGATTTTAACAATATTTGTAATTAACTCATTTTATTAAGCACTAAGTATATGTATTAACAAAATTTTATACTTGTAATAAATTAAACATGATTGTTGTTAAAAACTATAAGTATATATTAAGTACTTACCTTTTGATTGAATCTCAAATTTAGACATGACATGGCATACATTTAAATGAGTGTTGGACCGACACAACCAATCAAGCATTAAAATTTTTATCTTTGATATAGTCATAAAATCTACATCACCTTGCATCTTGGCATTTGCAAGATAAATCAAATTTCTTTGCACATGATTTACCAAATAAAAATTAGTACTTAGTTATAAACAATGTGCTATAAAAGATGAAGGGAATAATATTATAACCAACAGAAGAAGTCAAAAATATGTGTGGAGAGAAAAGGTATCAAATAATACCATCAAAGGAAAAAGACATCTAGAAACTTATAGAGTGGATGGATAAGATAGATACTCCACCACAAAAGTTGTGTTATACTACACAAAAGACAAGAGAAGATAAGGATGAGGAAGAAAATCCTCAAAACTTAGAGATAGAAGTTAATGAGGGAGAAAGAGAGATAGCCACTACCAATGTGGCAAAAAATAAATACTTTAACCAACCTTTAAGAACAAGAGAAGGAAATATAACACCAGAAGAGAGCCCTAAACTTGCTACAATTGGGGACTATTGGGATGAGAAGCAAGTTATGCAAGTTGTGGAGGTACTAAGAGAGTATGAAGATCTATTTCCCTGCACTTTTATGGATCTTAAGGGCATTAAGGAAGAATAGATAGAGTGATGAAAATTCAGTTGAAGGAGGGCACAAAACCACAAAAGAAAAGACCCTAGAGACATAATCCTAATGTAAAAACCAAAGTTAATAATAATTTAGACAAGATGTTGGTTGGCAGTATAATCAAACCAATAGAATATGTTAAGTGGATAAGCCCTATGGTTGTACAACATAAGAAACTGGGCAAAATAAGGGTGTGTGTCGACTTCAGAGAGCTCAATAAGGCTTGTGTGCATGATCCCTTCCCCACTCCATTTATAGAAGAAGTGCTTGAATCAATAGCAAGTAGGGAAGTTTACTCTTTCACAAATAGTTCCTTAGGATATCAGCAAGTGAAAATTCAGGAAGAAGATCAACCTAAAACTACATTTGTAACTAAATGGGGGTCTTTCATGTAAACTGTGATGCCATTTGGCCTAAAGAATGCACCAACAATATTTTAAAAAATAACGATAAACGCATTTAAGGACTTTATTCACAACTTCCTACAAGTATACCTTGATTATTGGACTATTTATGGGTTGATCAAAGATCATGTCCAAGTACTTTGTTTGATGTTGGAACAATGTAGAAGTCTACAAATTTCATTAAACTTGAAGACATGTCTCTTTGCGGTACCTTTTGGTACATTACTAAGCCTTATCATATGCAAAGAAGGATTAATGGTCGATCCACTGAAAGTAGCAATAATCTTAAATTTTCAACCCCAAAGATAGTTACTAAAGTTAGAACATTTTTGTGTTATAATAGCTACCATAGAAAATTCATAAAAGGATATGCAGCAATTACTAGGCCAATAGAAGAGCTTCTAAAAAAGAAAACAAATAAGACTTTCCAATGGATAGAACAATGCCAAGAAGAATTAAATACACTCAAGAAGAAAATAGTATAAGCACCAATCCTAGTGTTTCTAGATTGGAATATTCCTTTTCATGTACATGTCGACACTTCTAGCACTGCAATTGCAATGTTAGCTCAACCAAGAGGAAACAAGGACCACCCAATTGTATTTTCTAGGCACAAACTATCTCAAGAAGAAAGAAATTATACAACAATAGAATTGGAGGCTCTAGCTATGGTCTATGCACTATAAAAGTTCAGACACTACCTTTTGGCCACCCAATTCACAGTTTTCACAAACCATGAGACACTCAATTACTTAGTGAATAGGCTGGTTATCCAAGGCAAAATTTGCAGATGGTTACTCCTATTCTAGGAGTTTGAATTTAAAATCATGGTAAAGCTAGGGAAAGCTAATCAAAGGACCAAATTATTTGTTAACATGTATCACAGTCTCTATTGTTAGGGAAAGCTAATCAAGGACCAAATTATTTGTTAACATGCATCACAATCTCTATTGTTAGGGAAAGCTAATCAAGGACCAAATTTATGTTAGCACAGTGCCTATGGTGGCCCACACACTTCAAAGATGTGAACCAATATGAAAGACATAGTGATGTATGCCAAAGGGTATGGAAACCTATTACAAGAGATGATACGCCCTTACACCTAGTACTAGTATAAGCCCCATTCTAAAATGGGTAATTGACTTTATTGGACCCATTGAACACCCCCCCCCCCCCCCGCCTCCCCACAAAGAACTCCAAAGAAAGATTTATCATAACAGGGGTGGAATACCTTACTAAGTGGGATAAGTTTGAAGTGACTAAAGATTGCACTACTAAAATTGTCACAAGATTCATACATCAAAATATCATAACTAGATTTGGTAGCCCTCTTAGCCTAACCAGTGATCAAAGGAAATTTTTTTTGAAAAAGTTGTGGTTTCTTTTATTTGATGAAAAAGAGTTGTGATTGTTGTCTATGGTATTGTGAATGATTTATTTATGGTCTCTTGATGAAATGCATTGCATAAGTTATGATGGAAAGTGTACAAGGTTTCAATGGACAAGAAGTTACACTGGAGAAACTTAGGAGAATGCTCTGCATTCCTCTCCATTTGAAGTAACGGCCTTGCAGTTTGGAGATTAGATAGAGATAGATGTGAAGTGTGCATGATCCAAATTTTAGAGTATGAAAGTTACCATAGAACTTTCCAGAGCTAGTAGAGTGAAGATAGTGGTACAATGGTGTTGTAGTCAGAAAGAGTTAAAGGAATGCTCTGCATTTGAAGATGTGGTCTTGCGGCTTGAAGGACAATTAGATACAGATAGGAAGGATAGATCATGTTGCTGATTAGGGTTTTTAGAAGGAGAAAGTGAAAGCCACCATATTTCACCACATTATAATGTTTAGCTTTGCTATTTGGAAGATATGTTTAGATTGTCTATATGTTTTGCTCATTTCAAGTTTCAGGTATTGAGGAATTGTACCACAAGTCTATTTTTCAATGTTCTATTTCAAGATAGTGTAATCAGAGTATGCAAAGGATACTAACTTCAGTGTTTGAGTGTTTGCGCCAGCATGAAGTAGCATGAAGTTGTGAAAGAAGTGTATGAGAATGTTTTTGCAAGTTATATAATGTTTGTAAAATGATCCGCATGATGTTATCTGGTATCTCTAATACTGCTTTAGGTTTGGAGCTAATGCATGAGAGGTTAAGTATTTGATGGGCTGACAAGGTAAGCTTAGGTGATTGTGCTGTGTGTTTGGAAGTGTGCACTAGTGTGGAGATGTGTGCTAAGGAAAAATAGGTCTTGGTTATCATTTGGTTTGAACTGCTTTAGATTTCTACATTACCGTTGATGTCTTTGGGAGCCAACTTGTTGCACGTTTCATGTTACACATTTCATCTTGGTTGACAAAGGAGAAAGGTTTTGAAGTGTTGCATAGGATATATATGAAAGATCAAGGTTGTTGCAAAATGCATGAGTGTGAGTGAGTGAACGAGGATGTATGTGCGAGTGTGAAGAGTGAGTATGTGTGTGTGAAGGAGATAAGTGATCTGGAAGATGAGAAGGAAATCTAGTGAATGTATTGCATGATTTATAATAGAGGTAGTGTTGTGTTGTGTTGCAGAAGTGTGTTAAAGATAGCAGAGTTGTTTGAGTAGAGGTGTTGTTGTGGAGGTGTTTGAACTAGCAGAATCAATTAAGTGTTTTGTATAGAGGTTGCAGCCTCTTCTTACATAAGTGTTGTAGTACTTTAGGGAGTTGTAGCTCCCTTTGGGTTGGAGCCCATAAAATAATGTATTAGGGAGTTGTAGCTTCCTTTGGGTTGGATCCTATAAAACAATGTACATTAGGGAGTTGTAGCTTCCTTTGGGATGAAGCCCATAAAATAATGTATTAGGGAGTTCTAGCTTCCTTTGGGTTGTAGCCCATAGAACTTGTTGCAAATCTATTTTTATTTGTGAGGCTGGATTTGGACAGTAGATCCAAGTAGCGTGCTCATCGTGGTTTTTCCCTTATAGGGTTTTCCACATAAATCTAGTGTTATGGTTGTGTGGTTCTGTGATTAAGTTTTGAATTGTTGTATTATTTATTTATCTGTTCAATGCAGTAGAAAGTTTTGTTGATAAATTTGAATTGGATAAAATTGTGGGATATACTGATTCACCCCCCTCTCAATATATCAGAGTGTTCAACAAAAACATAGAATGAGAAAGTATTAGAATAGAAAGAATAAGAGGAAGCACAACATGAGGTACAACAACAAGAGCCCTCATCATCAAAGAAACCTCCTCCATCCAGCCCCACATATCCATCACCTAACCCTATGCACTTGGTTTTGTGTCCATTTTAATGCTTATTTCCCCTAGGATGTTTTAGGATCATTTACCTTTGTTTTTTATCCAATTTGGTGATTACAAGTTAACAATATAGGCTCCCTAATCCATAGGAATTCACCCCTGACCATCCCCTAAAAGTTGGAACTTGAGTCATGTAAGGACACCTATGTTACCCAGTGTAGGAGCCCCTATAAGACATGTTAAACCCAAATACAAGTGACCATGTCTCTAAACTTAACCAAAATTTCCTTGCTTATTGTTACCCTAATCCTTACTACGTTTTTGTCATGCATGAACCCTAAAACTTAATATAGATCCCTATAAAATCTCATTTTTTCCTCCAATCACTCAATTATGTCATATCATTCCAAAAATAGAAAACTTAACATGTTCTCCTCTTCAATTTGTAGGAACAACATCAAAGCACCAGGGGTAATTAGCTAGGGATTTTGGATATGAAGTTATAGAAGCCTCTTGATCAAGCCAAGCTATGGAATCTTTCTAGTTTCCTTTTCGTGTTTTGCCTATAATATGCATTTTCCTTGATTCTTCATTTTCCAAGCCATTAGAAATCTCTTTTCCTTCACCATAGCCACCCTAAGTTTGCATAAACCCTTTACTAACCCTTAAATCCAAAGCCTTTTGTCCTCTTGCATACTCAATTTGTGATCACTTTTCTATCTCCTTATTGACTCCACCACAAGCACACACTACTTGTGGTAGATTTACCCCTTTGGGTTTGTTTATATAAACACTATTGTTTTTTATAATGATAAGTTAGCAAACCAAGGGCTAAACCCTATACAAACAAGAGCCCAAAGGGCCCAACAGAACAGGCCAAAGCAAGCCACACATAGACCAAAAACATAACAGAAACAACAGACAAACAACTGTCAAACAACAGACGGACAACTGTCAAATAGCAGATGAACACTTGACAACTCTAGAACTTGAGGGAACAAAACAGACTCTCTTAACCCTGGGTCGCGAAGTAGCGATGAATTGGGGAGTCCCTTCTTTCTTTGCACAACCAACCAAGAAGACTAAGAGTCGAAGTCCACCGAATGAGGTGAGAGGAGTGGATCCTCAACAGCCACCATGGGCAAGGAGCCACCACACACCGAGGGAGCTGACAGTGTACAAGAAGAGTCAGGGATAGTTGAAGGACCATCAGAGGTGATCATCGAGGGTCGAGTAGGCTCAGCTTGAATAGAAACAGTAGTTCGAGGCACCAATGGTCCTGCTGAAGGGCCAGTCGGTAGGGGATCCTGGGGAGACATAGCCTCGTAGGATGATTCAGCCAAGAAAGGATCAACCTCCCTAGAGGAACCATCCAAAGAGGGGGTGCCCATCGTCAAATGATCAGTGAGAGCATCCTTCCACTAGGATGTCGTGCCCTTGCAGTGAGCTTGAGGGAAGCCAAAGGTAATATGCCCAATGGAGAAACATCTCCTGCACTGAAAAGGGAGACCCTCATAGTCCAGCAGCTACGTCCATGGTCTGTCCTCCACCATAAAGACCACATCTCCATTGAGAGGTTTGGAGATGTCCATATCAAATAAAATACAAGCCACCGTAGTATGCCCAAGATCCCAGGTAGTAGAGTCCATTTTCAAAAAGTGTCCAATGGCATTGCCAATGGCTTCATAACAGGAATCCTCCCAATACAGACTCTTTTGTTACACACATCATATCACTGTCACTAGGTTTGTACACGCCCAATTTTCTAATCAATGCTTTTTGTGAGATTGAAATACAACACATAGGAGGTTGAGTGAGGTAAATACACCATATAGGAGATTGAGTGAGGTAGTCTCCTAAACAACATAATGAACTTTCCCATCCCCTATGTTTATATCTAATTATCTCATCATCCAAAATGAACATGAGTTGATTGCTAGCAAAAATATGGTCCCAAATTATAGACAGAGCCACCTAAAAAGTTTTAAAAGGTATTGATACAACTCTAGGTACACCCAGGAGAGACATTTGCACCACCAAGGGAACCCAAGAGGGTCACTGATGGAGCCTTCCCAGTCACTATAGTTATACTTGTAGAGATTTAATAGATTCAGACTCAAACTAGAATCAGTACCCACAATAATGATAAGAAGTTCAGGTTACTAGCTTATAAATACATCCAAATATATATTCACAGACAGGGGACTTCAATATTGAAAGTGTTTATTTGCAATCAATGATAATTTGATGAAACAACATTCAATACATGTATCTACTTATTATACTCATGGAAATTGAATGTGACAGAAACAAAACAAAAACAAACTTTTATTAGCAGATTTAACTTTACACGGCTTCCTTCACACTCTGATGCCTCTCTCGACACCGATCTCTTCTCAATCTTCTATAATCACTTGCAGTGAATTTTTTAGTGGCTAAGATTCACCAATTGGCGATTCAAAATTTGGCTAATAGTACAAGCCATAATGCAATGTGAATTGCCACATTTTTACAAAATTTTATTTTAGTCCTAGCTAAATCGCCATAACATTTATTTTATTAAACTTTTAAACTTAAAGATTCACCACAATATTTGATACCTGATTAGATTAAATTCGCCTATATTTTGTGAGTTATAGTAGAAAATAAAATTAATTTGCCAATAATATTATATAATTATTAGTTACTTTGTGGCCATATCACCAATTTTTAATCACCACCATCGATTTTATTTATAATTTAACAATTGGGGTTGTCGTCCATGGGTTAAAATGTAACCACAGAGCTCTAATGCCCATTGAGCCCAAAATTGTATTTGGGCGATTGATCTTAATTTATAATGTAATGGTTTGGGTTCTATTCCATAGGCCAAATTGTACCCATAGAGCTCGGATGTCTATGGGGCCTGAAATTGCATTTAGGCCATTGATCTCCATTGAGATCAATGGCCTAAATGCAATTTCGGGCCCCATGGGCATTAGAGCTTCACATGTACATTTTGGCCCATGGAATAGAACCCAAATCGTTAGATTATAAATAAAATCAAGGGCACTGTGAAAAATAATTTAGGACCGATTTTAAATATTCAATGTTTGATTTAAAATATTAAGGAATTAAAGAATTATAGACACAAGCACTACACCTTAAACTAGTCAATCACTACCACCCTCAGGCACTTACTTTTCCATAGGAATTTAATTTTTAAAAAAGGAAGGATTCACCATGGTAATCAATGCATTTGCCTATTTTTCATGAAGATTCACCAGGATTTTCTACAAATTTCTAGTGATTTAAATAAATTCGCCAATTAAATTAATATTTTTTTCAAAAAATGAAAGATTCGCTAATAGAAAATATTTTTTCCAAAAAAATGAAAGATTCGCCAGGATTTTATATATATATATATATATATATATATATATATATATATATATATATATTTAGGGGGGATTTCTTAAAGTTATCACTGATCACTTGCAACCCTCTATGTATCTCTTTCCTGCTATCTTCGCACTATCTCATTCCACATTCAGCCTCCTTCTTACTTCTGCAACCATCAGCCTTCTACATAATCTGACTCTTTATCTTTTCAGAACTCTCCTCTACTTGGCCTCTCTCCCTCGATATTAATCTCTTCGCTGCCTTCCATCTATTCTATGGTTGTTCACTGTCCCGTGACCTCTCAATTTCTTTAACTATCTACTCAACCATCTGGTTTGACAATAATGGTTTGATAGTTAAAATCCCCTTTCAAATGAGTTCTTGTCGCTCGGGCGACAAAAGACTTCCAAGCTGGACTCTTATTCTGAATGGCAAGCTATAGGAATTACATGTGCGACAGGAATTCAACTTGGTTTTACATATATATAGGAGTTATAAGATAATGACAGGAATTTACAAAGGATAAATGAAGAAGACCAAGAGTCATCCTTATCTACAAAGAAAAACTAGCAAAAAGAACCAAAACAACAAAAAAGAAAAAAAATAAAAT
This sequence comes from Cunninghamia lanceolata, assembly GCA_027924645.1. Classification (NCBI taxonomy): domain Eukaryota; kingdom Viridiplantae; phylum Streptophyta; class Pinopsida; order Cupressales; family Cupressaceae; genus Cunninghamia; species Cunninghamia lanceolata. Next base: position 1,427,698 of record BSBN01001256.1, read on the forward strand.
CGTAGGGCACAATGCCTCTGCATCAAAATCCCCGGGTGGGAAGAATTCATGAGTCCTGCTCATGAGGTCTGCTACTGAATAACCCTGCTTAATGATCTCATCCTCTATGAGCCAAGAAGCATCTTCAATGGGATGATTGCTCCATTTGACGAGATACTTGAAATACTCATGCTTACGGGTCTTCTTCAATAACTGCTTGTCCAAAATGCATTCGATCTACTGTGGAGTAGAGACTGTTCAAGATTGCTCTTCATAAAAAGAATTGGCTACTTTAGTTCCATCTGCTTCTATATCCCCCTTGTATGGATACAAATCTACCATGTTGAAGATGAGAGATATATTTAGATCTACAGGTAACGAAATCTCATGTGCATTGGTAGAGAACTTCCTAAGAATTTGGCAGGGACCAATCTTCTTCATCTTAAGTTTGTTGTATGTTCTAGTAGGAAATATCTCCTTCTGAAGATGTGCCAATACAAGGTGTCCAATCTGAAACTCTAATTGTCTCCTCCTTTGATCAGCATACTTTTTGTATTGCTGATTGTTGTCTTCAATGTTGTGTTTTACCTTCTCCTGAATGTCATGAATAACTTGAGCAAATTCCTCCCCATGTGCACTCCTCTTCTCCATACCAGCAAGATCTCAAAGTTCCAATACACCCCATGGATGCATACCATACACCACATAGAAAGGACTGAAACCTGTGCTTTTATTTGGGGAGTCATTATATGCAAACTTAGCTTGTACCAACATGAGATCCCAACTTCCAGGTGAACTACCAATAAGACACCTTAACAAATTACCAAGGCTTCTATTGACAACCTTGGTTTGACCATCCGTTTGTGGATGATAAGCAAAACTAAAATTCAGATTTGTGCCCAATTTCCTCCATAGGGTCCTCCAAAAATGACCCACAAACTTAGTATCCCTGTCAAAAATTATGCTTCTTGGAATACCATGCAGCCTTACAACTTCTTTAGAGAACAAATTGGCAATGTTAGTGGCATCACTACTCTTCTTGCATGGCATGAAATGCACCATTTTCAAAAATCTATCTACCACAACAAAAATTGAATCATTGCCCCTTTGTGTTCAAGGCAAACCCAAAACAAAATCCATACTTATGAAATCCCAAGGCCTGGTTGGAACTGGTAATGGCTGATAGAGTCTAGCATTTTGACTTCTTCCTTTGACATATTGACAAATTATGCACCTTTCCATATATCTTTTCACGTCTGCCTTCATCTTTGGCCAATAATAATGAGTGGTCAGCAATTGAAAAGTCTTATCCTATCCAAAGTGACCAGTAAGACTATCATGCTATGCTTTTCCTTCAACAAATTATCTCTCATGGAGCAGGGATACACAACTTGTTTTCCTTAAACAACAAACCTTCTTGAATCATGTAATCAATCCATGGTTCTTTATTTCTGCAAATAGGATCATTGCAAGCTGCAAATGCTTCTCCAAAATCTACATCCTCTGCATAGAATTCTTTCAAACTTTCAAACCCCACACTGTTAGTTTGTATTTCACACAACAATAAACTCTTCCTACTTAAGGCATCAGCTACTCTATTCATTTGACCACTCTTATGTTTCAAAATAAAGTTAAAACTCTGAATATACTCAACCCACTTAGCATGCCTTTGATTCAATTTGTGTTGGTTGTTAATGAACTACAAAGCATGGTTATCTGTATACACATTGAACTCTTTGGGCAATAGATAATGTCTCCATTTCTTGAGGGAATGAGCCAAAGCATAAAACTCCAAATCATAAGAAGAATATTTTCTTTTTGCTTCATTTAATTTCTCACTAAAATATGCAACCAATTTTCCCTCTTGACTTAGGACTGCCCCAATAGCCAACCCACTAGCATCACACTCTACTTGAAACACTTTATCAAAATCAGGCAAAGCAAGTATGGGTTGTTCACTCACCTTCTTCTTGACAAATCTAAAATTTTCTTCAGCCTCTTTGGTCCAAACAAACGGTCTTTTATTCCCCTTAATAGTCTCCAAGATAGGTGCTACTACATGACTAAAATTTCTTATGAACTTTCTATAAAAACTAGAAAGACCATGAAAGCTCCTTACCTCCATGACACTTCTTGGTGATGGCCAATCAAGTATGGCCTGAACCTTGTCTTTATCCATCTTCAGCCCATCTTTTGACACCACAAAGCCCAAGTAAACCAGTTTGGTCTGCATAAACACACACTTCTTCAGATTGATCTACAATTTCTCTTCATGTAGCCTCCTCATAACCTACTTCAAATGTTCTATATACTCCTCTTTGGACCTGCTAAACACCAAAATGTCATCTAAATATACAATCACAAATTTACCAACGAATGGTTTCAAAACCTCATTCATTAGTCTCATAAAAGTACTAGGAGCATTAGACAATCCAAAAGGCATAACTAGCCACTCATACAACGCATCACTAGTCTTAAAGGCTATTTTCCATTCATCCCCCAGTCTGATTCTTATTTGATGATAGCCACTTTTCAAATCTATCTTAGAAAAATACATGGAGCCACTCAAACAATCCATTAAATCTTCAATTCTAGGTATGGGAAACCTATATCTTATTGTGATTTTATTAATTGCCCTTGAATCAGTACACATATGCCATTCCCCTCCTTTCTTTGGAACAAACACTGTAGGAACAGCACAAGGGCTCAAGCTTTCCCTTATCAAACCCTTCTTCAAAATGTCCTCCACTTGCTTCCTTATCTCCTCATTTTCCATAGGTGTTAACCTATAGGCAGCCTTATTTGGAAGGCTAGCACTCGGAATTAAATCAATATGATGGCTAATGCTTCTAATAGGAGGCAATTCATTAGGCAAATCAGTTGCAACAATGTCCATATTCTCATTCAAAATGTTTTGTACTTCAATAGGCAAATCCTCCAATTTTGTAGAAGTCATTACACATCTAGGTTTAAGAACCAAAGCATAACCAAATTATTCACTCTTCAAATCATTCAAAAACTCTTTACCACTTACCATTATTACCTTACTGATGTTGCTACAGCTATTGTTCTCTTCTTTCTCCCTTATAGGTAGCAAGGTATGCTTCTCTTCATCCTTCTCAATGGTATATGTGTTCTCCCTTCCATCATGCACCGCTTTCCTATCAAATTGCCACGGTCTTCCAAGAAAAACATGGCACACATCCATGGGGATTATATCACATAAAACACAATCTTTATAACTGCCAATCTGAAAATCAACATAGGCCTACTCACTAACCAATATTTGATGACCTTTTTGCAACCAAAACAATTTGTATGGAGTGGTGTTTAATCCTTTTAAGATTCAACTTTTCTACCATCTCAGTTGCAGCAATATTATCTGTGCTACCACTATCTATAATGAGCTTACAACATTTACCTTGTGACTTACACTTGGTTTTGAACAATGCTACTTTCTTTTTGTGGCTTCAACAACACCCTCTTAAGCAATAAAGACTCACCTGATTCTGGTTCATCCTTGTGGTGCACTGGTGACCCCACACTCTCTTGATCAGCATGTACAACCTGATTACTCCTCTAAATTTTTGAGTGTCCTCCTTGTGATGATTCAAAGCATTCCCAACTCTTGTGCCCATATTGATTGCACTTGAAACATTTTCTGGCAAATCCTCTTCCTCTATCTTGTGAACCACCTCTTCCATAAGACCTTCCTCCTCTATTTTGATAACCACCTCTATCATTATTGGCTCTCCCACTGGAACTTCTAGCCTCTTCTCCTTGTTGATGTTGTTGTCCCCTACTTGTTTGTTGTCCCCTTCCTCTAAAACCTCTTCCTCTCCTCTTTTCTTGCTGACTTTGCTTTCTTTGCAACTTCTCCTCTGCCTTTAAGGCAAGTTGATAAGCCTCTTCTAGGCTTCTAGGGGACAAAAGACTCATTTCGTCTTGCAAACTAAACTTGAGACCATTCACATATCTGGCTATTTTCTCCACATGTTCTTCAGCATGCCTAGATCTGATTACTAACTTGTAGAATTCCTCTATATAGTCTTTCACAAACATATCTTTTTGCTTCATATCTTTTTTCTTCAAATTCTGCAATCTCTTAAAGAGATTAGTCTGATAATCACTGGGAAGAAATTTGGCCTTCAACTTGGCCACCATTTGATCCCAAGAGTTGATCTTCTCCTTATTTCTCCTTCTCCTCTCAGTTTGGACAAAGTCCCACCACATGGCAGCATGGCCCTTCAATCTGGTGCAGGCAAACTTTACTCTTCTTTCCTCTGCTACACTGTCATATTCAAAATACTTATCCAAGTCATTGATCCAAGCGATCAAATCTTCACCATTGAGGCTTCCGGAATAAGTTGGCACTTCTAACTTGGGTTTAGAACCTAGACTCATGACTATCTCCAACAGTCTTTCATCAAATCCTTCTTCTTGATCCACCTGTCCTTCCTCATTCTCTTCTCTCTGTTGTTCTTCCTCCTCATCACTTACATCCTCAACATCAGGGGTTCATCTCCTATGTGCCCTCTCTAGGGCTTCCATCCTTGCAACCAAATTGTGCAATAACTCAAGGTCACCATGGTCTCTTCTGCCTCTGCCTCTGCCTCCTCCTCTGCCCATTCTTCTTGGAGGCATCTTGACCACTTACCACTACCCAATCTCTTCAGGCTCTGATACCAATTGATGGAGCCTTGCCAATCATTGTAGTTATACTTGCAGAGATTCAATAGATTCAAACTCAAACTAGAATCAATACCCACAATAATGATAAGAAGTTCAAGTTACTAGCTTATAAATACATCTAAATATATATTCATCGACAAGGGACGTCAATATTGAAAGTGTTTATTTGCAATCAATGATAATTCGATGAAAAAACATTCAATACATGTATCTACTTATTATACTCATGGAAATTGAATGCGATAGAAACAAAACAAAAATAGAGACTTTATTAGTAGATTTAACTTTACAAGGCTTCCTTCACACTTTGATGTCTCCCTCAACATCGATCTCTTCTCAATCTTCTGTAATCACTTGCGACCCTCTATGTATCTCTTTCCTGCCGTCTTTGCACTCTCATTCCACATTCGGCTTCCTTCTTACTTCTACAATCGTCAGCCTTCTATAGAATCTAGCTCTTTATCTTTTCAGAACTCTCCTCTACTCAGCCTCTCTCCCTTGATATTAATCTCTTTGTTGCCTTCCATCTGTTCTATGACTATTCACTACCCCGCGACTTCTCGATTTCTCTAACTGTCTACTCAACTATTGAGTTTGACAATAATGGTTTGACAATTAAAACCCCCTTTCGAATGAGTTCCTGTCACTCGAGTGATAGAAGACTTCGATGCTGGATGCTTATTCTGAATGGCAAGCTAGAGGAATTACATGTATGATAGGTATTCAACTTGGCTTTACATATAGATAGGAGTTATAAGATAATGACAGGAATTTACAAAGGATAAATGAAGAAGACCAAGAGTCATCCTTATCTACAAAGAAAAACTAGCAAAAAGAACCAAAACAAAAAAAAAAAAAATCATAGGGCACGATGCCTCTGCATCAGTCACCAATGCCCTAATTTCACATGTTACCTCTAATAGTCACCAAATTAGTTCAACAAGTAGTTTGCAACTATGTGAGTATTTTTAGCTCCATAATTAGTCTTTATTAGTCATTTCATGTCACATTTTCCATTTCCTAGCTCAAGTATTAGTAATTTATAAATCAAATTTGTAAATTTTAGTTCTATACTTCTAATATGTTGTATTTTTTATTTATAGCTAGTTAGTACAACAAAAAGAAAAATAACTATTTTCTTAGTATGTAGAAGCCTTATTTTATATTCTTTTAGCATCCAATAAATGCAAGCAATTAGGGGAGAGGGAAAGAGATACACAATGATGAGAAAAGATAAAAGCAATAAAGTAACCGAATAAGATGTAATCATGTAAGCACATATACCATGTAATAATTGTTAGGAGTAAGCAAATAGTGAATATCAAATAATAATCATGTAAATCACATAAAATCAAGGGGTGAGAAGATGATCATAATTTTGCTCCCAATAATGAGGCAATAAGCATGTGTTGTCATAAATCATAAATAGGATGTAAAATATGTGGGCATGACATGTAAACATAGAACATAAGCATGATAAGGATTGTAAAGCATGGAATCATAATGTGTAGACATGACAAGCATTAGGAACATGAAAAAGACAAGCATATAGATGGCAAATGAGATAGACAAAAAAATGTTGTACATAAGAACATGACAGATATGTAGCGAAGGACATGTGGGAAAGCATGGAAACTATAATAAAGAAGTATAGACAAGCATAAGAGCTCATCATGATATGTAAGACAACATACAAGTAAGACAAGAACAATGTCCCCAAGTGGTGAAAACAAAGCATAATATAAAAGCTAAAATGAAAATAGGAGAAAACACAACAATCATGACATAAATAATATAGAAAGTGAAATTAGAATAGAAAGACACAACAATCATGGCATAAACGAAGGTCAAGGTGTGAAAACACATATAAAGCAAATGTTCAAGCACACGAGAGAAAAACATGTAGAATAAGCGATTATGGGAAAACATGTATAGAAGTATAAATAGAAGTAGTAAAAGGATAGGTCTCATGCAATTGTATCAAAAGGATCCCCTAAAAGGTCATCCTCCTACCAAAAAGTAACATCATATTCTTCATCCTCAAATGCATAACTTTCTTTTTCAATTACATGTGTTTCCTCTTGATAGGATGTTGTGCCAAATCAATTTTTTTGCTTCATTAAGGCATATTGTGAGAATCTAAAAATTTGTCATCAAAAGTCAAAAAGTAAAAATTTTTAAAAATAGAAAGTTTCTAAAAATAGATGTCAATTTAGATTTTTTGGGTTTCTTGAGACACAGATGCTGGCAAAATTTTCTAAAAATAGAATCTCTGATTCAAGAGTCCTGCCTGATTTTGATTGGCTGATATTACTTCACGATCAAGGTGGTCTAGATAGAATCTGCAAAAGGTCAAGTTTTCTCTATTGGGTCAATTCTATTTTTTCAGAAGGTGAAGCACAAACTTCGAGGCCATTAATGGAGGAAGTTCATCTGTCAAGGGTTTGTTTCAAGTTTTTAGTGTTGTTCAGAGGACGAAGAACTATTGAGCGACCGTCGACTGACGAAGAATGGAAAATGAAACATGGTGAATCTGGAGAACAAAGAAAAGTTGAAAATCATTAAATTTTTCTATGTCTGGGAATCCCAGGTGCCCCTAGAGGCTAGGGGCGCCCAACCTTCCCAGAGATAGTATATTTTTGTGTTTTCTTAGAAAACATTAAAAAGGCATTGTCAGCCCACTTTTGGGTGGTAAAAATCAAGCAAATTCAGACGACATGCCCGAAAAAGGTGGGATTCATCTCAAATATGCTCAGGCTATCCAGTTCACCCTTCATCCAGCGACAGTTGTCCAACAGATCATAGGAATCGATGACAGAAAGCAACTGCTGGCACAAAAAATGAGGAAACTACAGAAGAAATTAGAAATTATCAAAAAAAAAATCTAAGGCATGAAATCCCAGGCACCCCTAGAGGTAGGGGTGCCCAACATTCCCAAAGTTAGAATATTTTTTAATACTTTTCAAAAAATTGTGAATCTTCCTCCGTCAGCTCGGTCAAATTCATAGAAAATTAGTCTGATCTAGTTTTTGATGTAGGTAGAAGGTACAATCAATTCAATTTTCATCAGGCTTGCCTGATTGCTTGACCATCAGTCTCAATTTTGTTCTAGCAGGTGAGATTCAGCATCCAAACAGGAGTTCACAGTCGCCAGAGCGTGCACGAAAAACAAAAAAAAAGCAAAGTTGAAAATTGTGAAAATTTGACTAAGGCATGGGATGTCAGGCGCCCCTATCTAGTGAGGGCACCCAGGTTCTCCAGAGATAGAAATTTTCATGTTCCGATGATGTCTCCTTCCAGTCATTTCTCAATCTTCATCCGACGACAGTTTCCAGGAATCGAGATTGTAGTCAAACGTTGTCAGATCGTCAGTTTGAGGTTGGGAATCAAATTAGAATTGATAAAACTTCAAAATGCCATGATCAGTCAACGGTGATAGTTTTTTATCTTGTTGAAGTCAGAGGCAGGTCACACCAGAGTCAGAACGAATGTAAAAGTTTCAAAACGAAGGAAAATTGGCTAACACTTTTGCAACTTCACGTATTTGATGACATCATCAAAGAAGCAGCTTTTTATAATCCTCACACGTGAGCCATAGGCAACTATAAAATAGGAATTCATCCTATGCGAGCATATCAACTTGGATTTTTGCTCAAAGAGTTGTTATCCTCACAGATAACCTTCAAAATTTGTGCTTTCATAAAGAAAGTTGCTTTTCTTTTTTCCACCCTAAGTTCTATAAAAACAAACCTTTGGCCTCCATCATTCATTATTTTTGCAAGGTGCATCCAGAGGAAGAAGAGCATCATTTTCTTCTCATGAAGATTTGAGAACTCATATGGAGTGCTTTTTCAGTGTTCTTCGTGGTTTCGGAATTGGGAAGCACAGAGGTACACTTTTTCAAGGTCCATTTTCCTAGGACATCTTTTTCCAGAAACACAGCCAAAGCTTTTTCAGTTTTCATCTAAATGGGTTCATCTGGAATCACATCCTCTTGAAGATTGGAAAATTTTAGTTTTTCATAAATCTATTTTTTTGCCACTTTTTCAGGAAATCCTCTGCTTTTTCAAAATTCGACGATCTGGGTTGCTTTAGAACGAGATTGTCTACAAAACCCACATGCCAACTTTTTCTCTCAAAAGCTACTTTTTAAAGGAAATCAACAAATAGTTTTCAGCCTTTTGTGCAAAATATTTCCAAACATAGGTGTGTTCACAAGCATTCACAAGCATTCTTCAAGTTTTTTCAGTATGCAGTACTCTCCAATAGAAATCAAGCCTAAAACAACCTTGGTTCATGATTACTTGAGAACCGAAGAGATAGATTTACATGAGGTGCTTCCAATATTCAATTTGCATGCTGTAGAAGACGCAGGAAACATTGTCATCAGGAATCTGAGTCACTCTGGGTTGCTTGCAGCAACTTCATTCCCTGTCACAATGCAAAACATTAAATTTGTAATTGCTTGTACTAAGCATTACAATTCAGTTACAAGGGAAATCCAATCAGCAGATGGGCATATACTCTGCAACCTCAGGCCTAATGACATTGACAAATGTTTTGAACAATACCACGTGGAAGGAGAACTTTGTCATTTCTATTGAAGAATGCAAGAAGGTGTGGCACAATGACATGGAAAAATATCAGAAAAAAATTGCTCAAAAGTGATTGAAACAGAAGCAGAATATTTTGCCAAAGAACATTGGAGGTAGAGAGTTCAAGGAAGAATACGCGATAATGATTACTCTGTTGAACTGGGTCATAGGTCAAGTAGAGGCCAATAAATTTTAACCTTGGATGTTTTACATCATATCCCAGATTGTTGACAGAACAGAACACTATGACTGGTCAACACTAATCAGTGATAGTCTCCACCATCAGATAATTGATTTTCAAAGGGCCCATGAATTCCACATGATGTCATACCTTGTATATATGATGGCATTTCAAGGTCAGTTTAAGGGTTTGAATATCGTTAGAACTCTGGGCATTCAACATATATATCACAACTACCCATAGTTAGAGTTTTCTGAGGCTAAACAACATTATAGGTAGGTAAATGATGCATTCCTTATGCATGCGGTACGAGATCTTGATAATGAGTTGTATATATGGTTTTTAGCTAATGCCAAATTGGCAATGGCGGAGTGGGCTGATTGGTTTATCCAATTTCCCACTTTCTCCTACATCAGGGTATATAGCTTCTCGAGAGAGCCAATCATGCTACCAAGATATCCTACGGATGAGGTAGCATTCATGGAATTTCTGAGGCAAGTCTATAAAGTTCATTCATTTTTGCGTAGTAGGCGCAAGGCAGCTTTCAGTTTTCTGGTTGGAATGGGTACATACATATGCAGATCTGGAGTAGATGCCAAAGTAATTGGTGGTGAATTGTCTAAGTATGGCCTCAAGTCAATCGATAGGAGGTTTTCATATGATCCCCGTGGTGTTTTTGAAGCACACCTTGGTCAGAATTGTGTACATGCACCTGCAGTTGAAGATTTATGGGCTAACTGTGTAGATGAATTCAAAGTACAGAAATGTAGCTATAGCAGGTTTATTTTTCAACAGTTGACTGATATCCTATCAGAGGATGTAGAGGGTTTGTCAGATGATGATGGTGAAGTTCTACTTCCCATGTATTTCAGAGATCAGATCAAGTAAAAGCCACTATCACAAGTTAATTGGTCCACCAAAGAGAACACCTCAATTGAGGAAAGAATGAGCCAGGTTGTTAAGAATAGTATGATATTATTGAGTAATAAGAAGAAGTGGAAAGTAGTCATTCTGGTTGCAAAGCCACCAGTTGTTCAATCATCTATACCTCCCACTTCCAAACCAAAACCAAGGGTTAAGGCTATGAGCATTCTTCCAGAAGGAATGAAGATCACCAAATTGCAGAGGAAAAAGGTTGAGTCTCCAGTGCATATTTAGAAGGAATAGCCAGCAGTTGCATCAGAGGTTCCAGCTAAATCAAACCGCATGTTGAAACAATGCCTTCAGGTCATGTTTCTCCACCTCCATCGCCAAGGCCTTCTCCCATTCATATAGATTCAGAACCAGATTCGCCAGTTCATAACACTGCAACACACATTGATTCATCAGGAGTTGATGGAACTGGAACTGAGCCTCCCAAAGAAGTTGGCTCATCTTGGCTTGAGAACATCTTGGGTAGGAAGAGGAGAAAGCCTTCATATCAGTTGAACTTCATAGAACTTGATAGCATCTACCAAGACATACTAGTGAAGAAACTTAAGAAGCAAGTTCACATGGAGAAGAATGTTGATGGAGAGATTATTCTTGAAACTGCAACACCGCCAAAAGATAAGAATGTCAATGAGATTGAAGTTAATGACTTCAAGGTTATTAGAGTCAATATTCATAGAAGTACCTGACACATGGATGTGAATCTCTTTGAGGTTGCAACAGATAATCTGAAGGAAAGAGTGTTGAAGGACGGGGACGATAAAGCAGCCCTCAAGACTAAGAATAGGTAGTTGCAGCAATATATTTCCAATCTTCTTCATAGCACTTCGCAGGCCACCTTATTGCTTCCTCAGGTTTTGAAATCACCGGCCGATCAGCAGCAACTAAGCCAGTTGGTCATTTATGGGAGGCACATGAAGGATTGGGTGGAAGAGTTTGTAACTAAAGGCAGATATGTACTTTCACATATCTATCAATTAAAGTACAACACTCATGATTTGCGTCAAGGCATTCATGGGTTTGAACAGAGTATGGTTGAGGACAAGCCGGTATTTGAGATCATAATCTTTGACTTGAAGGTAGTGCATATGATTCTGTTGATTCAACAGAAATAAGAAGGTTTCTAGTTGGAAAGGACAATACATTTTCATAGTAAAAACCCATGAGAGGATATCCTCAGAGTTCGAGAAATGGATGGAAAAGGTGGTAAGTGTTCTCAAGTTCATGAGGTTTTTTGTTTCTCAGATCCCATCCTCATACGAGAGAGAAGATGGTATCTTGTATGATCTCAGGGAAGTACAGACAGAATTCCAGATTCTCGTCCATAGCAATTTTAATGGTGATCGCAGTGTCGGCAAGATGAATCATTTTGCCGCTATGACAGTAAAATTTGATAAAGTTGTGGACGAAGTTCATGAATTCCTACAGATGGTTGTAGATGGTGAAGAGATGTTAGAAAATTAGAATATCATCTTGGAAAGTATTAGTGTTCCTGGCAAGAAAGTAGTTACTAGATTTTTGGAGGATATTGTTTCCCAAAATATCAGTGGGTGATGTCACCAATGGGGCAGCGATATAGATAAGTATGGAACTCAAAAAGCGGCAGTTAACTCAATGCTTTTTTCAATTGAAAGCTATCGCTTTCATTCAAGCTTATTTATTCTTTAAATAGAAAAATCACTTTGTAATAGTTGGACCTTTATCTGCTTTAAATCAAATTGTTTTAAAGCAGGTGTTAGTTAGATCTTTTGTCTAGAAAAAAATAAAGCTTGCGAGTTGGCAAGTTAGTTAGGTAGGATCAAGGAGATTTTAGGGTTCCTTACTCCTTTGATTTGTGTATAAATAAGGGCAACCTTGCCCATTGTTTAGTAACTGTAATTGTGATAGAAAAATTTGTTGAGCCTATTCTAGCCTACAAATTGTTATTCAAGTGCTTGTTCACCTTGTGCCATTTGTAATCCAATGTTTGATTGCATATTGTATGCCTGTCTTTACTACAATACTATTGTCCTAGAGTTGTAATAGCTTTTTGATATTGAGAAAGGAAATCTCACGCCTTCCATTGCTTGATTCTCTGTCTCATGTTCATTTAGTTTATCGTCATATGTGTTGCTTGCATATTCTTACTTTCATTTTTCATCCTAAAAGTACAATGAGTCTTTGGGTGCAATCTAGAATAAGTTTATTTGAGTTTTTGTGTCAACAAATCATTCCCTGTTTACTTTTGACTCCTAAGCTCTGAATTTACTTAGGTTGTCAAAAGCGTCATTTAGTTTAGGCCTAGTTGTAGTTAGAAGTTAAGAGAAAAAACCTTTGCTGCAGCGATAGAGTTTTATAACCTTGTGCTCGTAGCTGAGAATCAAAAAGATAGGCAATTTAGTTTATTTATCTTTAAAGAAATCATCAGTAAAGAGGGAACTTCCCCTCCTAATTTGAAGAGCAGGTTATATGTGCATAGCTATCTGTTTCCAACTCTTATTCCAAAGGTGTGAATTGAAATGCCAACAGTTTTTTGGCACCCACCGTGGAGCATGAGGCATAAAACTTCAAGAAAGCTTAATATTATGTCACGGGAATGACTATCTGGCGTCCTACTGCTCCTATTCAACAACCAAACCTTACACCACCTACTATTCAACCAAATCTTGTATGTGTGGAAGGAGAGCAAACGAACATCATTAGTAGCCTGAGGAGTTTCATGTTTGCACAAAAGGAAAGTCCTGCTCAGTGGAGAAATGCAGCTACTATTCTTGACGAAGAAGAACACAAAGCAAATCTTGCATCTGAAAGACCAGTATTACCAACTCCTGTGTGGCAATAGATAATTCTGGCTCACAGGGTTTATACAAGAAGGGGGAAAGATGGTACTACAAATCCATTCTTCCAAGATCTTATTCCTACAGAAGTTGGAGAAGCATCCAACACAGTTCCTGGAATCCACCAAGTTCCTGAAGTCAAGTAGAAAGTACTTGAAATTAAGCAAGAGGAACCCGTAATCCATTCTAAAGCAATGGGTGATGCAAATAATGATAATAATCGCATTAATCAGAATCAGAGACATCCACCCCCATTACCTTGGGGTGACAACATTGGACCTTTGGCCTTGCAAGCACATCATGAGCTACCAAAGGGGTCAAGGAAGCATTGTCCCCGGTTCCACGGCGATGGGACTCAACATCTTGATGAACACATCTCTACATTCACAATGGCTTGCACCATTTTGCATGTATCACATGAAGCTATTGCTATGCATCTCTTTGTAGAGACTTTTGTGGGAAATGCTGCCGACTGGTTCAATCATCTGGAGCCAAGCATCATTACAGATTGGCCAACTATGAGCGAGAAATTCTTAGCAAGGTTCAAACTTGCCAAAGACGGTCATCGATTGTTCGCCCAACTATCAAATTTGAAGATGGAGAACAATGAGCCAATAAAGGAGTTTGTAGCAAGGTTTAATCACCTAGTTACATGCCTTTCTCATACACTCAATGCATCTCCAAAAATTCTGTTGAGCAGTTTCATTAATGCTCTTCCTTCTGAGATAGCCTTCTTCTTGAGGTCGGCTGATGAAACAAAATTATCCAGTGCACAAGAAAATGCCATCAAGTTAGAGGATAATATGATTACCTTTGGCAAGATGAAGACGGATTCAATCAGGCCTCTCGTTCAGAGTTTTGTGGATCCACTGCTATAGAAGGTAGCAAATGAAGTGACCATTATGAAGAGGCAGTTGTCTACTTAGGAGCAACCTCCACAATAGCCGTATCAGTCACCACAACAACAGTACCAACCCCAACCACAATTTCACCCACAGCAACAGTATCAATCACAGCAACCATATCAGCCTAAGAGGAACAATTTCCAACCTTTTAATAACTACAGGCCTAGGTTTCCAACACCTCCACCAAGACAAGCAGTTGACGCTACACAAAATATAGTGTTTTGCTCCTTTCACAAAACTAATGCACATATTGGTACCACATGTCCTAAAAATTTAAGAATGAATCAAATTATGGGATATTCTGATGCTGCACCCATTTCAAATATTGTCCCTTCCCCAAGTGTGAATGTTGTCTTACCATAGATGGACAACTTCGATGGTGACTCTACTACGAGATACTTCCAAAAAGAACCCATTTTTAAAAAGGAAGAACAAGAGGATCTTCGTCAATATTCTCTTGCGGTGAATCATGAAGATTTTTTGGCGCCTGTGTTTACACGTGCTCAGCATTTCAAGGCACAAAAAGAAGAGGATAAACTAAGATCAAAAGAAAAGGGGAAGGAAGTGGCTTCCACTTCTAATGTTAAGTCTCCATGTGAAAATGTCAAGGCTACTCAAGATTCGTCTTCGGCAAATTTTGATATAGTAGATTCTATGATGAAAACAAAGGTGCAGATTTCCCAGTTGGAATATCTTCAGGATCATCAAGATCAGCTGGATAGAATTGTTAAGTATGTCAAGAAGAAGGCTGTCATACAACCTACATTGCTTGAATCCTCTATTCCAGTGGAAGAGAAGCCCAAGCCTTTCTATATCTCTCTGTATATAGGAGGCTATAAATTGAGCAATTGTATCATTGATTCAAGAGCCTCAGACAATGTCGTGCCTTTGCAGGTGATGAATGCATTAGGACTCTCGCGCACCAAGACGCATGACAAGTGTTATTCACTTGAGTCTAAATCAATGCCATTGGTCAGACAATTGAAGGATGCTCACGTACAATTGGCTGCTCGTCCCAAGAAGAAAATTATGATGACTATCTTGATAGCTGACATTCTATCCAGTTACGGGATGTTGCTAAGTAGATGCTTCTGCAAAGATCTCGGAGAAGAAATACAATTGGATTGGTCATCTATGACCATTCCTTTAAAGAAAGATAGTTTCAAGTTGGAACCAGAAACCAAGTCTCGGTTCATTGTGGTGAAGTCTCGGGATCCTCAATCTCAAGTGCTATATCAAGAAATGGGTCCTAGTACCTAGGTTATGCTGTCAGAAATTACCAAAGAGAACCAAGAGGTTGTGTGTGCAGTTGACAAATCAAAAGAAGAGCCAAAGTTGTGGAGTATGCAGTTTGATAGAAGTTGTTCAACTACTGGTTCAGGAGCAGGGTTCGTGATAATTTCTCCTGATGGTCATTTGTATCCATTTGCACACCGCTTACAGTTTGAATGTACAAATAATACAATGGAGTATGAGGTGCTTTTGTTGGGCCTTAAGAATGTGAAGCACATGGATATTAAATTACTCAGAGTTGAAGGTGATGCAGAGCTGATCATGAAGCAGATCAGAGGACAATTTCAAGTGAAAAAGGACCACTTTCGACATTACAGATACAGGGTGTGGAACCCAATCGACTGGTTCAAAGCATTTGACATCAAGTATATCCCACACTTAGACAATAGCAAAGCAGGTGCCCTTGCAATTTCAGCTTCACTTTTCATGCCTTATTCTAATTTCCGTCAGAATGCATTTGCTATTGAACTAATATACAGGCCAGCCGTCCCCTACAATTGTGACAACTGGCAAGTCTTCGATGACGATAACCACACCGAATATTTTCTCATCATGGAAGATAATTTCAAAGGGCTATTCTTTGAGGGGAGTCTTACTCCTTTCAGAGAATCAATTATAGAGATCTCTGATGCAACAGAAGCTTCAAAGGATACGAAAGCCTCGAAAGAGACAGACTCAAGTATTATCCAATTGAAAGGTAACAATATCCCCAAAGGCCTCGTATCCTTGGAGAATATATTTGACATGCATGACAGATACATTCAAAGATCAAAGGAGATTGGATGATAAAACTTATGTTGAACATTATCAAGTGAATATTGGTTCCTAAGGTAAGCCTAAGCTTGTTAATTTGGGCAAATGTTGTACTGCAGAAGAAAGCGAGAAGTTCATCTCTTTATTCAGACAATATTGAGATGTTTTTGCCTGGTCATACGAAGACTTGAAGGTATTCACACCCATTGAATTGTCTCATACAATTCCATTGAAACCTAATGCTAAGCCCTTCAAACAGAAACAAAGATATTATAATCCACAAATTCAAGACAAAATTTATGCAGAGATTCAGAAAATGGTGGATGCAAAGATCATATTTCCAATTCAGCATTCAACATGGGTGTCAAACATAGTTCCTGTACGTAAGAAAACTGGTGAAATCAAGATTCGTGTAGATTTTAGGAACTTGATCCAATCATCTCTCAAGGATAAGTATCCTCTGCATATCATGGAGCATACATTGCAGATAGTCACCAGTTCAGAGATGCTGTCATTACTTGATGGTTTTTCTGCATATAATCAGATTGCAATGGCTAAGGAAGATCAATTCAAGACAACTTTCACTACCCCATGGGGTACATTCGCTTATGAAAGGATGCCTTTTGGCCTCATCAATGTCGTTGCTCATCAATGCCTTGACAACCTCACCGCTTTCGCAAAGACGTGAGGAGACCATTTTGCACACTTAGTGAAAGTGTTAGAAAGGTGCAGATACCACGGGATTTCCTTGAATCCTAAGAAGTCCATCTTCACAGTGACGGAAGACAAACTGCTTGGCCACATCGTCTCCAAGGAGGGAACATGAATTGGCCCTAGTCGGGTTGATTCCATCAGGAATCTGTCTCTACCAACAAGCAGAATTGGGGTACATTCCTTCTTTGGTAAAGTGAATTTCATACGAAGGTTTGTACCAGACTTCTCAGAGCTTACAAAAGACATATCAGCTATGATGAAGAAAATGTCTACTTTCAAGTGGACAGACGAAGGCAAGAAGGCGTTCATCGCGATTAAAGAAGCTATCAGCTGAGCACCAGTGTTGGTTCGTCCTGATTTTAATAAGAACTTCATCCTTTAATGTTATGTGTCGGAACATACCATGTCTACCATATTGACGCAGAAGCTGAATGAAGAGACCGAGTCTCCAATTACTTTCATGAGTAGCAGTTTTAAAGACAATGAGTTGCGGTATTCTCAAATTGAGAAGAACGTGTATGCAGTCGTTAGAGCTGTAAAGAATTTTAGATTATATATCTTGACAACTCACACAACAGTGCATGTTACTCATCCAGTGGTTAAGAGCGTGCTAACTCAGCAGGAGATGGGCACCAAGAGAGGAAACTAGGTCGCAAGGTTTCAAGAATATGACTTGGACATCAAGCTGACCAAACTCGTTCGCAAGAGCGGTCTTTGTCAGTTGATGGCAAAAGATGGTGATTTGAAGCACCAGGTTGATAGTAAACCTAAACCTGAAACTAAAGCAGATCTTCCTATGGTCCTATTTGTTGATTCTGCGGATGAATGGTATGTAGAAATTGTGTACTATTTGACTTATGGAGAATGTCTGATTCACATGGACAAACAACAGAAGAGAACATTAAAATTGAAAGCACAAAAGTTTGTGCTTTGGAATGACATTCTATACAAGCAAGGGCTTGATGGAACCCTTTTGTTGTGTGTCAACAAAGACCAACAATGGCATCTATTGGAGGGATTTCACAATGAAGCGTGTGGAGGCCACTTCTCATCAAGGGTTATAGTATTCAAAATCCTTTGAGCATAGTTCTTCTGGCCAACTATGTTTCATGACACATATGAATGGGTGTCAAAATGTCAGACTTGCCAGTAGTTTGTCGACAGACTCAAGCTAGCAGCCATTCCCCTCAGGCCAGTAATCATTGATGCTCCATTCCAGCAATGGGATTAGATTTCATTGGTCCTATCAATCCACATTCTAGCAAGGGGTATATTTATGTCCTCATAGGTACAGATTATTTCACAAAGTGGGTTGAGGCTATTCCAACTAAGCAGGCTACCTCGAAGGTCGTTTGTGACTTTATGAAAGAGAATATTATTTCACGATTCAGGGTACCACGCAAGATAGTGACCAACAACGCAACATGTTTCTCATCTGAGGAGGTACTGGAGTTCTGTTTTGATCATGGCATCATGTTATCACATTCATCAGATTATTACCCTCAAGGTAATGGACAGGTTGAGTCATCAAACAAAAACATAGTCACAATTATATGCAAGCTAGTTGATTCCAATCAAAAGACTTGGCATAAGAAGCTTTACGACACTCTCTGGGCTGATAGAATTACTCCCAAGAAAGCCATTGGTACTTCACCTTTCATCATTATGTATGGTACAGAGGTGATGCTACCTATCACGTTGGAGTTGTCTGCTTTACAGCTGGCGACTGCAGTTGAGGATGATGAGTTCAAAGATCCTATTGAGAAACACATCATGTATCTGATGAAGCTAGAAGAAAAAAGAGTGAAGGTCATGGACAGAATCACTCAGCACCAAGAATGAGTGAAGAAAATATTTGATAAGAAGGCTCCCCAGCGAGACTTCGAGATTGGTGATCAAGTCCTACTTTGGGACAAAAGGCATGAGCCCAAGGGAATGCACAGAAAATTTGATTCCTTGTGGCTAGGGTCGTATAAGATCCATGAGTTCACAGGGGAGAATACTTATATTCTCTCACACTTGGATGGAAGGCTCTTTCTACTGCCATACAATGGATTATATCTAAAGCACTTCAACCCTTCAAGGATGGAGTAATTTCATTTCCTTTCTATTTTTGTAATACGTTTCCCCTTTTCGTAGTGTGATCATTATGTTGTAATGTGTTTCCCCTTTCCGTAATGTGTTTTGTATGTAGTCATGTTTTTGTGTTTCTGGGAAGTTCCAACTCTTAGGTGATTTTAGGAAGTCCAGTCCTAGGTGATTTAGGGAAAAAATCTTGTTCTAGCTAATTAGGAAAATGTCCTGACTCTATTGCCCAACTGATAAGACACTAGTCTAAGCTAGAAAGTCCAAAGATCTCAATTCTCCTATGCCGTAAGTATCTGACATGGTCCCCAGACAGAGCCAATTGTTGTGCCAAATCATTTTTTTTGCTTCATTAAGGCATTTTGTGAGAATCTAAAAATTTGTCGTCAAAAGTCAAAAAGTCAAAATTTCTAAAAATATGAAGTATCTATTTTTGGAAAGTTTCTAAAAATAGACGTCAATTTTAGGTTTTCTGGGTTTCTTGAGATACGGATGCTAGCAAAATTTTCTAAAAATAGAAATTTTTAAAAATAAAATCTTTGATTCAGGAGTCTTGCCTGATTCTAATTGGTTGATATTGCATCACGATCAAGGTGGTCCAGACGGAATTTGCAAAAGGTCAAGTTTTCTCTACTGGGTCAATTCTTCTTTTTCATAAGGCAAAGCATGAACTCCGAGGCCATTAATGGAGGAAGTTCATCTGTCAGGGGTCAGTTTCAAGTTTTTAGTGTTGTTCAAAGTACGAAGAACTGTTGAGCGATTGTCAACTCACGAAGAACAGAAGACGAAACATGGTGAATCCAGATAACAGAGAAAAGTAGAAAATCATTAAATTTTTGTAAGTCTAGGAATCCTAGGTGCCCCTAGAGGCTAGGGGTGCCCAACCTTCCCAGAGATAGTATATTTTTGTGTTTTCTCAGAAAACGTTAAAAACGCCTCATCAACCCGCTTCCTAGTGGTAAAAATTAGTCAAATTCAGTCGACAGGCCCGAAAAAGCTGAGATTCATCTCAGATATGCTCAGGCTATCCATTTCACCCTTCATCCAATGACAATTATCTGATAGATCATGGGAATTGATGACAGAAAGTAGCTATCGGCATGAAAAATGAGGAAACTGTGGAAGAAATTGGAAATTATCAAAAAATCTCTAAGGCATGAAATCCCAGGCACCCCTGGAGGCTAGGGGCGCCCAACATTACTAGAGTTAGATTATTTTTTAGTATTTTTAGAAAATTACAAATCTTCCTCCGTTAGCTCGATCAGATTCACAAAAAATCAGTCTAATCCAGTTTCTAAGGTAGGTAGAAGGTACAATCAATTCAGTTTTCATTAGGCTTGCCTGATTTCCTAACCATCAGTCTCATTTTTGTTCTGGCAGGTGAGATTCAGCATCCAAATAGGAGCTCACAGTCACCGGAGCATGCACGAAAAATGAAAAATAAGCAAAGTTGAAAATTGTCAAAATTTGACTAAGGCATGGGATGTCAGGCGCCCTTGTCCAGTGAGGGCACCTGGGTTCTCCAGAGAAAGAAATTTTCATGTTCTGATGATGTCTCCTTCCAGTCATTTCTTGATCTTCATCCGGTGATGGTTTCCAAGGATCGAGATTGCAGTCAAACGTCGTCAGATCGTCAGTTCAAGGCTGGGGATCAAATCAGAATTGATAAAAGTTCAAAATGCCATGATCAGTCAACTTGTTCAGTCAAAGGTGACAGTTTGTTGTCTTGTTGAAGTCAAAGGTAGGTAATGCCGGAGTCAGAAAAGATGCAAAAGTTTCAAAACGAAGGAAAATTGGCTAACACTTTTGCAACTTCACGTATTTGATGACATCATCAAAAAAGCAGTTTTTTATCATCCTCACATGTGAGCCATAGACAGCTATAAAATAGGAATTCATCCTATGCGAGCTTATCAACTTGGATTTTTGCTCAAAGAGTTGCTATCTTAACTGATAAGCTTCAAGATTTGTGCTTTCATAAAGAAAGTTGTTTTTCTTTTTTCTGCCCTAAGTTCTATAAAAATAAACCTTTGGCCTCCATCATTCATTATTTTTGTAGGTTGCATCCAGAGGAAGAAGATCGTCGTTTTCTTCTCATGAAGATTTGAGAACCCAAATAGAGTGTTTTTTCAGTGTTCTTAGTGGTTTTGGGATTGGGAAGCACAGAGGCATGCTTTTCAAGGTCCATTTTTCTAGGACATCTTTTTTCAGAAACAGGGCCAGAGTTTTTCAGTTTTCATTGAAATGGGTTCATCTGGAATCACGTCCTCTTGAAGATTGGAAAATTTTAATTTTTAGAAATCTACTTTTTGCCACTTTTTTGGGAAATCCTTTGCTCTTTCAAAATCTGACGATCTAGGTTGCTTCAGAACGAGATTGTCTACAAAACCCATGTGCCAACTTTTTCTCTCAAAAGTTGCTTTTTAAAAGAAATCAACAAACAATTTTCAACCTTTTGTGCAAAATATTTCCAAACATAGGCATGTTCACAAGCATTCTTCAAGTTTTTCAGCATGCATTACTCTCCAATAGAAATCCATCCTAAAACGGCCTTGGTTCATGATTACCTGAGAACCGTCGAGACATATTTGCATAATGTGCTTCCAATATTCAATTTGCCTGCTTTAGAAGATGCGGGAAACATTGCCATCAGGAACTTGAGTCACTCCAGGTTGCTTGCAGCAGCTTCATTCCCTATCACAGTGCAAAGCATTGAATTCGTAATTGCATGTACTAAGCATTACAATTCAGTTACAAGGGAAATCCAATCAACAGATGGTTGTGTACTCTGCAACCTCAGGCCTAATGACATTGAGAAATATTTTTCAATACCATTGTGGAAGGAAAACTTTGTCATTGCTATTGAAGAATGCAAGGTGTGGCACAATGACAAGGAAAAATATCGGAAAAGAATTGCTCAAAAGTGGTTGAAAAAGAAGCAGAATATTTTGCCAAAGAACAATGGACATGGAGAGTTCAAGGAAGAATACACGATAATGATGAAGGGGGTAAATCATAAAACACACAACAACAGAAATTGCACGTAGAAAATAAAACTTTCTTTATTGATTTGGACAACTTATTACATTACATAAGCTCAAATACAATCAAAGGAATCAACCCTCCACAGGCTGCAACCCATTACAACTTCCTCTCACAAGACTTTGAAATCATCTGCCATCTGTGACCCCAAAGCTGCTAGGGTTTCTATTTTCCCACCTATTCTTGACTCTACACTTCCCCTCTTAACTCTACTACAGCCCAGGGTTCCCAAAAATGGTTATTAATAGCTTTTTTGGCGGCCAACAACCTAATTTTGAAATTTGCATCTCCCTCCAAAAATAGGTCAACTTTCGGGAGCCATAACTTTTGATCCAAGTGTCCGATTGATGAACTGTTTTATGCGTTGGAAAGCTCGCAGAGTGCTCTACACGTTAAGAACCCGCTCTGCTTGTTCCAGCCATTTTCGGGCTCATACATGGCCATTTAGTCCCTCAAACTTGAGTTTGAATAATTTTCAGGCATTTTTCAGGAAACAGAAACTTTAATATCTTTCAACTCACAAATGATCTTTGCATGATTCCTTCACTAAAGGTCTTATTTTTCAGTTATGTAGCTTCCTGTAAATTTTTACTTCATTCCGTGCCCAAATGCAAACTTTCTAAAAATAGTAGGTTGCTATTTTTAGTAGTTTAGAAAAACTAAAAGTTCTACATCATTATTCAAGTGATTATGGAACCAGAACCGCAAATTTTGAAAAGAAATGGAAAGAACATCAACAATTTTGAAACACATCTTTTTGGGGTGATACAAAATTGCCCTTACACCACTGGATGATCCTGCATCAGACACCTAGGGTAATTTGAGAAGTGACCTTATCACGTCTTAGGTGTTTGTGTGAGGAAAACATAAACGGTCAACCTCTGTCTTAGACAACCAAGAAGAATCTTCAACATGCCTTTCTTTCCATTTCACCAGATATTCTTCATATTGCCTATTCCGAGTACTTCTTCCCACACAGCTATCCAAGATCTCTTCTATCTCCTCTATTGAAGTAGATGTCAGAATACTCCACTGTTCTTCTGTTGGTCATCCTTTATTCCATCTTCATGATATTTTGATAAATCAGCAATGTTGAAAACAGGGGAAATGTTGATCTCACTTGGCAGCTCCACCTCATATGCATTTCCTGAATCATGTTTCTTCAAAATTCTACATGGTCCAAATTTCTTCATTTTCAACTTATTGTATGTTCCAATTGGGAACCTTTCTTTTCTCAAGTGAACCATGACTTCATCTCCTACCTAAAATTCCTTATATCTCCTCTTCTGATTTGCCTTAGCCTTGTATTGAATATTCATCTTATTAATGTGCTTTTTCACCTCTTCATGCAAATTCTTTATGTGTTCTACAAAGTCTTCAGCCTCGGCACTTGTCTTTTCCCCTTTGTCTAGATTCTTTAACTCTGAAGCATTTCTTGGACTATTCCCATATACAATCTGGAATGGTGATTTACAAGTACTCCTATTGATAGAATTGTTGTAAGCAAATTTTGCCTGTGGTAAAATCAAATCCCATCCCTTGGGCTTATCTCCTACTAAGCATCGTAGCAAGTTACCCAAACTCCTATTCACCACTTCGGTCTATCCATCAATCTGTGGCTGGTGTACAAAACTGAACTTCAAATCTGTCTTCAACTTCTTCCACAATGTCCTCTAGAAATAACCAACAAACTTGGTATCTTGATTTGAAACTATGCTCTTTGGTAGACCGTGTAATCTCACCACCTCCCTGAAAAATAACTCTGCAATATGAACAGCATCATTAGTCTTCTTGCAAGGAATAAAATGTGCCATCTTTGAGAATTTGTCCAGCACCACAAAAATGGAATTATGTCCTCTCTATGTCCTTGGTAAGCCAAGAACAAAATCCATACTAATATCATCCCATGGCTTCTCTGGTACAGGTAGTGGCTGATATAGACCTATATTCTGACTTGATCCTTTCGCCATCTGACATACTCTGCAACTCTGCACAAATTTCCTCACATCCTGCTGCAACTGTGGCCAATAATAATTTTCACCAACAATAGCAATGGTCTTATCTCAACCAAAGTGTCCAGCCAATCCTCCACTATGCTTCTCCTTAATCAGGGTCTCTCTCATGAAACTCCTTGGAATGCACACCTGGCTTCCTCTAAACAATGTGCCATCTTGGATTATGAAATCCAACCATTTTGTCATGTCCAAAGTAACAGGTTCCAAACAAGCTTTCCAAGCCTCTACAAAATTTAGATCTTCAGGATACAAACTTTTGAGCTCATCGAACCCAACAACCTCTATCTTCATTTCTGTCAAGAAATTTTACCTTCTACTCAAGACATCTACAACTCTATTGGACTTCCCACTCCTGTGCTTCAAAACAAAAGTATAGCTCTACAAAAACTCAACCCATTTTAAGTGCCTTTGGTTCAACTTCCCTTGACTATTAAGATACTACAAAGCCTGATGATCAATATATAAAACAAACTCTTTTGGCAATAGATAATGTTTCCATTTCTTCAAAGCCTGAACTATTGCATAAAATTCTTGATCATAAATATAATACTTTTTCTTGACATCATTAAGCTTCTCACTAAAATAGGCAATGGGCTTACCTTCTTGACTCAAAACAGCTCTTATAGCACTACCGCTAGCATCACAATCTACCCGAAATACCTTATTGAAATCTAGAAGTGCCAAAATAGGTTGCCCTGTAACTTTCTGCTTCAATGTGTCAAAACTTTTGTCTGTTCCTTTAGTCCATCTATACTCTTCTCTATCCCCTCTCATTGTCTTAGTCAGGGGTGCACAAATGCCACTAAAATTTTTGAAAAACTTTCTGTAAAAACTTGCCAAACCATGAAAAGATCGTACCTCTGTGGCACTCCGTGGTGTAGGCCATTTAATGATAGCCCTTACTTTTTCTGGGTCCATCTTAAGACCTTCCTCTGAGACAACAAATCCCAGGTATACCAACTCCTTTGCAAAACTACATTTCTTCAAATTAATCAACAACCTCTCCTCCCTCAGCTTCTCTAAAACTCTTCTAATATGCATTTGATGCTCATCCCAAGTCTTACTAAAAATCAAAATATCATCTAAATAAATAATAACAAAACTTCCTAAAAATTCTTGTAGTACCTCGTTCATGAGCCGCATGAATGTGCTCAGTGCATTGGCTAGCCCAAATGACATGACTAACCACTCATACAAACCCTCCTTTGTCTTGAAGGTTGTCTTCCATTCATCTCCTTCTCTGATTCGGATCTGGTGATACCCACTCTTCAGGTCAATCTTCGTGAAGTACTTGGCTCCACTCAAACAATCCATTATGTCATCCATTCTGGGTAATGGAAATCTATACTTGATCGTGATCTTATTTGTGGCTTGAGAATCTGTATATATTCTCCACTCTCCATCTTTCTTTGGTGCTAGTATTGCAAGTACCACACATGGACTTAGGCTCTCCCTTATCAGTCCCTTAACAACTCGTGAACTTGTCTGTTCAACTCTTCATTCTCTGTTAGAGTCATTATGTGGGCTGCCTTATTTGGCAAACTGGCTCCTAGTATCAAATCCATTTGATGACTTATCTTCCTTACTAGTGGTAAACCTTCTGGTACATTATAAGAGATAATGTCCTAAAATTCTTTCAACATATTTGAAACTTCTGCTGGTACATCTTCTCATTTCTCTTGACTAATCCTAGGAATCAATGCAAAGCAATGACGCTCATGCTTCATACCCTCCAAAAAATTCCTACCATCTACCAAGCAAATTCTGGCAGTACTACATACCTTTTCTTCCACCTCCTTAAAGGGCTTCAACTTATGGCGAACTCCATCCTTTGTTAGGGAATATGTGTTTACACGGCCATCATGGACAACGCTCCTATCATACTACCATGACCTCCCCAACAACATGTGGCATGCATCCATCGGTATGATATCACACAACACCTCATCATGGTAGTCCCCAATCTTGAATTTCACTAAACACTACTCATTGATCAAAGCTCTATGGTCCGTTTGCAACCATGCAATTTGATATGGATGTGGATGCTTCTTCTTGTCAACTTCAACTTCTCAACCATCTCCTCTGAAACAAGATTGTTAATGCTTCCACTATCAATAATAATATCACAACACTTACCTTCACATTTACACCTTGTGCAAACTAAACTCTTCCTTTGATTTGGTTCTTTCTCCTCATTCAACAAAGTTATTCTAACAACTAGGGTTTGTCCCCTTTTAGCATCTTCAGAACGCTTAGATTGTGCATCTTCGTCTATATATGCAACTTGTGCATTACCTTCAGGTCTTCGATTTGTCCTTCCTTGATGTTGTGGGCACTCGTATGCTCAATGCCCTTCTCCACATTGGAAACAAGTTCCTTTGAAACCTCCTCTTCCAAGTCCTTGCCTAGGTCAGCCTCTTCCTTTTCCTCCTTGCTCACCATTGTTCTGGTCACGAGGGCGGTAGGTATTATCTCCTCTCTGAATTCGACATGTGTTAGCTTCTTCACTTTTCTTTGAATCTTCATTTCGACCCCCATAGGGTCTTCCACCAATCCTTCCACTTTGACCTCTTCCCCTTTGCTTACTGTCAAATCTTTTTTTAGCTTCTCTTCCACCTTCAGGGAAATCTAGTATGCATCTTCTATGGTGGTCATTCTGATCAGGCTCAACTCCTCTTGAATATTTGGCCTCAACCCCATTAATGTAACGGGCTACCTTCTCCTTGTTGACCTTTGTATGGCATGTCCTAATAGTAATCTTATAAAACTCTTTTGTATACTCCTTAACAGACTTGTTACCTTGCTTCAGTCCTTGCAGCTTCTTCAGCAACTCCATCTCATAGTCCACAGGAATGAACTGCTTCTTCAATTTCTCCACCATCCAATCCTATTTGGTGATCTTTCATTTCCTCTTCTATTTCTCTTTAATTAGACCTCCTTCCACCAAATACTAGCATGACCCTTCAACTTTGTTTTTGCAAACTTGGCCCGATCTGGGTCCTCCACATCTTCATACTCGAAATACTCCTCCATGTCATTGATTTAATCAATAAGTTGTTCCGAATTCAAATCTCCAGAATATGTAGAAACTTTGATCCTGGGCCTCTTCTCGATCTTAGAAATGACCCTCAACAACCTAACTTCTGCAAGATCTCCTGCAGCTTCTTGTTCTTCCTCGGATAGCTCTTCTTCAGCTTCATCCTCGCTTTCTTCTCTTGTTCTCGGCTCAAACCCTCTTCACAGCTCCTCTTGCAATGCATCAATCTACCTTTGCAGTGCTCTAAAACCCTCTTCTGTCAAAGCATTCCTCCCAATACGATTTCTTCGTGGAGGCATCTTGATCTCTGCAGCAAGCCCACAACCTCAGATCCTGGTGCAAACTGCCTAACGGTCGGCAATCTGTCTACACACTCAGGAACCCTTTCTCTGATACCACTTGACGAAGGGGGTAAATCATAAAACACACAACAGAAATTGCACATAGAAAATAGAACTTTCTTTATTGATTTGGACAACTTATTACATTACAGAAGCTCAAATACAATCAGAGGAATCAACCCTCCACAGGCTACAACCCATTACAGCTTCCTCTCACAAGACTCTAGTATCATCTGCCATCTGTGACCCCAAATATGCTAGGGTTTCTGTTTTCCCTCCTATTCTTGACTCTACACTTCCCCCCTTAACTCTACTACTGCTCAGGGTTCCCAAAAATGGTTATTAATAGTCTTTTTGGTGGCCAACAACCTAATTTCAAAATTTGCATCTCCCTCCAAAAATAGGTCAACTTCCAGGAGCCATAACTTTTGATCCGGGTGTTTGATTGACGAACTAAACTGTTTTATGTGTCGAAAAGCTCGCAGAGTGCTCTATGCACTAAGAACCTACTCTGCCAGTTCCGGCCATTTTCGGGCTCGTACAAGGCCGTTTAGTGCCTCAAACCTGAGTTTGAATAATTTCCAGGCATTTTTCGGGAAACAAAAACTTTAATATCTTTCATCTCGCAAATAATCTTTGTGTGATTCCTTCGCCAAAAGCCTTATTTTTCAGTTATGTAGCTTCCTGTAAATTTTCACTTCATTCTGTGCCCCAATGCAAACTTTCTAAAAATAGCAAGTTGCTATTTTTAGTAGTTTGGAAAAACTGAAAGTTCTACATCATTATTCAAGTGATTATGGAACCAGAACCATAAATTTTGAAGAGAAATGGAAAGAACATCAACAATTTTGAAACACATTTTTTTGGGTGATGCAAGATTGCCCTTACACCACTGGATGATCCTGCATCAAATAATGATTACTCTGCTGAACCTAGTCACAAGTCAAGCAAAGGCCAATAAATTTTAGCCTTGGATGTTTTACATCATATCCCAAATTGTTGACAGAACAGAATACTATGACTAGTCAACACTAATCAATGATAGTCTCCACCATCGGATAATTGATTTTCAAAGGGCCCATAAATTCCACATGATGTCATACCTCGTATATTTGATGGCCTTTCAAGGTCAGTTTAACGGTTTGAATATTGTTGGAACTCTGGGCATTCAACATATATATCACCATTACCCACATTTAGAGTTTTTTTAGGTTGAATGACATCATAGACGGGTAAATGACGCATTCCTTATGCATGCGGTACGAGATCTTGATAATGAGTTGCATATATAATTTTCAGTTGATGCTAGATCGGCAATGGCGGAATGGGCTGATTGGTTTATCCAATTTCCCACTTTCTCCTACATCAGGGTATATGGCTTCTCAGGAGAGCCAGTCATGCTACCAAGATATCCTATGGATGAGGTAGCATTCATGGAATTTCTGAGGCAGGTCTATGAAGTTCGTTCATTTTTGCGTAGCATGTGCAAGGCGGCTTTTAGTTTTCCGATTGGAATGGGTATATACATATGCAAATCTGGAGCATATGCCAAAGTAATTGGTGGTGAATTGTCTAAGTATGGCCTCAAGTCATTCGACAAGAGGTTTTCATATGATCCTAGCGGTGTATTTGCAGCACACCTTGGTCAGAATTGTGTACATGCGCCTGCAGTTGAAGATTTCTAGGCTAATTGTGCAGATGAATTCGAAGTACGGAAACGTAGCTATAGCAAGTTTACCTTTCAATAGTTGACCGATATCCTATCAGAGGATGTAGAGGAATTGTCAGATGATGATGGTGAAGTTCTACTTCCCATGTATTTTAGAGATCAGATCGAGCAAAAGCCATTATCACACATTAATTCCAGTCCACCAAAGAGAACACCTCAATTGAGGAAAGAACAAGCCGGGTTGTTAAGAACAGTATGATATTCTTGAGTAATAAGAAGCGAAAAGTAGTCATTCCAGTTGCAAAGCCACCAGTTGTTCAATCATCTATACTTTCGACTTCCAAACCAAAACCAAGGGTTAAGGCTATGAGCATTCTTCTAGAAGGAACGAATATGGCCAAATTGAAGAGGAAAAAGGTTGAGTCTTTAGTCCATATTCAACAGGAACAGCCAGCAGTTGCATCAGAAGTTCCGGCTGAATCAACACCGCATGTTGAAACAATGCCTTCAGTTCATGTTTCTTCACCTCCATCGCCAAGGCCTTCTCCCATTCATATAGATTCAAACCCAGATTCGCTAGTTCATAGCACTGTGACACACATTGATTCATCAGGAGTTGATGGAAATGGAATCAAGCCTCCCAAAGAAGTTGGCTCATCTTGGCTTGAGAACATCTTGGGTAGGAAGAGGAGAAAGCCTTCATATCAGTTGAACTTCATAGAACTTAATAGCGTCTACCAAAACATACCAATGAAAAAACTTAAGAAGCAAGTTCAAATGGAGAAGAATGTTGATGGAGAGATTATTCTTGAAACTGCAACACTGCCAGAACATAAGAATGTCAATGAGATTGAAGTTGATGACTTCAAGGTTGTCAGAGCTAATCTTGGTGGAAGTACCTGGCACATGGATGTGAATCTCTTTGAGGTTGCAACAGATAATCTGAAGGAAAGAGTGTTGAAGGATGGGGAAGATAAAGCAGCCCTCAAGGCTGAGAATAGGCAGTTGCAACAATATATTTCAAATCTTCTTCATGGCACTTCACAGGCCACCTTATTGCTTCCTCAGATTCTGGAATCACCGGTCGATCAACAGCAGCTAAGTCAGTTGGTCATTTACGGGAGGTACATGAAGATTGGGTGGAAGAGTTTGTAACTAAAGGCAGTTATGTACTTTCACAGATCTATCAATTGAAGTACAATGCTCATGATCTGCGTCAAGGAATTTAGGGGTTTGAGCAGAGTATGGCTGAGGACAAGCCGGTATTTGAGATCATAATCTCTGACTTGAAGGTAGCATATGATTCTGTTGATTCAGTAGAAAATAAGAAGGTTTCTATTTGGAAAGGACAATACCTTTTCACAGTAAAAACCCATGAGAGGACATCCTCAAAGTTAGCGGAATGGAGGGAAAAGGTGGTAAGTGTTCTCAAGTTCGTGAGGTATTTTGTTTCTCAGATCTCGTTCTCATATGAGAGAGAAGATGGTACCCTGTATGATCTCTTGGAAGTACAAACATAATTCCATACTCTTGTCCGTGGCAATTTTAATGGTGATCTCAATGCCGACAAGATGAATCATTTTGCCGCTATGACAGTAAAATTTGATAAAGTTGTGGACGAAGTTCATGAATTCCTACAGATGGTTGCAGATGGTGAAGAGATGTTAGAAAATCAAAATATCATCTTGGAAAGTATTAGTATTCCTGCAAGAAAGCAGTTACTAGCTTTTTGGAGGATATTGTTTCCCAAAATATCATTGGGTGATGTCACCAATGGGGCAACGATATAGATAGGGATAGAACTCAAAAAATGGCAATTAACTCAATGTTTTTTCTGATTAAAGCTATCACTTTCATTCAAGCTTATCCATTTTTTAAATAGAAAAATCACTTTGTAATAGTTGGAGCTTTCTCTGCTTTAAATCAAATTGTTTTAAAATAGGTGTGTGTTAGATCTTTTGTCTAGAATAGAAATAAAGCTTGCGAGTTGGTAAGTTAGTTAGCTAGGATTAAGGAGATTTTAGGGTTCCCTACTCCTTTGATTTGTGTATAAATAAGGGCAACCTTGCTCATTGTTTAGTAACTGTAATTGTGATAGCAAAATTTGTCGAGCCTATTGTAGCCTGCAAATTGTTATTCAAGTGCTTGTTCACCTTGTGTCATTTGTAATCCAATGTTTGATCGCATATTGTATGCCTATCTTTGCTACAATACTGTTGTCCTGGAGTTGTAATAGCTTTTTGATAGTGAGGAAGGAAATATCACGCCTTTCATTGCTCTGATTCTCTGTCTCATGTTCATTTAGTTTATCGTCATATGTGTTGCTTGCATATTCTTACTTTCATTTTTCATCCTAAAAGTACAATGAGTCTTCGGGTGCAATCTAGAATAAGTTTATTTGAGCTTGTGTTAACAAATCATTCACTGTTTACTTTTGATTCCTAAGCTCTGAATTTACTTGGGTTGTCAAAAGTGTCATTTAGTTTAGGCCTAGTTGTAATTAGAAGTTAAGAGAAAAAACCTATGCTGCAGCGATAGAGTTTTATAACCTTGTACTCACAGCTGAGAATAAAAAATATAGGCAATTTAATTTATTTATCTTTAAATCAATCATCAGCAGAGAGGGAATTTCCCCTCCTAATTTGAAGAGCAAGTTATCTGTGCATAGTTGTCTATTTCCAACTTGCATTCTAGAGGTGCAAATTGAAACACCAACATAAGAATTGGTATTTTTAATGAACATACTTTACATGTGTTTCTACCTAAGAAGGATAATGATAAATGATGATGTTTTGGAATGATCCACCACTATCAAAAAATTAACTATCAAAATCCATACTATCTCAAAAACTAATGTAGATCAATCACATGCCCTACAAGTTCAATCTTGATTGTTGCAAACTAGATGTGACACATGAAACTGATCTAAGTCATGCCTAACCAATATGCTAAAATGTACACCCAAAGATTTGTTTATTGTCACCTTCTTGGTATTTGAATCTATTAAGATCGTGTCTAGAGACATGGTTGAGGAGCTTGATGAAGTCCTAAATATATGAATGAGTTCTCCTAGGTCAAACCCTTTGGCAAATCGAATTAATGGTGATGAAAAAGATTAAAGACAACATTCATAGACATGCAGATGGCCTATATGA
The DNA here is from genome assembly GCA_027924645.1 of Cunninghamia lanceolata. Taxonomy (NCBI): domain Eukaryota; kingdom Viridiplantae; phylum Streptophyta; class Pinopsida; order Cupressales; family Cupressaceae; genus Cunninghamia; species Cunninghamia lanceolata. The sequence goes on from BSBN01001256.1 coordinate 1,459,900, forward strand.
TGATGTAAACTCAATTCTTTAATTGCTCTTAAATTTAAAAGTAAATTCTCTAGTGATTGTCTAATTCCATCATGTTATTCCCTCTTATGAAATAAAGTGCACAATTAATGTCTTTAAGTACCGTGACATAGCAACATGTTGCTTGAAATGTGTGCTAAGTAAAAAATAAAGTTCACAATAGATGTCTTTAAATACCATGACATAGCAACATGTCACATGAAATATGTGCTAAGTGAGCTCACAATAGCTAATAGAAAGGAGCGGGAAAATTTGAAATTAAATTTCAAGCTTTGGGATTTTGGGGTCATTCCCACACTTTGTAGGGTTGACAGAGGTCAACCTCGAGCCACATGGAAATGATTTGTACGTATAACATGGTGACCTTGAGGTAGAGAGTGAACAAATGGAAATCAATGCCATTGGGGGTGAAATATGGATGAATAGGCAATGAATGTATGGAGATTAGTGCACACAAGGCTGAAATGAAGATGTATAAAGATTAAGCCACAAACCAAAACCTAGCACAAGAGTATGCCACTTGTCAATATAGTATTGCATTAAGACATTCTCGTCAAGGTAGACAAAAAGCTAAACAAGAAATGGTATGGGTATGCTAATTTCACCATTATAATTGTATAGTATTTTAGATATATTACTTTTAATTTTAATGTTTATTAATTAAGAAAAACTATTTTTTTTATTTACATTAAAATCCTACTGTGTATTACATATACATGTCTAGATGTTATTAGACATGTGTATGTCGACCAAGTTTTTAATCATCTTATTGCAATGTGGTAAACTAAACTTATGTCACTCTATTTACAAATACATCACTATTTATACTTACTCCACAACCCACTCAATTGGATAAAGGTAAAACTTTATTACATAACATTTTTTTAAAATCTCAATAATAAAATTATCACTATGTAAATGGGTTTTAAATATTTATTTGTTTTTAATTTTTAAAAAGCTTAATGGTCATGTTTTAACATAATTGTGTTAGATTAACACAGAAAATTGAAACAAAAGGATTTCAATGACATAATACATCATTGTTTGTTTAACTTCTTTCCAATTTGGTTTTGTTAGAGTAAATGCATATTTACTTAAGTTTTACTTAGGTAGACTATAGTTTAGTTGCATTTAATTTATTAAACCGGCAAATTAGTTTTCCTTCCCGTAGGGTGGTCTTTTACCCGTGTGGGTAGTTTTCCCACCCATCATTTCATTTTCTTGTCTTTATAAGGCACCTTTGTACAATATGTAAATCATCTCATAATATATTTTCATCTTTGGTGAAATAGCATAGTGTTTCTCTCCTTTTTTGTGAAGATTTATTTGCAGGTTGTGATCTTGGGCTCGGTGGTTGACACCAACATGGTATCAAAGCCTTCAACTTGCGCCTTCTTCCACCATTGAGAGTTTTCATTAGGATTTTGAGATCATTATTTTATCGCAGCGCTCCCACGCCAAGAGATATCTGGAGGATGTTATTGCTCCACTCTTTGGCAAAGACACTGCAACATATCTAGATGTCTTGGGTGCTTTGCTTCATCGAAGTCTGAGATCATCCATTCTTGTTTGGCATTGCACTGGCATTGTTTCTTTGTTAGTTGGCTGATCGCTTGGGAGAAGAGTTTTTTTTGTCAGACGTGAGTTTTTTTTTCGCAAGGATTTGAACCCCTCTCATCCCCTCGTGGCACAGCCTCAGCAGCGGCGTTCATTCGAGGTAGAAGGCAGAATTGAAGAGAACCCACAACCTGTGCAAAGGCCGATCCAGAGGACACCAAATCAGAGAGCGTGGACTTTGAAAATCGGGATCTGAAAGGCACAGATTCAGTCCAGATTAGATTGGACGCACTTGGAGTGCATATATACTACCTAAATGTGAAAGGTGCCGACTCATTTTAGAAATCTTCACCATTTCCACTTGCTTGGCCGCCTCTGCTCACACTCACCTGCACAGCAAACTTTTCCTTGGAGCCTGCCTACAGCATTTTTGGATACATTTTTATGCAAGCTTTAACTTTGTAAAGTTTTGCAAACAAAAATTTCCTTCCTTCGTGCAGTGGCTTCAGATCTCTTTCACAACGAGCACCTCCATTCATCCTTGGTGAGCATCTGTGTGTAGTAGTGGCAGTGTAATTTGCGAAAAACATATTCATTACAATACTAGCTTAATGTCGTTCTATTGAGAATATCTGAGTTTTCAACAACAGTTGATAGAATAAGATAGACTATTTGAATAAAATTTGCAACATATACTATAATAGCTAAAGGAGTATGCAAACACATTGTAAACTGCCCAAATTCTGAGTGAAATTGAAGCGGCTGGGGTACTGTCAGGTGATATGCCTCGTTTTCCAAGCCTTATTTCTCCTAACCTCAGATTGGCGGTTGATGCTCACTTCCACGATTTGTTGTTTGGAAATCAGAATGAGAAGTGGCTAAGAGAGCTTAAGTGATTTCCCAAAGCCTAAGAAAGTCTTGCAAAATATTTGATTAGGGTTTGCGTGGTGGGCACTTTTGTGTTCAGTTGCTGAGCATTTCATTGGGATCTTTATCCCACATTGGTTGCGTAATGATGTTTTTGGCCCTTCAAATATCATTTTATTCTTCTTTTTAAGCTTGAGTAAGACTCACGAAGTTGTTGAGAGACTATCTCTTGCATGAAGGAACCTTGGTGGTTGATGATTGTTGCAAATAAGGAGGTTTGTCAAAAACTATATTTTGGTAGTGTCACTTGCTCGTGGGCTATTTTGCCTTTCCGAATGGTGGTTTTCCTAATTTTGCAGGTAAATCCACCTAATTTTGTTACTGAAGGTTAATGTCTTTGTATTCTTAGAGATTTGTCATAGTTCATTATGGGGGTTTCATTTCATCTTGATGTGATTATGTTAAAAAGGGTAAATTATAAACAATGGAGAGATGGTATCATAAAACATCTTAGATGGCTTCATTTGTTGCCATATTTATATAATCTAGTTCCCCTTCCTGGTACTGATAGTAAGAAATTTGCATGGAATTGCAAAAGGGATCATGTCCTAGGAGTTATTGCAATGCATATTGATGATGCCACTTTGAATGCTATTGATCATTTTTTAGTGTCCTCATATTCTTTGGACTAAAATTTGGGAAATATATGGAGATCCTGATACTTAGTTATTCCTAGATGATCTTGTTTCAGATTGTCTTGTGCCTCTTCATTTTTCAGACAGGATACCCTATGATCATGCTACTATGCAGGAGTTTGAAGTTTTGGAATACTTTGCATCTTCAGATGAGGATGACGAGGGTTCTTTAGATACTCCTCCATCAGGGATAGCTGATGTACCTTCACCTTTAGTGATTCATTGTGTAGAGTCATTGATTGAGGCTCCTATCATTCATGTTCAGTAGGACCATTCATCTTGTGTTGATGATTCATTAAGCACGTCCAGTGCTTCATCACAACCAGTATCTCATTGTCTCCCTGATTGGGAATCTTATTTGTCGGACATTGGTTCACTGTTCATAGAATCTCATATTTCTGACTTGGAAGACACATTTGAGGGTATATCCCTCCTATTTGATGATAGTTGTGGTACAACTGTTGTCACTCCATCTTTGTCTTTGGAGAATGTTCAAGATCAGTTTTCAGTGGTACCTTGTTTGTCACCTTCTATTGTGATTGGGCATGTTCCTGATTGGTTCGCGGCATCATTTTCCAAGGTCTTGGCAACACATGAGCAAATTTCAGAGACATCATCATACATTTTCATGCTTCTTTCTTTCAATTCCTATCTGGAGTGGGAAGCATACTTGCATCTATACATGGTTTTGTTTCTTCCAAAAGGGAGACAAGTTGTTTGTCGACATTGGATCATGTTCTGTCTTCAGGCACTTACCATTTTTGCAGGTGATTACACATTGTGGGGGGGCTATATAGTATCTCTTTCCCTCTTATGGGGGGCTATTGATTGTATATACATGATATATGTAGTCCTTGGGGGGTGTGATTGAGTCCTCCATCCATGCATCATTTTTGTTTTCTCTCTTTTGGAGAGGAGTTTTTTCCCACAGGGTTTTTCTCCAATTGTGAGAGATTTCTTTTTTGCATTGTAAATGGTTACCTGACATGGTTGTGTAGCCGGGACCCATATTGCATCTTCATTCTCCCTAAGTTGCACTTAAGCGGGGGTGTTAGAGTAAATGCATATTTACTTAAGTTTTACTTAGGTAGACTATAGTTTAATTGCATTTAATTTATTAAACCGGGAAATTAGTTTTCTTTCCCATAGGGTGGTTTTTTACCCATGTGGGTAGTTTTTCCACCCATCATTTCATTTTCTTGCCTTTTTAAGGCACCTTTGTACAATATGTAAATCATCTCATAATATATTTTCATCTCTGGTGAAATAGCATAGTGCTTCTCTCCTTTTATGTGAAGATTTACTTGCAGGTTGTGATATTGGGCTCGATGGTTGACACCAACTAGTTTTTTTTTTGGCAATACTTACCAGGTATAGAAACCAACATTTTATAAAGCCTTTGGAGCATTATATCAAATTTGACAGTTTCATTTTCTAATTTCCCTTATTTTTTGTTTTTGTTTAAATTCATGGAGAAGCTAGGAAGAGGAGAAGAGACAAGAGAAGAGAATCAAGAAAGAGATGTGATCCAATATGTATGTATGTATGTATGTATGGATGGATGGATGGATGTATGTATGGATGGATGGATGTATGTATATGTCTGTCTCTCTGTATGTCTCTCTGTCTCTCTATCTATCTATCTGTCTGTCTGTCTGTCTGTCTATCCAACATAATATTTTTCTTTTTGACTTCTTTAGTGTTGCTTGTACTTGGATTAATGTTTTTGACCAATTTTGAAAGATGCACAACACTCCATTGACAGCAATAAGAATATCCAAACTTCCTAGTGCATTATTTCATTGGGCTTATCACGGACTTCTTAATCATAGTTGGAAATTTTGAAATCTGGCTGCAAGAAAAGGTATTATATAATGATTGATAAATCACTCAAAATTTTGTTTTCCCCTCTACTTATTTACTTCTCATAGTTCCATGTCTTGATTAAAGGAATTTTAATGCCACCATAAAGAAATAGTTTTTAGTATGTATGTCTGTCTCTCTGTCTCCCTATCTATCTATTTATCTATCCGTCTATCTATCCAACATAATATTTTTCTTTTTGAATTCTTTAGTGTTGCTTGTACTTGGATTAATGTTTTTGACCAATTTTGAAGGATGCACAACACTCCATTGACAGCAATAAGAATATCCAAACTTCCTAGTGCATTATTTCATTGGGCTTATCACGGACTTCTTAATCATAGTTGGAAATTTTGAAATCTGGCTGCAAGAAAAGGTATTATATAATGATTGATAAATCACTCAAAATTTTGTTTTCCCCTCTACTTATTTACTTCTCATAGTTCCATGTATTGATTAAAGGAATTTTAATGCCACCATAAAGAAATAGTTTTTAGTAGTTTCCTAATTTTGGGGATGTTCCTTACAAATGCAATGTTAGACCAACAAATGGTGCTTTGAAATAATATTTTAATAACCAAGAAATCCATGTTCAAGTGTTAAGAAATTTAGCATATGACCTATTCTTAAGTTGGTGCACTCACATTTATGAGTTAGGAAGATGGTAATAGCAAGCAAGCAGAAGCAAAGGCTTTCATTCTTATCATAATATTATATTTTAATAAGAAAATAGAATTTATCATCAAGATAAATAGTAGAAAATCTAAGTTAGTTATCTCTTAAACTAACTTTGACCTTATAGACATTAAAAAAACCTTTTATTCTATTCTATTCCTAAAAATATAGGATAACTATAGGATAATAAAAATAAAAATAAATAAAGAAACAAATAACATGTTTCTATGAAGGATCTTATATGACAGAAGTATGGTGTAAGTTTAAGAGATAAGATAGATGATTATTTCGAAGTATAGACACCTCTCTTTCTCAGAATCACTGAGAGCTATTGTCTAACTTTCAGTATTTATATGCAAAATAGAGCTACGTTTATAATAGACATACACTATGATATACCATAACAAAATAACATCAAATATATACATTAATGACCCATATATAAATTATTAAATACCTATTAATAAACAGCCCCATGTCAGAAATCAATTCCGAGGTTCGGCATGATGAAACAGAAATGTCAGTTGTACGCATTATGCACATCCAATAGAAAACAATGATTGTGGACATCCTAATCAAAATTTGATCATTGTGCTTCCATTTGTATAGGGTATTTATAGAACTATTTTCCTATTTTAAATCATTTATGCAAGTTCTCTTCAAATGTTCCATTTCCATCTACAATGACAAAGCTTTCACACTATCTTTACAAATTACATTGCAATTACTCTTTCGTCGGAACTCCAAGAAATTGTCTTTTGCTTTACTAATACCAGTTAACGTTCATCTTGGCACACTACATCTAAGTGAAGAGAGACGAAAATAGGTTATTCATAAATGTCCTAATAGGTTTATAAATGTCAATAAATGTCCTTTTAGGACACTTTGTACAAATAAGAATTATTTCACAATAGAAACAATAAGCATGGATCCAGTTAGAAACAGCAATATTACCGCTCAAAAAAATGTAGTGATATAATATTACATGAGATAAGACCAAGATAACTTTCATATGGCCCCTTGTTACAGTACCAGTAATTTGAAGTGGTGCATGACTGACGAAATAATTTGCTAAATTCCAAGAGAAATAATATTTTGCTCAAGCTTAGAAGCATTGTCAAAAAGGATAGCAACCATACCAACCTTTCTTGCAGCTTCAACATTAACAAGCCTGGAAAATATTGTAAAAACATATTAACCACTCTTTTATAAGCAAAATATCTTATTTACTTGCTTCAAATTGTACTCGTACAAACACTGACTGAGAAACGAATGCAACTCATGTTTTAGATGTATTCAGGTATTATAGATAGAACTTTTCCCACGAGAGTACTTAATCTTGAGAAGGCAGTTGGAATGCTTTAAGTTAGTTTAACAGCAGATTAATCTGGAACAAAATCATATGATGGGATACACACTATGTAAATGAAAAATTACTTGTATATTCACAGACATCACGTGGATAACAATCATAACCTAGCGAGGGTGCACAAAGCATGTTACCTGTTGGTATTTTAAATTTTCTTGGAAGACAACACCAAAGGGAATACTGTGAGATAAAACCTCTCCTAAAATTATGAGGGAAAGCTAGCTAAGATCCAACTAAATTTGAAACTAAACTAATTGACCCTAGACTAAAACTATAAAAAAGATATACAAATATGCACATTATACATGATTCCACTAAGGGGGGTTGCGTAAATGAAAATGATTAAGTGCCTATGTTTTTCGCCTCGAATACACACACCAGACTGTTAGTGGTCATGTTTTGTAGACAAGATTTTCAAGTATTAATAGAAAGAAACTATCTAAACACAAACAAACACAATAGCTTTTTATTGGCTAAAATAGAGGACCAATATTCCACTATAATCAAGATTTCAAGAAATATCAATTTGAACAACACATGATTCCAATAATTGAAAGGCTATGTTGCATGCAAAGCTACAACCTAGATAAACAATTATCATCAATACAAAGTTTGACTTAGTACAATCTACTTTCAATCCAATTCATGAAATTATAATTATAAGTTCCATAATAATTTTAGTTGAATAAAAAATTTGCAGCATAACCTTCACTTCCATTATTATTAAGAACGTCTAGTGCCCAAGGTATTTATTTATAAACATTGAATAGTTTTTAGGGATTTGAGAATAATAATTAAATATCCCAAAAATAAATGTTTTAAAGCTAATCTCTCCAATGAAAGGAAAGCCCAATAAAACTTTCACCATTAAAATCCAAGAGGAGAATAGTGTAGTAAAGAAAAGTATACAGTTCTAACAAGAACGAATAGACACACAATATAGATGACACGGTTTATACCATGGGAAAACCCTTTCGAGAAAAACCTACCTTCCAAATCTCGAATCAATATATTCACAATAAACTCAGTTATAATACAATCAAGCTCAAACCTTCATAGGAGATACACCAACATTCAATTTTGGAGAAATTCTCACAACATAACAATACTTAGAAACCAACTTATGAAACCTCCTTCCCAAGCACCGTATAAATAGGAGAACCCAAAACCATATACCATCAATGGTTTCTAGAAACCATGTACCAAATCAAGAACCCAAAAATGGCGCCCAAAATCAATGGCACAAATCCCAACACCTATTGGTGCATTATTTTATTTTTGCATTTAGTTTAGTATTTTTGTTGTGTATCATGCACCTAGAATAGAATAAGCTTGCTTAGATAAGTGCTCATTCACTTAGGTAGGTTGTACTTGCATCATGTGACTTGTACTTCTTAGTTTGGTGGAGATGTGCACACATGTGACTACATCTCTTATTATCTCACATTGGTTGTACATTCACATATCTTAGTGATGTATCTTTTATATACCCACTCGTAGCTCATTGTTGAGCAATCTTTGTACACACATTGACCTTGCATATTACAATTTATTGATCTTCTGACCTATTTGTGTGTCTTTAGTCTCTTGGTCTTGAGTGGCTTTTTTCTAGAGGCTTGTCTTTTTCTTAATGTTGAGTATGTTTTTCTCTTAAATCCTTAGATGATTTCAAGAATCAAAAAAGTTGAGAGAAAAAGTCAAATTCTAGGGGGTTCCATTTGTGGCTTTGTAGTGTAGGTATTCTTTGGAGCTTGATGGAGAAAATCTAAGCTCACCATTGAGTTTAAAGCATCCGAGAAAGTTTTGTCTTTTCTTGTGCCCAATATGAACATTGGAGGCTAGATCTATTAAGGTTTAAAGTTGGGAGGTGCATGCCAAATCAAATAGGTACCTCAGAGCATTTTGGATCAAATTTGGCACTACATCACATTTATAAGGCCCAAGAACTCATAGATCAACTATTATTTCATCAAAATCAAAGCACTTGGCATGAGACTTTTAGATAATTTATTTTGTTGAATTTTTTTCCCAAAAATTGACCTATTTGTAGAAGGTTGTACATTTCACACAGGTGTCGAAAAATGTGATTTCAAATTTCATGGAAAGAGGACTTTGAGAGCTTTCTAACAAGTGGTCAAAATAAATATTTGGAGCAATATTGAGCGAGATATGATGCTCTAAAATTGACCTCCAATTTTAATTTTTGACGATTTTTTTTGTCGTAACTTTCGAGAAAATTGCCAAATCTTGTTATTTGTTGTAGGTTTAAGTGAATTTTTTTAGGAATTGTGTTTCCTTTGAGGAGTTATTTTGGTCATTTTATGACTTTTCAAAGCTCTCATTCTTCTATTATGTTGTACTTGCTAAATTCTTGCATCCATAATTTTGACGGTTTGTAATGATAGTAAAAGTACAACTTTGGGGAGGGTCTCCTTTGCACTTTTTTTAGTGCTAATATAATTTTAAAGAGATATGTATTGAATGCATCTATAACACATCAAGATCAAGGCCACTTTGTACTTTTTGGCAAGTGGCAATTGTACATGCGCTACTTATAAAGTGCCGCATTATTGTACTTGTTTAGGGGTTCTATCTTGGGGTATTGTAATCACAAATTGAAATAAAGTTCCATTTGGTAGGGGTTGATCATAGATCTCGGTTTCCACTATTCTATTGTTAGGCTAAATTCAATAATTATTTGTCCTAGAAAAATGGGATCAAGAATCACTGCCTTAAGTAGAATCTAATGCCCTATCTCCTTGAACTTGTTCCTGAGTCAACTAACTATGAATGCTAGTGTGCATGATTTAACAACAATTATATGGTCTATGGACTAATATGTCTTACTATTTTTTGGATAAAATATGTCACATAGAGCACACTGAGTACCCTTTCATTGCTTGGACCATTATCCAACAGCTATAAAGACACTCTAAATCTCTATCTGATAGTGATGTTTTCTTGGGTGACCAAGCACAGGTGGATGACACTTAGATAGCTACTGATCCTTCTCCTACTTTTGATGCCCCGACTACAATTAAGGACATTCCTCTTGTACCTATTGCTACTACAAAGTTCAAAGTCGTTTCTTCACGGGCTTTCAATGATTCTCAATAGTAGGATTCTTCATGTCTACAAAATACATTTCATTGGGAGGCCTACGTACCAAACATTTCACATATGTTTGTGGATCTCACCTATTGAATCTTGAGGACACCTTTGAGGACTTAGTCTTCCTCTTTGATGACAATGATTCTATAGTGGTTGTCTCCACATCATTGGTTCTTGTTCTTCATCAGTTGCCACATTGTTCTGGATGGTCACTTTCTTCAATTAAACTTAAGATTCCTAATTTGTTGACACCTTTAAACATTGGCATGACGACATTTGAGTAGTTCCCAGAGTCATACGTTCTGATCTTTCTTCCTTCATACTCCTTTTAGGAATGGGAATATATCCTACATACACCTTTGGCATTGTTTCTTCCTAGGGGGAGAAATGTTATTCAACAATTGTGGACTATCTTCAGCGTTTAGTGTCAAGCATCCACCATTGGTAGGAGACCACTTCTTGAGGGGGGCTTCATGCTCTCTCTCCTTGGGGTGGCTTATTTTTGGGTGTAGTTTTCCCTCATATGAGGTCGTATCCTTCCTAATTCCTTGAGGGACACATTTTGCACATGGTTACCTAACAACTACATATTTGTTGAGACCCATTTATCCTTCTTTCTATACTCACCTAAGCTACTTAGGTAGGTTGTACTTGCATCATGTGAGTTATAGATTTGTTGTGACAGGAATCTACTTAGGTAGGTTGTGTTGGAACGTTCATAAATTTTCTTCTAAGTCACCTCTCAAGGGTTTTCAATTTCATCGCCATACAAGGGTTTATCCTTAATTATTTCTAAAACCCTCAATGTTTCGAAATCCCTTTACCTTGGCTAAAGTGCGATCGATTCTTCTGTTGACCTGTTCTGCCAATTAGGTTTACTTAAGTTGTCTCCTAAAGTCTTGGTGAACATTTGTTTACCGACCCCTCTGAATTGGTTACGTATTGTTACCCGTAGCAAATATTTTGATTTATCCTGAGCTTCGTCTGCTAATACTTTTGGCGCGTCCAAGTCAACCTACATGTGTCTACTTATTATTCCATTGCAAACCTTTAGTATATTGCATACTTGTTTGTTTCGTCCAATCCAAGTTTGCAAGCTTGCATGATAGTGACATGTGTAAAGGTGTCCCCGCAATGTCTCAAGTGTGTTGTCAAGGAGCGGTCTTTGCCATGTGGTGTTTCCTCATTGCAACGTAGCTTTCTTTCACTTCGCAAACTCAAGCGATGGGGCCCACCACAGCATTCGCAATATGCGAAATCTGTCCGACAAGTTGTTGATGTCTGATGTGGAATACACATGGCACTATCCCATTGCATCGCATGGATCCAATGCATTGCATACTCCACATTGTGTTTTCGAGTAGTGTTTGCGATATGTGATGGGTACTTTATATGGCTAGTCAACCCCCAATTGCAGTCCCTGTTGTCAAAAGTTGATTGGACCATGTACGAGTAGGCAGGCCAGATAGACCAACGTGCCCTTGCTGAGGGTAAAATTTGATGCTCGTCAATTATCTTTTCAAGTGTGAAAGATCCCTTACCAAATCTGCCCTGATTTTTCAATTTTGATCCCTTAGCAATTTGTCAAACAGATGTTGTGCAAACTACTGAATTCTGATTTCCTAACCGCTGTTCTGATTTTCTGAGTTTGTTATTTGATGTTTGTGTGGATATGAAATGGTTTTGATTGCAATATTCACATACTGAATGAAAAGAAATATAACCAACAAATAAACATTGCAATACCACACCAAAATAAGCTTTATTTCTCACTAAACATAAGTCTGATTACAAATTCAGAAGTCTGATTTCCACTAAATTAGACTATAACAACAACCTAGAAACCTCTATAGGATGCAATAATAAACTATCCAAATGACAATCACATACGCGGGAGCCAATGCTTAATTTGTGGAACAATTAGTAGCTGAAATCCTAATTCCAAGCTAAGATTTGGCTGAGAATAACCCCCAAATCGAACAGCCAGCAGGTGAATGCACAAAAATGAGAGGCTATATGCTCATAAGAAGCCCAATCTGCAAATGTGTCTTGATAAACCACTGCTGCAACCTCTCTTGCAAATGTGTCTTAATAAACCACTGCTGCAACCTCTCCAACATGCAATATTACCCTGTAATGAAGTCCAATGACGCCCAAACGGAAACCCAGAGTAGATTTCCATGTTTTGTGAACTGGGTTGTCGTCCAATCCACTATCCTCCAAGGGGTTTCGTTCTCAAAAGAGCTGCAATCTGCTGAAACCCTCTTTAGAGCTCCAAACCTGCACTTAGTTTTGTGAAAAATGAGAATAGAATGCTCAAAAATGAGCCCAATACCTTGCTTTATAGCCTCCATAACTTTTTTCCATAAAAAACAATAAAATATTCCCTCCAAGAGGCCACTCCCACCTTGAGGGTCTTTTCTCATGAAAAGGGAAGTGCTACTTTTTAAAAACAACATTGTGCTACTAAGATGGGGGCACTTTTCACTATTCCTCTTCTAATTTTCTGTTAATATTCACTTTTCACTATTCCATTAAAGCAAACCTTAATATTTTTCAATTCAACCCTTGGATTCATCAACTGACACCAAACTAAAGGGCTCGAAAGACTCCCAGCAAAGCTCCACCGCCCCTGGATAGGTCCCCTAACCACTCTGCTGACCTACGGGAACCCTGGTAATAGGCCAACCACTGCTCATCTATGTGACATCTAGGAAGGGGACATTACAGTCCTCCCTTCCCGAGATTGCTTGCCCTCAAGCAATAATAAATCTACATATTGAAATTTATTGCCCAATGACAAGAGTCTCCATCCAATCATAACCCAAGTGGTTACACATGCCAACAACACAATATAGAGGAACAAATGACAAAAGATATCTCGAAAATGTGTCCATCCTATCAACATACCCACTGCTCCACTCTGATGAAACCGATATCGTACCACAAGCCATGAAACAACCTCAATAAAATCCATGTGAAATAATGCACCAATCAAATCAATACCTGGATTCCATACAAAAATATAGACCCTGTTGTAAAAGATGAAGAAGAGATATCTCATCCTATCACCATGAAGAATCCATCCATTTAAGCAAATCAGCAAGACTATGTAGTCATGGACTCTCACGTGCCAAACAACCCACATGAATGGTTGCCAAATCTCGTTGTCATAACTCAGTCCAACAATGTAGGTGATATCAAAGATATCATCAAACCAATACAAACCTAAGGAATCCATCTCACATTCCATGTCCAACCCATGAACATGACTCCACACCCTCATAGACCGCTGAATCGCTGATGTAAACCATGAAAAATCAGGATGTGCTATATGATTCCAACTAGGACAACCACTAATCCATAGGGAGTCTATGAATAAGAAGTCACCAATCAACAAATAGATCACTGCCATGTCATGAGAAATAGGTGACAAACCCAAGGGTGTAGCATAGATGCCATCAACACTCCTCAAAGACAACTCAATAGCTGTTGCAGACCATGCTAAATCTGAAAGTGAAATGGAAACCCAAACAGGACAACCACTTACCAATGAAGAATCCATGAAGATTATGCTACCATCATACCAATGAACAACTATGATATCATAGGGAATAGGTGACAACTCTAAAGATGTATCGTAGATGCCTTCATCACTAACTAAAGATAATTCATGAGTGGCTGATCCATTATAAATGTCATCAATAAAATCAACATCTCCATCTATGAAATGACCAACATCAACTATAATTTTAGAACTAGAAGACCCTTGCTTATCATCTTCCATGGAGTGGTGAGTGTCACGAGCTTGTTGAAGATGAAGCTTGGCTTGTTGTGCTATCAGCTTAGCTTTCCTTGCCTTGTCAAGCCATCCTTCAATTATTTCTTGCGACTGTTTTATCTCAGTTTCTCCAAAGTGTCTAAGATCAGTCCTATAATGAGATGCATCATATAAAATACCATGACCCATGCATGCATCTTGTGTACCAATCAAAGTAGAATCAATATCACTCATTTCCCAATGATTAGTGGCTGCAATATCATGAGAAAGTGAGAATATACCACTGCTATTCAAAATCAGACAAATAAGATTGAAACTTTCCCTTTTAACCATGCTTCTCAAGTCATCCATGTTAGAGCAAACGAACATATTCTTATCTGTCCCATCCTTTATCTCATTCTTTAGTGCCTTAAGCACAATATGTTTATCCTTGTGAGTAAACTCTAATATCATCTTGCTGAAGTCTTGGACAAATTTTCCAAGAGATTTCAACCATTGAATACCTAACACCACTTCATTCTCCTTAATGTTGAAAACATCATCTACAAATTCAGAATTAGAGAAATCCTGCTTCTCATCATGTATAAAGTGGTGTATGTTACAAGTTTCTTTGGACTGATTTATGGCTGTTGTTCTAAAGTAAACAAATTTAGTCCTCTTGGAAGAAGAAACATCAAAATAGCCATGCTTAACCAATGCATCATATAAGCTATCATTTGGAAACTCATTGTCACCAATTACTCCATGAATAGGGGTTGCAAGTTCATGTAATTGAGAGAGTATAACGCTGCTGTCCCCAACCAGAAAATTAGAGTTGTTATCATACCATTTTGTAGTCCTTTTATCTCTCTCAAAGACCTCCATGTTCTAGGATGCATGCTCTTCATTAAATGCTGGTCCTACGTGAGTCTCTCCATGAAATGTCTTAATGTTGATCCTCTCCGCTACCATATCATGGTGTGGCATAGGGCTGTCATTATGCCTCAGAAAGTCAAACACGTCCTCATACTCAAGTGAGTTATCCTCCACCAATTTAATCATATCTTCTCCTATGAAAGGATGGTTATCAACAAGGGCTGATCCACAAGTTGAATCATGTGTACAATATGTCATCAATGTTGTCCTAGGGCTGCCAATTGAATTATCATGCACATGTGTCCCTATTATCCGAAGTCTTCAACATAGGTGTTTTTATTATGAATGATCAAGGAGTCATCATATTCTAAATTCCCTATGTCTTCTTCTTCAAGTGAAATCCGGATGATTGTGTCTGATTCACAAAGTGTTCGCTCAAATTTTCCTTCCATCTTCATTACTTGAATCCTTGAAGCATTTTCGAACAAAGACAAACCATGATCCTTATGATACAAATCAGGTGTACCAAAATTTTAAGACTTGTACCTCTGTTCTTGCTTATCTAAATTTGCATCTCTGTCTTGCTTGCTTGCTTCCACGCACTCTTCCTTTGGAAGGGACAAAGATCTCAGGTGTGCTTCCCTTTGTCTTCTTGCTTGCTCCAGCTGTTCACGTTTTGCCTTGACCTCTTGAAAGTGCTGTCTCGCTTGGGCAGCCACTGATTTTGCTTCTCTTGCTCTTTGTACCCAGTAGTTACACAAGACTTGTGTCTTCTTCACATCTGCCTAGGTCTGATGCACAAAATCACTAAGTTGCCGAATCGGGTACGGGTACGAGTATGGGTACGTGGGTACGGTACACCGGTACGACAAATTTTTTTGGGGGAGTTGGGTACATCCGTGCAAAAAAAAAGAAAAAATAATAAATATATATGTATTTGCAGCTTGACATATCATGCATATGCTAAACAAAATTGAAAATTACCATAAATGTTACCCATTTGAAATACAATAACATATCATGCATATGCTAAACAAAATTGAAAACTACCATAAATATTACACATTTGAAATACAATATAGTAATATACTATTCCAAATTCGATATTCATATTGATATCAACGATAATTTGTCAAAACTTGAATGTCATCATAGATATTCATTGTTCATTGGTTCAAAACTTCAATATTAAAACAAAACAAGTAGTAATTACTAATATCTAATCACTAATCAGCATTACATTGGTCATCATGAAGACCAACATCAACATCATCATTGACACTGTCAATAGATAATCCAAGTATATGAGAACATGATGCAGTATTGACACTATCACTAAAAGTATGCTGGCTATCTGAGTCCACAAAAAGTGAAGATTCTGTGGCAGCTGAAAAATCCAAGTCAGTTCGCTCTGGATCTACATCCCACAACTTTGTGCCCCTTTCCTTGTACTCATTTTGTGTGTGAGTAAGAAGGCGCAAGTTGGAATGCACAAAAACTAACTCCTCTGCCTTACTTGATGCCAATCGGTTGCATTTCACTAAATGGATGAAGGAGTATGTACTCCAATTCCGCTCAGATGAAGAGGAACTAGCAACCTATTGAGGCAAAGTGAGAGAGTTACGGTTATAAAATTGTAAATCAAACTTCAAATTTGTTTCAAAATTTTAAACTAACAAGTTTATTATTTTAAAAATGAAAAACAATTCAAATTTTAAATTGAGAGTGCAATAAAAATTAAGAAACTTACTTGTGATAAAACTTTGATTGCAAGACTCTGCAATTGTGGTGATGTTACACCATTGAGGTACCACCAAGTATGAGCATCCTTCCTATACTTGTCACGAAGAGCTGCAACACTTTGATTATTGGAGGCTATAAATTCACCAAACTCAATTGTAATTATATCCTCCATTTCAGGATCAGGGAAGAGTTTAGTAAATGCCTTCCTATACCCTTCGTTGACTTCTGGATCTCTGTATGGTGCAACCCTTGATGGCATAGCAAGAATCTCATCACTATAAAGCTTGGGAGTCAATGCAAAGGCAAGAAGATGTAGTGGGGTGGTCATTTTGTTCCACCGCTCAACACAAATTGTTTGCACCTCTCTGAAGAAAGTTTCTTCAAGATCTTGCTCTTTTTCATTTATGATGGACCTCATCTTCTCAATTATTGACTCGATGCCATCATACACCTCTCCCAAACATGGCTTATCCATGTCAGTAAAACGGATCATACTCATGATGGGCTCGGTGAAACTAAGAAGATATTTCACGCGGTCCCACCAATTGTCATCTAGGATCAACCGCTTCACATTTGCTGCCCTATCACTATTGGACTGCCTCCATAGGGACCAACTTTGGCTAATGACCATGCTAGAAAGTGGCACCTTCACCTTCACAAGTTGTCTCAAGACAATTGTGTTGGATGCAAATTGAGTCTCAGCAACCTATTAAAAAAATTAAAACAATGAGCAAAATCATACTTAAAGAATAAATTTTAAAAAGTAAATTAGAAATTTCAAATTACTAATTACAAAATCTAAATGTAAAATTTAAAAATTTAGTGTTTCAATTACCTTCAATAGCTCCAATTGCAAGAATGACCTAAAAATGGCTTGAGACATGTGATGGTTTCTGATGAACATTTGGATCTCTTCAGCCTCAGCATAGACTTGTTTGATCCACTCTATCTTCCTACCCAACTTTTGTAAGATGAGGTTAAGTGAGTGAACAGCACATGGTGTCCAAAATATGTGTGAAAATCGTGTCTTAACCAACATAACAGCTGCTCTACAATTCTTTGCATTGTCTGTTATGACTTGGACAACATTTTCAGGACCAACTTCTTGAATGCACTGTATAAGGATGTTAACAATAAATTGTGCATCCTTCACTTGCCCTTCACAATCCACAGCTTTCAAAAACATTGGGCCTTTAGGGCATATTGCAATCACATTGATTAGAGGTCGATTTCTTGTATCCTTCCATCCATCAGAAACAATGGACAGCCCTGTAACTTTCCATGAATTCCTAATGGGAGCCAATGAAGAGTGTATAGATTTTACCTCTTTTGCCAATAGTGTGCTACGCACCTTCTCATAACCTGGGCTTTTGTGCCCTTTTGGAGCCTCATTTACCTTTCTCAACATATCTTGCCAATACGGTGATCGAACAACGTTGAAAGACAAACCATTTGCATAGAGGCATCTTGCAACAGTTTGATCTACAATCTCTTTAACATCACTCTGAAATGCCCTTTCCAATGGACCCTTTGTTCTCTTCACAATAACGGGCTCTTCTTCATTCCCACCCAAAAATGGGTGCCTGTCTACTGCAACATCAGGTGAAGCACGAGGAGAAGTAAGGGGCCTTCGTGATCCCCTTCCTCTCCTCAAAGGATGGTTTGCACTGCGAGCAATTCTTGCATCTGCTTCCTCTTGCTCTCTAACATATTTTGCTATTTGATGACATGACAAACCATTACCATCCGGTCTTGGACATGCTTTGATTCCCAAGTTTGAAATGGCACAAAAATGAGCTTTCACTCGGTTGTAGGAGCTAGTATACTTAAGCTTACAGATACTACATATCCAAACATATGTCCCACCACCTCGAACATTCTGTATCATTTCTACATGCTTCCATAAAGGTGAACTAGGGTTGGTTTTGAAGGTGGGTTGACGAATAGTACTAGAACTGGCTACCATTGCTCCCTGTCTACAATAAATTCAAAAAACAAATATTGAACAATAAATTAAAATATTAAATATTAAATAACAGATGTATATATACTTTACAATGTTACATAGCTTAACATACAGTTATAAATTTTAAATTACATAGTGTTAAAAAATTAAAACTTAAATAAATTGTTACATTAAAAAAAAAGTTTAATATCTGGATTTTGTTTTACTTTTACAGTCTTTTTACTTCTACTTTTATAATTTATTATTTAATATTTATATAATTAAAAATAATAATATGATAAAGTTAAACTGGTTTGAAATTTAAATTTATATAAAAAAATTTAACTTCAAAATGTTTAATACAGTAATACTAAAATAGTAAAATATACAGTAATATTAAAATTAAAATATTAATACAGTAATATTAAAATTAAAATATTAATACAGTAATATAAAATTAATATAGTATAATAATACAGTAATTAATTAATATATTATATATACTATTTAAAAATTAATATAGTATAATAATAAATATTAAATATATATAACTATATGTATATTACTCTATTAAAATATTTAAATTATTCAGAGTTATATAATATATATTATAAAAGTTAAAAGTAAAACATATTACTATTAGTATTAATTAATATATAAAAACTTTATATAAACAATTAAACCTCCTATAAACTTAAAAAACTGAAACAGTAAAATCAAAATGTAATACAAAATTTTTGAAACATACCTGGGGAAGTCGTCGCTTCCAGGGGAAGTCAGAGAAGTCTGAAGTCGGGGAAGTCGGAGACGGGTCTGTGAAGTCGGAGACGGGTCTATCAACGGTGGCAAAATATCAAGTCCTTTCAAAGTTTCAACCCTGCAAGTTCCCACGGCGGCGAAATATCTTAGAAGGCCTTTCAACGGTGGCGGTGAAATATCTGTGATTGTCTTCACTTTCGTTTGAGCCTTTAGGTTGTTCACTTACGTTTTTGTCTTCACTTTCGTTTTCACTTAGTTACGTTTAAACTCAAAAGCGGTCACGGATTTAAAAAACATTTGTTTTTTAATAAAATGAAAGTCAATGCCAAAAAAAACCTTATAAAAACAGAAAAAAACTTAATGAATCTTCCCGGAAGCGCCACGTCAGCGCGGGAATCGGGAGGAGTCTGTTGCAAGCAATGCGAAACGGCTCAGCGTGGATATCGCAATACCCTGGTCGAATCCACAGGGATTCTGGGCCGTACCAAATTCCGGTACGGATCGTACCTAGAATCGCCAGGGGAGGGATAAAGATTCGATAACTTAGCAAAATCAGAACTGTTATAGCCTGAATTCTTCCCAAACTTACCACCTTTAGTGCTCAAATCATGAGTGCCAACAATAGAGGGTTCTTCCACCTTCTTCTCACCATGTATGTTAGCTGCCATCTCAAGAATCTCATTCCATTGAGTGATGTCAACATTAGGCTTGGACAAGGGGTCTCCATCAAAGTAGTGAGTGGAGTCTACTACTCCCATGTGTGACTGAACTTCAATAAGTGTTGCTTCTTCTTCTTCCATGGGAGTAGCTTGGATGGATGGAATGTCCATATCTTGATCACTTCCCTTCTTATGAACCAAGCCCATCTCAAGGATACCTACACCATTATTTGATTCCATGCCAATATGATGTAGAGGGAATGAAACAATATTATCTAATGAACTCATACCTTGATGAACGATAACCTCCATGGTGGCATGTTCTTCGTCCATATGATCATGGTGAATGTGATTCTCCAATGAAGCTTCTTCATACAAACCCTTATCTTTCATGGTGGCATCTTCTATCAAGTCCTGCATACACTCATTCTGATTTGGAATTAGGGCAGCGCCAAATCCATCTGTAAAATCATCATCAATGCCCTTGTTAAATGTCTCATCACAAGAGGCTCATGCTGCTCGTTGTACTCATCATCCAACTTAGCTGCTCCAATGGATGATGGGTTGTTTTCTTCAAGTAGAGAAGATGGAACCGGTATGCCAAATGAGATTAACTCCTATGCATTCAGTTGTTCCAAATATCCGTGGTTACCATAGTCCGATTTTTCATCATGTGTAGGTGATGTGACATTATGGGAATCAACTATCACACTAGAAGATGCCTTATGATCACTCAAAGAATCCATACCCTTGCTATCCAAATCACTAACATGATCTATGCTAGCCTCTAATTTAGAAACCTCTTGTGAAACTTCTTGCAAAGATGATGTAGACAAATCATTACCCAAAGCTCTCCTAATGTCTTCTTGAGTCAAATCAGCATGTCTATCAAATTTATCATATAAATCTTTGCATACCTCATTGGAACTTGAAGACACTAAATCATTTTCATGAAGAGTTGATCACCCATATGTGAAGATTCTCTATCCATTCCATGTATAAACAATTCATAAGCTATAGTGTGATATTCCTTCCTTGCATGCTCTGTCTTGTGGCAAAGATTCGAGTGCATGTCCATGTAGTCCTTGAAAGGAACATCCTTCTTAACATATTGAGGAAGAATGCTATACTCCTCAAATATGCTAACCACTACCGCTTCTTTGTCTTGTGGTGTTGGACCTTTGCTAGTAGAAAGTCAAGATGATCCTTTAGAGAGTCCAAACTTTGAAAGTGAATCATCTAAACGCTGCAATTTACGTATGATCTTGTGTTGTGTTTGTTCAAATTCCTTCCATGCCTGTTTATTGCTAAACAACTTTGCCATAATAACCTTTTTCACTGTCCCAGACTAAAAACCAAATCCAAACTAACTTGTGCACAACTGATATCACACCAATTGAATGCAATCATTACCCATCAGGTTGGCAGGATTATGGCTCTGATACTACTGAAAGATCCCTTACCAAATCTGCCCTAATTTTTCAATTTTGATCCCTTGGCAATTTGTCAAACAGATGTTGTGCAAACTAATAAATTATGATTTCCTGACTGCTGTTCTGATTTTGAGTTTATTATTTGATGTTTGTGTGGATATGAAATGGTTTTGATTGCAATATTCACATACCAAATGAAAAGAAATATAACCAACAAATAAACATTGCAATACCACACCAAAATAAGCTTTATTTCTCATTAAACATAAATCTGATTACAAATTCAGAGGTCTGATTTCCACTAAATCAGACTATAACAACCCAGAAACCTCTATAGGACGCAATAATAAACTATCCAAATGACAATCACATACCCGGGAGCCAATGCTTAATTTGTGGAACAATTAGTAGCTGAAATCCTAATTCTCAGCTAAGATTTGGCTGAGAATAACCCCCAAATCAAACGGCCAGCAGGTGAATGCAAAAAAATGAGAGGCTATATGCTCATAAGAAGCCCAATCTGCAAATGTGTCTTGATAAACCACTGCTGCAACCTCTCCAACATGCAATATTACCCTGTAATGAAGTCCAATGACGCCCAAATGGAAACGCAGAGTAGATTTCCCTGTTTTGTGAACTGGGTTGTCATCCAATCCACTGTCCTCCAAGGGGTTTCGTCCTCAGAAGAGCTGCAATCTGCTGAAACCCTCTCTAGAGCTCCAAACCTACACTTAGTTTTGTGAAAAATGAGAATAGAATGCTCAAAAATGAGCCCAATACCTTGCTTTATAGCCTCCATAACCTTTTTTCCATAAAAACCAATAAAATATTCCCTCGAAGAGGCCACTCCCACCTTGAGGGTCTTTTTTCATGAAAAGGGAAGTGCCACTTTTTAAAAACAACATTGTGCTACTAGGATGGGGGCACTTTTCACTATTCCTCTTCTAATTTTCTGTTACTATTCACTTTTCACTATTCCATTAAAGCAAACCTTAACATTTTCAATTCAACCCTTGGATTCATCAACTGACACCAAACTAAAGGGCTCAAAAAACTCCTAGCAAAGCTCCACTGCACCTGGATAGGTCCCCTAATCACTCTGCTAACCTACGGGAACCCTGGTAATAGGCCAACCACTGCTCATCTATGTGACGTCTAGGAAGGGGATATTACAAAGTGACCTGGAGCATCATGCGCACCATTGATCTAAAATACAAATCAACGGCCAAAATTTAAAATAGTTACGGAAGGACAGTAGCTACACCACCCGAAGCTTGAGGCACGAACAAGCAATTAATTTGAAAGGTGGAGTGTTTCTTGCGAAAAGACTTGATTTTCCAAAAGCATTTTCACGCGATTGCCCTAAGTTGCTGAGGAAGAATTATGCCAAAGATCTAGTGTGATAGTTGATGCCATAGACGATGAATTGCTCGATGAACAACGAAGTCTAGTGTCTCTCAAACGCACAAACAGGTACATATTTTGTGTCTTTCTGAAAGTATTTCTCAAAAGAGGGATTAAAGCTATTTCAATCAGTTTGAGTGTAATCGGGTACAATTTTAATTCTAGGAATAATTCTCAAAATTTGCTAGTTGTTAAAATCCTATTGCTTGTAAGAATTATAATTGTCACCATGAGTCAAGGATCAACTCAGTCTGGTAAAGCAAAGAGAGGCCCAAATCAAGACATCCTTGAATTATTGCCTGGCTCTTCGAAGAAGGGCAAGCAGGTTCTAGGCACTGGCACTTCCGCCAAAGCGTTGATAGATGTCATGGAGGACAGCAGAGACCCAACTATCCCTATTACTGGTTGGGAGTTGGTTGAGCACTGCCACAGATGCGCCCTGCAGGAAGAACCTGTCTCAAACATATGGCATTAAGATGTGGGCAAATTGGTTGTGCCTAATATATTTATAAGCATTGACTTGATATACGCCATCAATGAGAAGTATGACACGAATATCGAGCAGCTAAGAACACTAGATGGTAAGCTCTTTCACATTAGACCGAAATTCAATTGGCGAGGTTTTTGACCTAAGCCCCGAGGCAAATGTCAAAATTGATCTAAGTGAATTGCATTGTGGTTACAACAGAGATAGAAGCAATTACAGGGTAAAATGGTTGCCAAATCATAGATTGGGGGACAAGAATGAAGACAGAAAGGTCCACCTGAGTGAGATCGAACCATTTATTGTGGATACTTTTAAAGATTATTTTAGATTCACTTATATGGCGTTCTATCAGGCATTGGGAATGGATTATAGATTGCAGATGCCTATCGACATGATGATGATTGTTGCAGATATTCAAAACTAGCTTTTGCACAGGCGGTTTGATTTTGCTTCTTACATTGCAGAGGAAATCCACAAGCAATTAGTGTGTCCTTGAAGAATAAGTATAGAACCCCACATTTTAAATGATACTCTATCTTGTGTCACATCTTGTTGTACATAGGAAATGATAAATGGCACCCTAATTTGGGAGTAATACTTACAAGACCAGATGGCTCACCCATGTCTGTTCAATTTAGAACATTCATATAAGACTTCCACTGCCAAACATCAAACTATTATGTTTTTGAGCAACACTTTGTGGAACGAGTGTTGTCTTTATAAGGATGCCACAGGGATAGGTTATCCCTTTCTTTCAAAAAATTCTCAAGGCCATTACAATTTGATTCAAGGAAGAATCACGATCATAACTTTGGAGATTGGTTCTTCTATAATGACTTCACAGTGATCAGGATTTATGGAGTTGAAGTGAAACCACATATTCTCCCTATTGTTGTCCCTAACAGAATTTCTTTCTTGGAGGCATTATGGTAGCTGAATGAGTCTAATAAGCTACATTTGAGAAATTACAAGAAGGGATCTTTCCTACCTTCCAGTGACAAATTCTCTGACTTTGTGATCATAGCTAGAGAAGGTTTCGACCTTCTGAAGGAGAAACTAATGTATTACAAGTTGGCCTTTGATGAGAAGTGAAGGTATGACCCTGAGCACTTCATTGACCAAATTAGGAAGTCAAAAGGGAGAGTAGGATATGATCACCAATTTGACATAGCAGAGGATTTGATTAGAAATTGTTGGGACAGGAATGAATTTTTTTCAAGGAGAGAATGATGGGAACACTTATGAAGACAAGAGGAAGTGAAGCCTACCTACAAGGGGGCATTCAATGAAATTCAAGACCCAATCATCGGATTGGAGGAAATGTTGAAGTATGGTGATACCCTGGGGGTCGTTCCCCCTCATGTTGCAACAACTATGGCCCCAATGGATAAGGTAGGGGTGATTAAGCATGCATTGTCCTAGGTTCTAGCTGCAAATGATGTGCTTGTAACAGAGGGACAAAGCCCCATGTAAATTGAACAACAGGGCAAGCCCCAACCCTTGGTGGACTATGACATGATAGAGTGCACTAATGAGGAGCCAGTTAGGTATCAAGAGAGGTTGAGAAGTGTTGCCTCCCCTCAGAGAATTATTGAGAATGTAATCCCCTTTGAAAGGTCATTATTAAATTTATCAAAAGGGGATGAAGTTGTTCAAGATGTTAGAACCCTAGCTTGTCAGCAGTTTATTTCTAATGATACATTTATCAAATTTGAAGAATTCAAGATATTGTTGATAAAGGGAAAGATGAATGCAAAATTAAAAATGAAGAGGGATAGGGTTCAACAAGTGCAAGAAGATAATGAGGGAGGAAGTCTCTAGGATTTCCAAAAGCAAATTGAATATGACATATCAAAAATGACACCTGAACGAGGGAGAATGATTGTCACAATGTCAAGAAAAGCGGATGGTTGTTGTTACCAGGATGGGATATAGCTTCTACTATAGCCCTAGATACCATCCGGAGATAGAATGATGCTGAAGATTTCTTGGGAGGTGAAGAACAGGCTAAGAAGCTTTATTTTGGGTCTGGTTTCGACCCTAAACATGAAACTTTGGCCATATGGGCCTTAGCACCAGAACATGATAAGCCTCAAGTTGTCAAGGATGTCAATAAGCTTAGAGGAGATTTAATTGTTGAAAGATTGAATGATACAACAGCTCCACAGGCTGCCTCCTTAGTAGTAAATACTCCCTTGTTTAGTGATGTCGCAACCAAGAAATTGCAAGCAAATTATGACAAGCTGCAGGACAAGTATACAAGGTTGATGTAGGAATGTAGTAAGATGAAGTCCTTGGTTGTTTTACCTAGGATCACCATGGCCGAATAGGTGCCATCACCTGTCTCATCTGGCACAGCTTCTTAGCAGAACATTGACACCTTAAATCTCAAGATTGAGGGTTCGAAGGAAGAATTAAGGAGAAGCAAGGAGGCAAAAGTTGTTGCAATGTCAAAAGGGGTGCAAAAAATCTTTGATTTGGTGAAAAGCCTTTTTGACCATAGAATGTCTCAGATCTTGGGAAAGATTGATGATGCATGGTTATATTTTGGCAAATTGAGAGAAGCAAGAAATGTTCTAATTAGGCAGGAGCCTGTACTTAAACAAATCTTGAATACATGGATCCCAAGACTGTCTTCTTTAAATGCCATTCAAAGTGTGGCACAATTCAGTCCAGATGCCCCTCGGGAAATATTAAGTACATTTGAGGTGGCGAATTTCTAAAGTGACCTATCTTCGTATCAAGGAAGATATGATGCAGCAATTAAGGAGAAGCTTGTGATTTTCAAGGCCCTAGAGGAGTGTCAAGATGCTGTCAATTGTAAAAATTGATAAGGATGTGAAATCATTGAAGCTATGGAAATCGGAGTTCCAGATCATTACCCAAGATTTAGTCACATCCGTCACTCAGGGAGATGAAATAAATCAAGTCTTATGTAACACCAAATTGGATAACCTGCTAAAAATGGAATTGAGACTTGACAACTTTGCAAAAGGTGCCAAGATATTGTTGGATGCTAGATATCAAGCCCATATGAACAAACTGGCAAAGATCTTGGAGCATCCCTGGCCATCCAACGAAAATTTCAAGAATTGGGTGCTCAAGTATTCTTCAGGCTTGATGTTAAATGACACTTTGGCATCTGAAGGACATATTAAGATGTCACATTTACCTAATTAACCCTTGTAGGATCAACAGGGTAGTTTGGCGGGTGAGTAACGATTTTTGAATCTTGACAAGTCGGATTAGAGCATAATTAAAAGGTTAATCATCAGTGGTCTTGGCTATAAAGGGGTGGAAATTGCATTCAATGGCCAGTGTAATGTTCCCTTCCTAAGCAGCTTCAATTATGGGGTTAGTCTATTGCTTGGGTTCTTGTAGACTAACGCGGATGGTTAGGGAACCCATGTTGGGTTGGTTAATCTCGAGGTTCGGTCAGCATTTTTGAAGGGATGATTTGAACTCATTTTGGCGGGATGTCACTTCTGACTCTTTCTGGAGTGATTTCGGGCCATGTTGAAAAATCCACATTTATTTGATGGAAAGAGCTTGGTTAAAAAGATCCAGCTTTTTTGTATTATATCAGGTGGGAATGACTGATCCCTGGGATAGGTAAGAATATAAATGATAAGATTAGTATGAAGGAACAAATATATATATGTTTATACATAAGAATGGAAATTAAATGATAAATTATAGGTGTATATGTATGTAAATCATCATAGATTGAATGAATGGATATAGCCTAGGACATTAAGGCATTGATTAAATAATGACAATAACTAGAAGAAATACTTAAATTATGATGAATAGGGGATGAGAAATAAGGCTCATGGTTTATCCACCAAACCCATAGATCGAGGTGAAGGGGTAAGGGTAAGCAATGAGGTATATCATGGTTGATGTCGTAGTTGATCAAGAGTGCCATCCGGCTAAAGACTGATATCATGGTTGATGTTGTAGTTGGTCAAGAGTACCATCCGGCTAAAGACCAACATCATGGTTGATGCCTAAGTTGGTCAACAGTACCATCCGGCTAAAGACCGATACATTCCCATTATCTTGTGTTGGTCAAGAGAACCATCAAGTAATGGATAGGTTCTTGTCTCGTGTTGGTCTAGAGTACCTCGCCGGGACAAGGGATGGGCCTTTGATTTGGGTTGGTCTCAGGTCAAAGGAATAAAATATGGACCCTTCGATTGCTCCTTATAAACCCTCTCTCGTTGGGCTAGTGCTTTGATGAACATGTAGACCCAAGTGTATCTCTCGCAAATGGAATCATGAAATAAAATGGATATTGTGAAAGATAGAATACTTTCAGATTATGATTATAGAGTTTGATTTAATATATAATTGTGATTGATATGATTAGATAAAAAGAATTGAATACTAATGTTCTCTTTTACAAGTTGAAATTGTGTGCAAGGTTAAGGAAAATTTTTGGCTTGCTAGAAGGGGACATTACAATGGTATCAGAGCTGTGACCCTGCCATCCTGTGAATAATAGTTAAATAAAAAATAAAAAAATAAAATAAAATAAAAACAAGAATCAATGAAAATCGTAGATATGAATTTCATGAATTGCTGGAATAATGGTGTTTAATACATTGCTAAATTATTTTTAAATATATATATATATATATATATATATATATATATATATATTTATGATGCAACATTAAAAATTAAAAATTACTAAATATGTTATGATGAAACATTAAAAAATTAAAATTTAGTTACAAATATGTAATAAATAATGAGTAAATAAGGTAAAAAAATAAATAAAAATAAAACAACTCTTAATAAGAATAAAATTATACTAAATGAAATAGTAAAATAAAATAATAATATATTTTATAAATAAATATATATTAAGACATCTCTATTTAGTTCTTATAAGTAATATATTTCACAAAGTTATTTTCATCTATGGGTAACCTACAATAAAATGAAATGAATGAAAAAACAAATTAAAATATACGTAAACAACTAACCAAAGTATTTATGGTGTACATAAACCCTAATAAAATATAGTTATAAAATAAATTATTTATAAAAATTAGTGCTGAAAATTTAAAAGGGTAAACCCAAATTTATAAATTATTATTTTAGGGCACTATATTATTTAAGACACTATAGTTTATTAGCTATATTAATTTGTTACATTTTATAGAGGCTATTTTATATTATTGGTGAGTGTAATGTTATTTTATATAAGGAAACCTAATAAAATATAATGTTATTAAATATTACCTTAGGATACCTAATTATAGCTGCTTGAGGACAAGCAATTTTGAGTGGGGAGAGTTGTCATGTCCCTATATTAGTAATTTATAATTGAATCCATTATGTATTATTCATTCAAATTAAAAATATGAATAATATAATAAATGGAATCTATTTAATATATTTAAATAGATATTTATTTAAAACAATTAACAAAATATATTATTATTATATTTATAAATAACACATAAATAAATAATATATTATAAATATATCTAATAATATAAATACAAATATTATTATTATTATCTTATATTGTAATATAAATATAAATAATATAATATAAATCATATATCATTTATTATGATATAAATGATATAATATAAATAATATATCATTTATTATAATGATATAATATAAATACAAATAATATAAATAAATAATAATATAAATAAACATCTTTTAACCTAACCTCTTATGATAAGGGAGTTACGTATGGTTAGAACCAGTTTTACCATAAAAAGGAATTAATATAAAGTAATAAAAATTATAAGAGGGTAAGTATGTCTTTTACCACCAAGCATAATAAGGGACATGCCTCTTCGAACATATGCCTTGAAAGGGAAATAAATAAAGGTTGTGAGATAGAAGGAAAACATCATCGGAAGAAAATATAAAAAGAGTATCGGATAAACACATATATTTAGATCTGCATTATATATATATATATATATATATATATATATATATATATATATATATATTTCTGAGTCATAAGTAGGAAAGATGTCATAAATTAATATATAGAGATAATAAAAATTATACATAGGTAAGGAATTCAAGGTAATACAATAGGTAAGTAATCTTTATATTTACTTTTTCAATTTATGATTTGTAAGAATTTATATTTACTTATTCAATTTATGATTTGAATTCATAAGTGATTTATTAACACCATATGTGGGAAAGAGTAAAAAGTGCGAAGAGGCCATTCATGGATATTTATCACATAGAGGCCTTGTCACACGAGGTATGAGGTACCCATAGTGCAAGGATTGTGAATTAATGGCCTTGGCTACCTAGAGTACCAAGGAGTCTCACAGAGGCCTTAGCTCCAAGAGTACAAAGGTACTTCTTGAGTAAGGATGGGAGACATTAGAGCCCCATGATGGATAACGGCAACTCTCATCTCATCTCACATAAGTTGTTAATAAATGCAATATGAGAAATAGCAAGTGTGTAATATGTATAGATAAAGATCATAGATTATGTGAAATATTATGATAGAGAATATGCAAGGCATATGAATAATGATCGTAAGAATAGCATGTGAAATATGAAAGATAGATAAGGGCATTAATGTTAATCCACTCACCACTATGAAGAGTAAGGAAGATTAGGGGCGGGCAATCGACCAAGGCTAGAGCACCCCTTCGAGCCCTTCTCTCAAGATGGTACCTTAGGGAGCAAGAGGTAGTCTTTTGACTTGAGTGGTCTAGAGAGCCCCAAGTCAAAGGAAGGTCCTAGAGTGGCCTGGGTCTAGAGTACGCCTCGAAGGAAGAACAACCTATACCATTGGCATTGCACCCTAACGGATTCACTCTCATAAGATGGAGGATTTGATTAACAATAGGCCCAAGTATATCTCTTCCATGGTAACATGAGACTTACATAATAGATCTATGATAATAAGAGAGCATATAGTTTATGTTTTATTGACATAGAAAAGAGGAATTGAATACTAATGTACTCTCTTACAAGTTGAAATTGTTTGCAAGGTTGCGGAAATTTTGGCTTGCTAGAAGGGGACATTACATGTGCATCATCTGTGATGATTAAATGAACATGACATCTGCTAGAGGTGAATGTGGGTGGGTGCTAGTTTCAGAAACCAAATTGCAATTATGTGAGTTATGCTAATTTTGTAAACAAGATTGCAATTGTGGTTTCGTTTGCTTTTCTTGAAATTTTTTACATTATAACAACAATTTACTACAATGGATTATCCGAAAGCTTATGGCATACAATTGTGCATGAATTGCAGAAAATAGTAAAGCTCAAGTCCACTACTAATGAAATGGAATGATGTAAACAATTTTTGTAATGTCCCCATTTTTAACAATATTGATTTGTTAGCTTTTGTCCAATTTCCAAGTTTTCCCGAAGCAGCTTGGTGTGTGTTGGGGAGAACTCCAAACTTCATGGTGTGCTCAAGGTTGGTAAGCAGTGACTTTGGTTTATGTCATTGAGCCTAGTTGGCAGTAAGGATCATCGTGACACTTTCAGAAGTGTTTTCTGACTTTTGGGGTGTTTTCCAAACTTCTTGGAGAGAGCATCTATTTTTAGTAAGTCACCCGATTGGCTCCGATCATCATCCTATATCTTTTGTATCATCTCAGTGTGAACAGAGTTTGATTCCAATGTGGTTTCAGTGCTTTCCGCAACTTGGGTAAGCTATAGAGTTATTATTTAATTAATTCAATAAAGTTGTCTAATGTTGGAAAATATTAAGAGGACAACTTAGTGTAATAGCTCGTTGAAAAGGTGATTAAGTGTTTTAAAAGTTGGATGCCTAGATAAGGGGGGCCTTTGCACATGAAATGTTATTATTATTTCAAAAAAGGTCTTTGTGAGGGAATAAAGTGAATTATTATATTTTTAAATTGAAAATTTCCTCTAGAAAAGTTATAAAAGGAGGTTTGGGCTCTTATTTTGGATGCTGAAGATTTCTTATGTTGTTATGCTGTTGGATTGAACCTATGTGTTCTCCTATGATCTTTTGAGGACGAAAACCCTCATTTGATTTCTAGTTTCGGATTTGCAAGACAATCCCTAGCTAGTTTGGAGTGGTTCTACTTAGGTATCACCATTGTTCTTCACAGATTTCCAGTTTCAAGGTTTCATGATGAAGATTTTCAAAGTTTTTGATTATAGATTTTGAGACTTGAGCAGAAGGGTTTATTCAGATCAAATTTATTGAAGATTTTGCAAATAATAAATTCGTAGCGTTTGAAGTTAATTTCATATTGAAGGGGTTTTGTTATTAAAAAAAAGAGATTTCAAAGTGGACACTGCCTTAGGAGAAACTCATGATATTTCCTAGCCTAACTGCCACTTTGGAGTGTGGTTGCTTATATTGGCATACGTAGACAACAAGAAGTGTGTGGAAGTTTATGGGAGAGTTTGCTGCTTTTGAAGTTTAATTTTCCAGAGTTTAAGAGGTGCGTGAGGTTGGAAAGAGACAAATTAATTATTTGAAGATCTCCTTAGTGGTTCGTGGGACCCACATTCCACTCATCTTCAGCAAGAGAGGAATTGCTTCATAAATATATGGACCGATGCATATTTAAAGACTTTATTTATCTACCACCAGCCTTGGGATGATATTGATCATATGTTAAGAAAGGAGGTGTTTGGTTTTAAGGGAATCGTGGGAGTCTTTTGAAAGTATTAACAATCACTTGACATTTGATAAAGAGCCGCACCTTTTTGAAGTAAAGTTTATGAAATTTGTGGTTAAGCTGTCATATGAGAGATGAGGAGTTAAGTTTGAGGGAGTTTAACACATTTATTGGTGATTTCAACCCATGCTAACCTGGCCGCCCAGTTTGGGGGTATTCTGGAGTGCTCATATGTTGTTGCGAGTAAAGTTTGAAGAGACAAATCTGCTAGGCGCCTCATCAGCAAGCATAATACCTTTGGCAAGTAGTTTTGGTACCTACGTAAGGTCGGAGATAAATCTCTCTTCATCTATGATTCTGATTTCATAAACAGCAGATTGTATGATCCATTTTACTTGTTTCATCTTTAGCAAAAATGTTTGACGAAATGCCCCTCTATATTTCATGAATATTATGAAGTTTTTTGAATGTATATGACCTAAACTCTTGGTACAAGTTGTTCTATAACAAAGCATTGAGGAAAAACTGTGTGATGTGCATTATACAAAATGTTTGACAAAATGACAACAGTGGTAAAAATCAGAAATTTAATGGGTATAACTAAAAAAAACTAGGGTGGTTATTACAATGGTATCAGAGTTGGTGATCTTGTTAGCCTATTGGAAGCTAACTCTTTGTTGTAGATTGTCAATTGCAAATCAGAAATTTTCAGTAGTCGTTTGTCAGTTTCAGTGGCTTCATATCTCTTTTGCATGTTGGTGACCAGCACCTACATGTCTTTTTCAGTGCCACTTTTTGACAATTGATAGAAGCAGAGTTGAAAAGATGTCTACAGATAAGTCTTATGTTTGAGATGATGCAAGAATTGTTTAATTTGATGAAGGGTCCTGACATTAAAGAAGAGTATCTAAAGATAGTTGCAAAACCTGAACAAATGGAATAAAGTTTGAAAGAAGATGAGCATAAGATTTTGTATCAAAGATCACATGAGGAGCCTGAAACTGCAAGAAAAGAAGAAATAAGCAGAAATGAACTAAGAAAAAGCAAAATTTGCTTCTTATGCAAGGAGCCTTGGAAGCCTAACCACCAATGCAAGGACAAAGAAGAAGAGGTTGAAAAGAAGATGGATCAAGAAAATTCATGTGATGCATCCACAAGTTATGAAGAGTACATGAGTCTTTCTGAAGGTGTTGAGTTTGAAGGGTATGTTGATTTGGAGTTTGCTAAATCAGCAATTGATGATATGCAATATGAAGATGAAGACATGAACATCTCCAATATTAAGGAGAATATTCTGAAGACAAAAGGTTGTCTGATTGCCTCTCCAAAATTTTCAGAAAAGGAACATGTTGAATTGGAGTATGTTGAAGTTCTCAAATCAGCAATCAGTGAAGAATATGTCAATCACTTTGATGAAGACAATTCAGAAGTTGAGTGGGAACTACAAAAGCAAGATGTGTACCAAATTGATTTTTGTTGTACCCAATCAAAATTTTTGCTTCATTAAGGCATTTTGAAGAAGTCTAGAAAATTTTTCGTCAAAAAGTCAAAAAAACAAAATTTCTAAAAATAGACCTCAGATTAGGTTTTCTGGGTTTCTTGAGATATGGATGTTGGCAAAACTTTCCAAAAATCGAATCTTCGACTCAGGTGTCGCACTTGATTCTCATTGGTTGATTTTACTTTACGATCAGCGCGGTCCAGATGGAATCTACAAACGACCAAGTTTTCTCATCTGGGTTATTTCTGCTTTTTTCAGAAGGCGAAGCATGAGCTCTGAAGTCGTCAACAGAGAAAGTTCATCTGCCAGAGCTCGTCGACGAGTTTTCAACACTGTTCCAACGACGCAGAACCGACGAACAGTTGTCGACCCGACGAGGCACGCAAAACGGAGCAAGATGGATCCAAGGTGAGATGAAAATTTGGAAATCACGAAATTTGACTAAGGCATGAGATTTCAGGCACCCCAGGTGACTTGGGGCGCCCAGTCCCACCAGAGATAGAATTTTTACGCGTTTTTCGAGAAAATGCAAGAACTGTGTCTGTCAGTCAATTCCGGAGGGCATAAAAGCAGTCATTTCGATCATCAGATCCTAAAAAGCTGGAAAATTCATCAGATGTACTTGGTCTATGCAGTTCATGCACCATTTCATGGCAGTTGATCAATGAATCGTCGAAATCGACATCGGGAAGCAGCTATTGGCACGCAAAATGGAGTAAGTTGCAGTCAAGGTTGGAAAATCAGAAAAATGGCTAAGTATGGTGAATCCAGGCACCCCAAGTGACTTGGAGCGCCCAACCTTTCAAGTGTTAGATTTTTTTACGTTTTTCGAGAAACGTTGAAAATGCTTCCGTCAGCGTGTTACCAGTTGGTCAAACTTGGTCGAACGTCAGTCAAAGCCGGGATTTCATCACAGATATGTTCAGACTACTCAAATCACCCTCCGTTCCGCCTCGACAGTCGCCCGGACAACCGAAAACAAAGATCAAACAGAGGCTATGGGCACGAAAAACGAGAAATGGTGCAAAATTTGAGTTTTTCAAAAAAAATTCTAAAGCATGGCAAGATAGGCGCCCCAAGTGACTTGGGGCGCCCAAACTCATCAGAGTTAGTTTATTTTCGAAGTTTTCCTTGAAAAATGCGAATCTCCCTCTGTCAGCCTGGTCTGGTTCAGAGCAGATCAGTTTGGTGCGTTTCCCGAGACAGACAGAGAGTACAGTCAACTCAGTTTTCATCAGGCCTGCCTATCTACCAAATCATCAGACTCAGTTTTATCCCAATTGGCAGAAATCGACAGTCGAAAAGGGGTCCTCCGCCACCGGAACGCACACGCAAATCAAAAAAATTAAAGTTGCAATTTTCAAAAAAATGGCTAAGGCTGGTGAACCCAGGCGCCCCAGGTGACTTGGGGCACCCAACTTGACTAGAGATAGAAAATTTTTAGATTTTACAGTGTTTTCTGACAGTTGTTTCCCGATCTTCCCCCGTTGGCAGTTTTCAGGAGGTCAAACTTGGTCAAACGATGCCAGATCGTCAGTCAGAGGCCGGAAATGGAATCTCAGTTGATAGGTCTCCAAAATGTCAGGATCAGTCAACTTTTTCAGTCAACGGTGACATTTTGCCACCTTGTTGAAGTCGAAGACAAGCCATATTTAAGTCAAAACGAGTGTTTAAGTGTCGAAAACGAAGAAAAATTGGCTAGCACTTCTTTCAACTCACATGTTCGATGACATCATCAAAAGAAGATTTTTTCGTCATCTTACACATGAAGCCATAGGCAGCTACAAAAATAGGGATTCTTCCTATTCAAAGACATCCACTTGGATTTGTGCTTTAAAAGTTGCTTTCTTCACGGATGAGGTCCAAGTTTTATTCACACAAATAAAGCTGCTTTTTCACCCTAAAGATCTATAAAGACAAGCATTTGGCTTCTTTATTTCATTATCTTTTGCAGGTTGCATCCAGAGGAAAGATTTTTATTTTTCTTTCAACAAAGATTCGAAGACCCAAACGAAGTGTTTTTCAACATTTTTCATAGTTTCGGGTTGAGGAAGCAGGGAGGCTCGCTTTTTCAGGATCCTTGTTTCAAGGGGATCGTTTTTCAGAAATTTGACCAAAGTTTTTTCAGTTTTCGTCGAGATGGGTCCATCCAAAATATCATCCTCTTGAAGATTGGAGTTTTTTTTGGGGGGGGAATCTACTTTTTTCTTGCTTTTTTTGGGAAAATCTTTGCTTTTTCAAAATCCGACAATCTGGGTTGCTTCAGAACGGAATTGCCTACAAAACCCATGTGCCAGCTTTTTTGCTCGGAATCTGTTTTTTTCTAAAAATCAGCAAATAATTTTCAGCCATTTGTCCAAGATTTTTCCGACACAGGCGTGTTCACAGTCAATTTTCAAATCTTCCAATATGCAGTATTCTCCAACACAAATCAGGCCCAAAACGACGTTGGTTCACAATTACCTGAGGACTTGCATAAAGTACTTCCAGTAATCAATTTACATTCCTTGGAGGATGCAAGAAATAATGCTATCAAGAATCTAGGACACTCTGGTTTGCTTGCAGTAGCATCCTTTCCCATCACAGTGCAAAGTATTGAATTTGTAATTGCTTGCATGATGCATTACAATTCGGTCACAAGAGAAATTCAATCAAGAGATCGACGTGTGCTTTGTAGCTTAAGGCCGAACGACATTGAGAAGTGTTTTACAATACCAGTCTAGAGAGAAAATTTAACAGTTTCAATTGAAGAATGCAAGAGGGTTTAGAACAGTGATAAAGAAAAATACCGGAAAAAGATTGGTCAGAGGTGGTTAAAGAGACGCAGAATGGCATGCCAAAGAACGTTGGGCGTGGAGAGTTCAAGGAGGACCATGCAATAATGATTACTCTGCTAAGCTGGATCACAGGTCAAGCAGATGCTAACAAGTTCCATCCTTGGATGTTTTACATTATGTCCCAGATTGTTGATGGAACCGAATTCTATGACTAGTCAGCACTTATCAGTGATAGTCTCCAACAACAAATAATTGATTTTCAAAAGGCCCATGAATTCCACATGATATCATACCTTGTGTATTTGATGGCTTTTCAGGGTCAATTCAGAGGTTTGAATGTTGTTGGAACTCTAGGTATTCAGCATGTTTATCACCATTTCCCACAGCTAGAACTTTCTCAAGATGAACGACATTACAAGCGAGTGAATGATGCATTCTTGATGCACGCAGTGCGAGATATGGATAATGAGTTGCATATACGATTTTCAGCAGATGCTAGAATAGCAATGGCAGAATGGGCTGATTGGTTTATCCAATTTCCCACTTTTTCCTACATCAGAGTATATGGCTTCTCAGGAGAGCTAGCCATGTTGCCGAGATATCCGATAGATGAAATAGCATTTATGGAATTTTTGAGGCAAACCTATGAAGTTCATACATTTTTCCATAGTAGACACAAGGCAACTTTTAATTTTTCCACTTGGGATGAGTATTTACAGATGCAGATCTGGGGTAGATGCCAAGGCAATCGGTAATGAATCATCTAGATATGGCCTTAAGTTTTTCGACAGGAGGTCTTCATATGATCCTCGTAGTGTTTTTGCATCACATCTTGGTCAGAATTGTACACACAAGCATGCGCTTGAAGACTTCTGGGCTAATTGTGCTGATGAGTTTGAAGTGCGAGAACGCAATTACAGCAGGTTCACTCTTCAGAAGATGTCTAATATCCTATCAGAAGATATAGAGGGTTTGACAGAGAGGTGAAGTTCTACTTCCCATGTATTTCAGAGACCAAATTGAGCAACCATTGCCACCAGTTAATTGGTCAGTAAAAGAGAGCACTTCCATTGAAGAGAGAACGAGTCGAGTCGTTAAAAACAGTTTGATATTCTTGAAGACTA
Organism: Cunninghamia lanceolata; assembly: GCA_027924645.1. Classification (NCBI taxonomy): domain Eukaryota; kingdom Viridiplantae; phylum Streptophyta; class Pinopsida; order Cupressales; family Cupressaceae; genus Cunninghamia; species Cunninghamia lanceolata. The sequence continues at coordinate 1,497,150 of BSBN01001256.1, forward strand.
AGCGAAAGAATGATATTCCGTTAGCAGAGCCGCCAGTTGTGCAACCATCAGAACCTTCCACTTCCAAGCCAAAACGAAGTGTAAAAGCTATGAGTGTTCTCCCAGAAGGAATAAAAATGGCTAAGTTAAAGAGGAAAAAGGATGAGTCTCCAACTCATGTCCAGCAGGAACACCCAGCAGTTGAATCAGAAGTTCTTGTTGAACCAACGCTGCATGTTGAAGCGTTACCTCCAGATCATGTCTCTCCACCTTCTTCACCGATCACTTCTCCTATCCACATAGATTCAGAGTCAGATTCGCCGATTCGTAACTCTAATGCACACATTGGTTCATCAGGAGCTGATGATGTTAGAACCGAGTTTCCAAGAGAGGATGGCTCATCCTGGATTGAAAACATTCTGGGAAGGAAGAGGAGAAAGCCCTCATATCAGCTACATTTAACAGAGCTTAAAAGCGTCTACCAAGACACACCAGACAAGACGCTGAAGAAGCAGGTTCGCATTGAGAAGAATGCGGATGGAGAAATAATCCTTGAAACTGCAACACCACCAGAAAATAGAAGTGTTGATGATGTCGAGGTTGATGACTTCACGGTTGTCAAAGCTAACCTTGGTAGAAGCACCCGCCATACAGATGTAAATCTCTTCAAGGTTGCAACGGATAATTTGAAGGAAAGAGTGTTGAAAGATGGAGAAGACAAGGCAGCTCTCAAAGCTAAAGTTAGGCAGCTGCGGCAGTACATTTCCAACCTTTTCCATGGCACATCACAGGCTGATTTATTGCTTCCACCAAATCTGGAATCACCAGCCGATCAAAGCTTTATTAATTAAAGTACAACGCTCATGATTTACGCCAATGCATCCAGGGGTTGCAGCAGACCATGGCAGAAAATAGACCGGTGTTTGAGATCATTATCTCCGACTTGAAGATTGCACTTGATTCTATGGATTCAAATGAAGATAAGAAGACAGTTTCTACTTGGAAGGCACAATACCTTTTCACAGTAAAAACTTATGACAGTATGATTTTAGAGTTGACAGAATGGAAAGAAAAGGTAGTAAACGTCCTCAAGTTTGTCAGATCTTTTGTTTCTCAGATCCTATGTTCATATGAAAGAGAAGATGGTACCTTGTATGATCTCAGGGAAGTGCAAGCAAAGTTCCAGACTCTCGTCCGCAGTAATTTTAATGATGATATCAGTGCCGGCAAGATGGGTTGTTTTGTCGGAATGACAGTGAAGTTCGACAAGGCTGTGGGTGAAGTTCATGAATTTCTTCAGATGGTTGCCAACGGTGAAGAAATGTTAGAGAATCAGAATATCATTCTAGAGAGTATTAGTGTTCCTAGCAGAGATGCAGTCACTCGCTTTTTAGAAGATATTGTTTCCAAGAATATCAATGGATGACATCACCAAAAGGCAAGAATGTTGATGAGGATGCATTTCAAAAGAAAGCAACTTTAAAACAGATGCTTTTTGTTTTAAAACATTTGCTTTCATCCTAAGCTCATCCATTCTATATTTAGAAAGAAATCATTTTGTGATAGTTGGAATCTTCTTTGCTTTAAAGCAAATCGCTTTAAAACATTTGTTTATTGTATCTTTGTCTTAGAATAGTAATAAAGCTTGCGAGTTGGCAAGTTAGGGTTAATCAAAGAGATTTTAGGGTTCCCTACTCCTTTGATTTTAGTATTAATAGGAGCGATCTTACTCATTGTATGTAATGGTAATTGTGATAACAAATTTGCTATGCCTACTCTAGCCTGCAAATCTTGATATTCCAAGTGTCTGTTCACTTTGTGTAATCTATTCTTCGGTGTTTGATCGCTTGTTGTATGCTTGCCTTTTGCTACAGCATTGTTGTCCTGGAGTTGTACCAACTTTGTGATATTGAATAGAAGTCTCATGCCTATTTTGCTCTGATATTCTATCTCGATTCATCAAGTTTTCGTCGTCAAATGTGTGGCTTTGGTAGGTTTCATTTCAGCTTTCATCATTAAGGTACTATAAGTTTTGTGATGTGAATCTGGGAGAAAATTGCTTGAGTTTTTGTTAAAACAAAAATTCCTTGTTCACTTTTAATTTCCTTTGCTCTAAATTTACTTAGGAGATTAAAAGCGTCGTTAGTTTATGCTTAGTTGTAGTAGAAGTTTTAAAAAAGGAAAAAACCTCCTATGCAGCATTTAGAGTTTTATAACCTTGTGCTCGTAGCTGAGAATCAAAAAGAAGATAGGTAAAATTTGGTTTTATTTATCTTTTCAGCGAAAAGGTAACTCCCCCTTCCAATAGGAGAGCAGTTTATCTGTGCATTGCTGTCTGTTTCCAACTCGCATTTCAGAGGTGTGAATTGAAACGCCATCAATTTTCAGACAAAATTTGTTGAGAGAAGTGTTCTTGATAAAAGAGCTGATTTTAGATTGTTGTTAATGCATTCTTCAGATCAACATGAAATTGAAATGATAAAGAAATCAGCCATCCATGGTGAATTAATTGAGCCTTCAATTCCAAACCAAAGTCAACTGTTCATAAGACCATGGGATCTAGGTGTATTGTTATCAAAATCCAATGATGAGCATGTTAATGATGATTCTTTGTTTGAGCATAGAGCTGTCCTAACTTCAATCCAGGAATTTGGCAGAGTTAATGATAGAGAGGTAGCTGATTTTGAAAATCATGCTACTGAAGAAAAATCAGAAGTTTCAAAAGTATTAACAAAGAATTTTAGCACCAACTTTCTAGATTTTATCAGAGTGGAGTAGGAGAAACATGGAAGGATAAACCAGTTTGATGGAGAGTTTGCTAAATTCATGCAGAGAATTGTTATACTTCTGATCAAAAGAGTTAAGGACGTTCAGCCTATTGACAGCTCATGGGAAGTACATCAAGAGTGCAGTTTTATGGAGCTAGTAAAGAAGTTTTCTCATGATGGTGAGTTTCTTACTTTGGATCAGAATGAGTTAATGATAAACTTTGTTTTAATTAAATCACCACGAAGAGTTGAGTACTATCATGAGTATAAGTTTGATTGTTTGGAAAACATTCTTTTTAGAGATGATGCAATAAGCACCCTCAGGAGATCTCTAGGAGAAATGCTTATGAATACCAGAGTAGAGCAGCATAAGCTTGGTGTGGTGTTCAGATATGAGGTAATGCCACATGATTTGCTTATGGGACCATCCAAATTTGTTGATGTCATGCAAATGAAGAGGGATTTTCCCTAGGATCGGTCTCTTGAATCACATGAAGCTACAAATGAAGACCAAAGATTTTATCTTGGCGATGTGCAAAGCCATGTGATTAAGCATGATATGTTTCCAATTCGTAATCCTCCTGGAAGACCACCTAATGAGGAAAAGAAAGTTGATGAGGTAGAAGGAGTTGCCTCGTGGGATAAAAACTTTATCATCTAGAAGACATCTCTTTTGTTTGACTTATGGTATGTAATCAAGGTATACTATGTTTTGAATCTAGCCAAAGCATATTTTCATAAAGGAGTTTGTCCTGAAATATATCAACTAGGCATGAAGTTCAAACTTACAAGTTTGAGTTTATCAAGAAGATGGAGACACCATCATTATGGTGAGAAGTGGAATTGTATTGATACTCTAACTGCCCTTGAAGAAATTATCTTGGTAAACAGATTGAGGAAGCAAAAGCATGGTTATGTTGCTTTAACATTTAATTTTCATGCAAGAGAACATCCGCTTAAGGTGCTAGAGTTGGGTAGTGACAGAGGGGTCACTATACAAAGATCTGCAAGTCTGAATTCCTTCTTTAATGCTATTGTTTTCTGTTCAAACAGCCATCTTATGATTTCATTGGCAAATTTTCAGTTGAGTTTGCAAGTTTTTCTTATCACGGGATGGGACAAATTTCAATTGGTGACTATTTAGGGGGTTTTTTCAGTCTTTGCAGAAGAGGTTCTAGTCAATATCATGCTCTCACTCCTAATTTTGGTAAGAAAGATTCAAATTTGCAGCTGCTGTTCCTCTTCAGGGTTGCTGATTTTGATGAAATCGGATCATTATTTATTATTTTCATACTTGAACAGCAGAAAGATTGGTCATTTTGAGGTTACAAGATCATTGAATAATGTTGGTAAATTGTAAAATCCCTAACTGGATCTGCTCTAAAATTCTGATTTTATTTTCTGCTCAAACCCTAACTTCAGAATTCTGATTTTTATTTCTGATTTGCAGAAAAAATTATAACAGTGAACATACAAGGGCTAATAATACCAAAATAACATGCCAAATGATGCCACTAAATAATGAACACATCAAATATGAATTCCACCATGAAATACACAAGATATAGCCACCAAAACGCAATACCAAAGTCTGATTTTCTGAATTAAACTCTGCTGTTACAAATCAGAATATGTAGACTGAAAATTACATAAAAATAATGGGCTAATCATGATCAAACATGGCCCGGAATGCTGCTGTCCAAAACAGACCTAAACCCTAGGTTTGTATATACCAATTGATGGCGAATGATGCTCAAAGTTCAAACAAACCCTCCAAATGGCAGTGCTTGCAAGGAATGAAGACGGCTGCTAGGTTAGCGTTTGGAAAACCCTCCAATGATGTAAATTGCCTCCCACAAGCAAGATCGCCCTTCTCCAAAGGTGGCACTCCAATCTAGGGTAAAACCCTAGTGCAATATCAACACAAAACGCCACAAAGAAATGCTGCTCCAATTCTGATTTGAAAATCTGAATATGCAATATGCACCAAATCTCCAATGAAGTGCAAATTGAACTCCATTATGAGTCCACCACAAGATGAGCTAGGTTTTCGTCCAACTCACCGACATTCACAAGGGTTTTCGTCCTTGGAATATAGCCCAATAAATGTTGCAGCCAAAGAGAAAATCTCTATGAGAAAATATGATATGAATCGATGATCAAATGACTCCAAATGACCTTGTATTTATAGCCAATTTTCCCTCTAGCCCTAGCCGACCTCATTTGGCAAAATATTTTATTTTATTTTCTTTTTCTTCTCCCAACTTGGTCGACCTCATGCTAGGCACCAAAATTAAATCATTTTATTTTATTTTATTTTTCCCACCTTGGGCGAACCCTTTTTGGCACATGTTATTTCACCTTTTGACCTCTCCCTAAGTCGTGTTGATGTGTTTTTTATGACAACATTAGAATAAAACACTAAGTGCTCTATCCTCTCTTGAACAAAGTATCTCAAATGCTCAACTATGTGATGGAGCGAGACTACTCCAAGGTTCCTTGAATGTCAGGTCTTGACATGCACATGGATAGACTCAGTGGAATGATGTGATTTTGCTGGTAATCACGAAGGGACTGACGCTAAATTGCTCCTTCATGAACATGGATAACATTCATTACTCCTTGGACATGTGAATGAATGGAACTCTTTCAAACAAACTTAAAAGAAAAGGCAAAAGGGAAAGGGTTAGAGAAATCCAATCTAAGGACAATGAGATAATGAATGATGCTTCGATAGACAAATTCCTTCGAACCAAGCTTCGTTTCACCATGAGAACAACAACTACACGAAACTAGTGCAATCTTCGAAGGGAATGAAGGATTTTCAAATTGCAAATATGCATTCAAATACCCACAACTGGCGCAACTTGAACAAATATCCACAATCGAACTATTGTAAGATGGGGTTCAGGCTAACTTTGCATTGCAAATTACCATCAGCAATCCACAAAAAGTATGAACCGAGGAATTCATCAAATATCTTCACATTCATTCACCATATCAATGTACTTCAACTAAAATCTATTTAAACTACCTTGAATCATCTTCAAGAAATTGGAAACCATGCTAACATGCCAAAACAACACAATAATCACCAATCTTCAATGAGAATGTATTAGTTTTGGTAGTATCTTTACAACAATTTCACAAAGTCTCTCCAACTCTTCAAAAGCTCCTACTCTAAAGAGAAGGTCTAGAACTAACCATCTACTCTATGTCCAACCTCCTTTACAAACGAAGAGAATGAGCCTTCTATAGAGCTCAGAAATACAACCAAGGGCCCAGATTGAATCTAGAAATCAATGGCCAAGATTTAGACAACAAAACCCTAATGGAAGGTAGTTACAACTACCACCACTTTCGACCAATGAGATGTCAACAACATGATCTTCTAGAAGGGCTCCATCCTTATCTCTATCTTGGACAACCAGGTTCAATGTATCTAGACATGTCAATGTGGCATACTTGGATTGGTTGATGATGACTGGATGCCACCTCAGCATGATTCCAAGCAATTATCTCTTGAGTGTACTTTGAACTTGGGAATTTTGTCTTGATGTTGTACTTCCTTTGGATTCATGCATTGTCTTGGATTTCTTGGTATAATTCTTGTCTTCATGACCTTGAGCTCGATCCACTTGATGAATGATGCACTGGATTCTTGCTCTTGGATTTCCAAGGATTGGTCTTCTCTTCTGGTACTGGAATCCTTGATGTTGGAATTGGAGTGATCTCTTTTCTCTCGTTATCCTTGATGCTAGCACTCTTTGTGTTATGGAAATGTCTTGAACTTTCATCTTCATCAGAATTTTGTGAAGTCTCCTTGTCATTGGAAAGTAATCTCCTTAAATGTTGGAACTCTTTGCATCCACCTTGAATGGCTTTAATCATCCTTGCATCCTCCTCATGGAACTTATCCTTGTTCTTGAATTCCTGCACAAACAAAGGAAAACCTTGAACGCAAAAGTGATGGGTATCCTTAATGCAATGGAATGAATAGATTTGCATGAAATTTTATTCAAGAATCTATTTTAGAAGAAATGAATAATACTCGAAAACAATTTTTTCTCCTTCACATATTCGCCTTCCTTAGAATAAATCTGCTCTTCATAATTCGAATTAGGATTTGTTTTGAAAAATTGTGATTTGACAAGCTTACTTAAATACAAGTCTTAGCGAATTTCTTCTATTGGGCGACTTCACTAAGGACTTTAACAATTTGTTTTCATCGATTTTTACATAGGCCGACTTGAAGAAGGACTAACACGGATTTCACTTGTTCTTGTTTGCAATTCGCACTTTGATGGGTGAATCTGGAACAAATTTAGGCGCAACTTTCGGTAGTTCAGGGACAAGAACAAGTCGCACATGTTATGATGTCTTGCACAATTCTTAGCGTCGTTTCATGAGCTCAGGAACAAATCTTGGCGAGGATTTCTTGAGTTCAAGAACAACTTTTGTCATATTTTCCATGACTCTATGAACAATTCCTCAGTGCAAGTTTGGATAATTCAAGAACATCTTAAGCGCACGTTTCATGATTGCATGGACAAGTTTTAGCACATATTGAAGTGGTTCAAGGACCATTTCGGTCGCACACTTTAGTACCTTGTGGACAAGTTCCAGTCGCAAGGGTGAGTGAAGTAGAACTTTCGCACTTTTTGATGTGTTAAGGACAAATGTAAGTCGCACAATTTGTTGGATCGTGGACAAGTTCTTGGCGCGAATTCCACTATCTCAAGGATTTTCCACATCGCACTTTCACTCCCTCTTGGACAAATCTCTTCATAGATCCAAAGTCCTCCTAAATTACGCATTTTTCATTGGATAAAGGATAAAATGGAGGTCGCACTTTCATTCTTTCATGAACTGTCCTTGTATTGGATTGTTCTGTCATTGCAATCTTTCCTCGACTTGGAATTTCGTATTTTGAACATCTTTTGGATTGGTCTTTCATCACTCATTCCTTAAGGTATTGAATTTCGCATTTTTGGCGTGGTGAGGGACAAAAAAAGTCACGAATTTTAGAGGGTCTTGGACAAAAAAAGTTGCGGATTTTGGGGAGCCTTGGACAAAAAAAGTCAGGGATTTCAAGGAGTCTTGGACAAAAAAAGTCACAGATTTCAGGGAGTCTTGGACAAAAAAGTCACAGATTTCAGGGAGCCTTGGCCAAAAAGTCGCGGATTTCGGGGAGCCTTGGACAAAAAAAGTCGCCGATTTCGGGGAGCCTTGGACAAAAAAAGTTGCAGATTTTGAGGAGTCTTGGACAAAAAAAGTCGCGGATTTCGAGAGTCTTGGACAAAAAAAGTCACAGATTTCACTCCCTATTGGAAAATTTTTGGCGCGGATTTCACTCCCTCTTAGACAAATTCCTTGATGAATCGGATTTTGTGAACAAGATTTTGAAGGTCCCTACCTGACGTATATTTCAAAATATATTTAAGTATATGTTTCCTATATTTCAAATATTTTGAAATATACTATCAAGATGTTTGAGATAGGTCATGGATCCATGGGATTTAACATGCCGATTCTAGATTTTTGAGGATCCACCAGATTTCAGACTTAGTCAATTTTTCAGGGTTTCAGGACATCAAACTTAGCCGATTTTTCAGTTTCAGGATTTCAGGGGCATGCATCAAGGTGAAGGCATACGGATCCCTTAGACCAGTTTTCCACTCCTTAATCAATTTCTTCAATCACTTCATGGATTTTGAGCAAGAACTTGGCGAGACTTCGGCAAATCAATACTACCAAACCTACAAACTCAAAGAGAACCTAAACCCAAAAGACAAAATGAGGGGGTCCCCATTTGCAATGGGGCAATGTGTGAAAACGTCACAACAGGTCGTCCACGTCAAAGGAAAATTATTTTGATTTATTTTATTTTTTCCTTGGCTCACAAAAATATCCAAAGTCATTTCCCATCATCAAATTGCCTGACAAAATTAGTTAAACACATGATTTAACTAATCAGAATATTCCCCGGCTTCTTCGACCTAGCCCACGGGAATAAAATAGGCTAGCCGACTCCAATGGGTGATCACTCAGAAAAAGGGGACATTACATAAATGTTTCCAATTGAAGCAAATGGTTACTCCAGCCAACACAATCCTGATTTGGGAGAAAAATCAGGTGAGTTATGACTGTCATAAGTTGTTTCCAGCTTGCACCAATGCTGATTTAGATCCTTTAATGGAAGGAAAACCCTTCAGCATCATTAATGAAGGGTATGTTGCAAAGGAATGGATCAGAATTTGTAATAGATTATCTTTAGAGATAATTCGGGACAACAGATTGTTGCATGATTATTACAATCCTTTGAAGTCTCTCAACATGAAAATAGGGGATGACTACTCAGATTTTCCAGATAATATTCAAATGGTGCAATGCATTCATGATAAAGGAGAGCAAATCTTCGAGGAGCTCACTGAAATCTTGCAAAGATTTGTTGCTCGTTTTGTAGGAAGAATGAAGGAGGTTTTATTTGCAGGTGTGTTGCAGTATAGTGCATCAAACAGAAGAGTTTACAAACCTCCTACATTGGTTTGGCATCCTGGAATCACATTGACGATTTAGGATTGATCGGTTATTTGAAACTGGCAATTGCTTGAGGGAAAGCAATTCTGGGGAGGAAGGACTGTAAGTCCCCATTTTTAGCAATATTGATTTGTGAGTTTTTGTCTAGTTTCCAAGTTTCCCTGAAGCAGCTTGGTGTGTGTTGGGGAGAACTTCAAACTTCTTGGGGTGCTCAGGGTTGGTAAGTAGTGAGTTTGGGTTATGTCATTGAGCCCAGTTGGTAGTAAGGATCATCATGACACCTTCAGAAGTGTTTTCTGACTTTTGGGGTGTTCTCCAAACTTCTTGGAGAGAGTGTCTATTTTTTGTAAGTCACCCGATTGGCTCCGATCATCATCCTACATCTTCTGTATCATCTCAGTGTGATCAGAGTTTGATTCCGATGTGGTTTCAGTTCTTTCCGCAACTTGGGTAAGCTATAGAGTTATTATTTAATTAATTCACTAAAGTTGTCTAATGTTGGGAAATATTAAAAGGACAATTTAGTGTAATAGCTCATTGAAAAAGTGATTAAGTGTTTTAAAAGTTGGACGCCTAGATAAGGGGGGCCTTTGCACATGAAATGTTATTATTATTTCAAAAAGGTCTTTGTGAGGGAGTAAAGTGAATTATTATATTTTTAAATTGAATATTTCCTCTAGAAAAGTTATAAAAGGAGGTTTGGGCTCTTATTTTGGATGTTGAAGATTTCTTATGCTGTTATGCTGCTGGATTGACCCTGTGTGTTCTCCTATGATCTTTTGAGGATGAAAACCCTCATTTGATTTCTAGTTTCAGATTTGCAAAACAATCCCTAGCTAGTTTGGAGTGGTTCTACTCAGGAATCACCATTGTTATTCACAAATTTCCAGTTTTAGGGTTTTATGATGAAGATTGTCAAAGTTTTGATTGCAAATTTCAAGACTTGAGCAGAAGGATTTATTCAGATCAAATTTATTGAAGATTTTGCAAATAATAAATTTGTAGGGTTTGAAGTTAATTTCATATTGAAGGGGATTTGTTATTAAAAAAGAGAGATTTCAAAGTGGACGCAGCCTTAGGAGAAACTCATGATATTTCCTAGCCTAACCGCCACTTTGGAGTTTGGTTGCTTATATTGGCATACGTAGACAGCAAGAAGAAGTGTGTGGAAGTTTATGGGATAGTTCGCTGCTTTTGAAGTTTAATTTTTTGGAGTTTAAGAGGTGCTTGAGGTTGGAAAAAGACAAATTAATTGTTTGAAGATCTCCTTAGTGGTTCGTGGGACCCACATTCCACTCATCTTCAGCAAGAGAGAAATTGTTTCATAAATATATGGACCGATGCATATTTAAAGACTTTATTTATCTACCGCCAGCCTTGGGATGATATTGATCATATGTTAAGAAAGGAGGTGTTTGATTTTAAGGGAATCGTGGGAATCTTTTGAAAGTATTAACAGTCACTTGACATTTGATAAAGAGCCGCACCTTTTTGAAGTAAAGTTTATGAAATTTGTGTTTAAGCTTCCGTATGAGAGATGAGGAGTTAAGTTTGAGGGAGTTTAACACATTTATTGGTGATTTCAACTCATGCTAACCTGGCCACCCAGTTTGGGGGTATTCTGGAGTGCTCGTATGCTGCTGTGATTAAAGTTTGAAGAGACAAATCTGCTAGGCGCCTCATCAGCAAGCATAATACCTTTGGTAAGCAGTTTTGGTACCTATGTAAGGTCAGAGAAATCTCTCTCGTCATCTGTGATTCTGATTTCATAAACAGCAGATTGTATGATCCATTTTACTTGTTTCAGCTTTAATGAAAGACAGAAAAAATGTTTGATGAAATGCCCCTCTATATTTCATGAATATTATGAAGTATTTTGAATGGTACATGACCTAAACTCTTGGTACAAGTTGTTCTATAACAAAGCATTCAGGAAAAATTGTATGATGTGCATTATACAAAATGTTTGACGAAATGACAGCAGTGGTAAAAATCAGAAATTTAATGGGTATAACTAAAAAAAACTAGTGGTTATTACAATTTTCTAGATAAATGCAATTGGAAAAATAGAGAGAAATGTCTTGCAATAATGGAGAGATTCCCTTTCAATGCAAACATATCTGACTTGCGCTGTTCCTCCAGATTGCATTTGTGTTGAAATATTTGGCACCAACTGATATGGCGATTGTTGAAAAATCCATGTGTATCTTATGGAAAGAGTTTGGTTAAAGAGATCCAGACTTTTTATATTATATCAGGTGGGAATGACTGATCCCTTGGAACAACTGTACATCATCCACTATGATTCAGTGATCATGACATCTGCTAGAGGTGAATGTTGGTGGGTGCTAGTTTCAGAAACCACATTGCAATTATGTTTTGAGTTAAGCTAATTCTGCAAACAAGATTGCAACTATGATTTTGTTTTCTCTTCTTGAAATATTTTACATTATAACAACAATTTACTACAATGGATTGCAGGGAAGCTTATGGCATACTATCGTGCATGAATTGCAGAAAATAGCAAAGCTCAAGTCCACTGCTAATGAAATGGAATGATGTAAACAATTCTCTAGCTAAATGCAATTAGAAAAAGAGAGATAAACCTGTCATCAACAAATATGCAACTAGATGGAGGTACTCCTAGTTGTTTTGCAACTTCCAAGTATGCGTCGATTTCAGGTTTCCGCTTTCCTGAATTTGGATTATTTATTTATGTTAGGCCATCAATCAAACTAATTATAATCACATTAATGATTAAATTTTCAGTTCCAACAAAAGCATATCTACATCCAGTAACTTGCTTAAAAAATTAAGCAACCATCATACATGAAAGTTATCTAAAGCAATCTGTTGGGAAAAGGGTAATGATAATAGACAATTGTCCTCATTTCAATATTTTGAGCCATAGAAGACCCTTGTTCCTTGATATTTTACCAAGTGCATTTGATATGTTTTGTTAAGTAGAAGTAATCTAGTAGTTTCCATTTTGAACATATTGTCATATGTTTTGACATACAAGATGTCAGGGAAATTCATCACTACAGTAATTTGTGAAATCTCAGCTATTGTTTAATTTCTGATCATGAATGTTATTTGAACTTGCATGTCCACAAATAGATACTTCATGTTTCCGGCACTATACTTCAGCTAAATTAGAAAAAGGAAACTCATTGTATTAAAATGTTTCCATACATTTTCTTCACTTTCATGATTGGATAAAATATATCATGTTTCTTTTGCTTACATGCTTTGCCCAAATGTTTTATCCAAGCATAGAGGGAACAACAACTGGCCTCACTTAAACTGAGTCTCCTTCAACATGGAGTTCAGAACAATATATAAAGTTGATGCCCAACTATTTAAGCAACTTCTCATTTGATCAAGTTGATATTTAGTTATTGAAAGTGTTCTAATAATTTCTTAGACAATACTAGATGACAGTAGCAATCTCCTTCAAGGAAAGCCACATGTTCTATTCTAAGTATTTGCAATGTTTTATGTATAACTAGAATTTAAGCTGCAAGTTAAACATTAATTATAGCTGATATTAATAACAATTGATTTGAAAAGATACAAGATTATCCTTGGAAAGTAAAATTAACCATTGTTTAATGATGCACTGGCTACCAACAAAAATAAGTTTTCTTTGGAAAGAAATGCATCTTATATTACACTCAAAGGTTCAAAGTTCAAAAAAATCAATTAGTTGAAGAGGCCAAAAAAATTGGAAACCCAAAATTTTCCAAAAAAGGGGTAAAATTTCTATAGGAATTGGAAAATCTGGACCAAATTAGACAAATCCAAATGGTCCAAAAAATTCAGACTGAACAAGATTTGGTAACTACGATTACACTAAAAGGCACAAAAGTTATATAAAGTGATCATTGTAGTAACAAAAAGATCCTCATCCAATGAAGGCTAAAAAAGGATAATATTTGAACCATTGCTCTAAGAAGTAAAGCATCTTGCCTTAAATAACTAGCAATGGCTTTAACATGAATAGTCAAGCTTCCTTCAAACATATTCACCTTTCCTAAGTGAATCTAAGAACCATAGTTTACAGACTCGCCAAGTACTCAACTTTTTTTGGAAAACACCTACTCACATGGTTTACTCTTACGTTTTGTGTAATGTCCCCAATTTTAAATTTTGTAATTTTCTAAATTTTTTTGGTATTTTTCTGTTATTTGACAAAAATGAAAGCTGAGTCTACTACTAGTGTAACAACCACACCCAATTTTTTTTTATTTTTTTGTAATGTCCCCTCTTTTCGGTGTGATCACCTTGGAGATCCGATGTTCTATTTTTCACATCTCAAGATTTTTGGTAGGCGAATTGAGCATGGAAAATGGATTATCATACTTTTCTCATAATTTTGGCGTATTTCTTGCAAATTAATAAATTGCATTCATAGAGAAACGACCCATTGGAGAAGGTAATATTGGACGAAATAATTTCAAATCTTTAATTTGAAATTAGCGCCATTGGAAAAGAAGGAATCAAGAGGTGTGGGTCGGCCTATTTTGTGGGTCCAATAAAATAAAAATAGAATAACCTGGTCGGCCTCGTGCGAGAAGAGAAAATAAAATATTAAGTTGTTCTTCCCTGTGGTCGGCCTAAGTAAAAGCAATTCACTTTGAGAGCCAATTTTCTAAGTAGGTCGGCCTCATTGAAGTAAACAAATGCTATTTCTTCCTAGGTCGGCTTTATTTGAAACACCTTGGGCACCAATATCTAGGGTCGGCCTCTTAAGGAGTAAAGAAGAAAATATAAGAAATTCAAATCTATTTTTGGGCGCCAATATCTTTCTTGGTCGGCCAAAATCAATAAAATAATAACGGTTGGCCATCTTATGGGAAAAAAAGGAAATTCAAGTATTTATACAAGGGTTGTGAAGGCATTTTGGCATTATGAAGAAGTTTTGTTTCTGATTTTCCCTTTTGTGGATCTACAACTTTGTTGAATCTATTCCAAGGACAAAAACCCTTGCGAATATTAGGTGAGTTGGACGAAAACCTAGCTCATCTTGTGGAGACTTCGTGGCGTAGCTCTAATTGCACTTCATTGGAGAAGTTTGAAGGTTTCTTGAGCATTCATGATACATCTTTCATAGCAGATTTGTTGAAGACATTGTTGAAGACTTCTCATCATCAAGTGAGCGCCGATTTTTGGAAAGACTTCATTGCATGTTGGAGCACCACTATTGAAGAGACATATTCAGATTTCATATCAGATCTTGAGCGCCATTATTATGAAGATTTATTGCAGAACAAATTTGACATTTGGAGTGAGCGCCATCATTGAGGATCTTGAGCACCATTTTTGGAGGAGGTTCATTGCTGGTTTGAGTGCTATCATTGAAGGATTATTGCAGATTTGCAGATCAGCATGGTTGCAGGCCTAAACCCTAGTCGCTGCCACCTTGGAATTTGCATTCTTTCATCATACATCACTTCGGAGGGTGGCCGATCAGCATAAGGGTCGACTTAACATCATTAGAGAGGGGCAATCATCTCTAAAATTCATTGGATCTGCATCGAGTGGATCAGCCAGCATTGAGGTGCTTTGGAACTCCATTTCATCATCCTAAGAAGTAACGACCAGCATAGGAGGAGGCGAACAGCATTTACGCATCTTGAACATCATTTCTAGTGGCATCATTGAAGACTACAATCATCTTGAAGGACCCCTGAAATCATCTTGAAGGCAGATTTTTTTTGGTAGAGGTTCGCTCACTTTGTTTTGACAACTTGACATCACATTGGTATGTTGAAGGTCATCTTTCATCTCTGATTTTGTAGCAGCAGCTTATGCATGTTTGTGACCCCATGTTTGAGCCACAAACTTGATGTAATGTTCATTTTATCTAATCAGATTGGAGCAGCAGACTTGCATTCAGAATTGTGTGTGTTTGTATGTGTATTTCATGGTGTAATTCATGAATTATAGAACTTCTGTTGTATATCTTCATTTGCCATCATTTCCATGTTCTAGATATGTTCTATGTTTGGTGAAATTTATTTTTCAAGGTGCAGAAATAAAAAAATCAGAATTCAGATCTAGGGTTTCAAGTTTGGAATTTGGAAATTCAGAAACTTTGGGTAAAACCCTAGTTGGGATATTTCAATGGTATTAGAGCTTGGATCCTGCCAACCTAGAAGGTTTGGAAAAATCTATCCTATTAGCATTCATGAGCATAAGATCCGAAGTTAAATCCTCCTACACTTGGATGTGATTTGACTCAATTTTATCCTTTCATGTTATGTGGAAAAGGATTTGACCTAGCTAGTGGGTTATAAATCAGCTTGGTTGCATATCTATTTGGGTATGAATTATGGCATCATTCAGTGAAGAAGATGTGAGAAAGAAGCTTTATAGAGAAGGTAATAAACTTGAGCATTTATCCCAACCAAAAAATGCTCTTCTCAGCACGTTGGAGGAAACAAAGGAATGTCTTCACATGGTGCATCAGTCACCCTCTCGGGTAATGCAAGCAGCTTTGATTCCTGCATCATCTTCCTTGGGTAATGTTATCACATAGAATTGCATCCTGCTTGGACCTCCAAGCATTGTAATGACACAATGGGAATGATCTCAAGGTGCGGGACCTTGCAATTTTGAGATCAAACCTCCAAAGAAGGTTGGTTCCTCTTTCTAAGCTTAAGGTTCAGAGAAAAAATAAATTAAACTTAGTGCTACTATTTGAAAGGGAAAAGGGTAAGAAAGATTGCTAAATTTAAAAAAAAAAAAAGGTGATGCACTAGATTGAATATGTTCAACTGCACCTGACTCAACACAGTAATAAGCTCAAAACTGAAAGGACTCACACAGACCCATACTGATTCAAACAGAGGTCATGACAGAAAAATGGAGGAATGAAAGGGACTGTTTTGCTCACAATACACAGCTCACATTAATCAAAAGAGTAGACACAGTGCTAGAATGATGAGAGAGGCAAAATATCAATTTATATTGATTATAGAAGTTGAATAGCCATTACAAAAGAGAGAATAATGCAGAGAAGTTAGATATAGAATAACCAATTACATTCATTCATTGGTGAACAAAACTAGAGACGTGAGAGGCTCAGCAAAAGAGCACAGTCCATCAAATCCAATTCCTTCGTATAATTGCATTTCAGAGGCCTGGTTACAAAATTTTCTAACATGCAATAGCCCAGAAGAATAGCCAATAGAAATACATTGCAATGTTTTGTATTTATAACATTTCAACATTTTTGCAATAGTGACGCTAGAACTGGTCAAATGACACAGGACAGTCCATGCTCCTATTAAATTTTGCTTAAAAACTCCCTACAAATTGGGACGGAACCCATACCCCATTGAATGGCGGCCATACTTCTGACAGGCCCACAAGCCTGCAAATAAATTGCTTGCATGAATGAATGGCAAGTGCATTGATGAGGGAATGCAAAAAGTCATGCTTTTGTCTATGTGAATCCACCTTGTAGCTATATTGTACTCCAGCATTGAAGAGTTTCAGTGTTTCATCCACCTTATTAGGCCCAGGTCTGTAGAATTGAATGTTGAGTACATCTCCCTGAGAAAATGGCACGATTTCAGGGAGAGACGAGCTTTTACAACACTTCAAATATGAAGCTTACAAATTACTACAATCCTGTGACTCATCGATTTGAATCTTCTAAATAATCAATCTCTGCTTTGCCCTATTGGCCGAATCTGTGTATTTTCCCGCCCTCAAGATGCTTGAGAGTCACCTTTAAATCCTAGCCGTAGATGGATCGACCCATGGAATTGGTCACCACATTTTCTACGTTGGGGCTCCAAGATTCTGCCTACGTGGCAACCTTGCGGCTTCACGAGGAGCCAAAACAAGGCTCGGCGAAGGTAAGAGTCTTAGCGGAATGCCACGGTGTTTAATAAAATGCCTTGCTGGCACCTTAGTTCGACCTTCGCCCCATAGAAACCCTAAGCTGTTCGCAGTCCCGCTGGAGGCCCTTAGATAGCCCAGCGAAGAAGAGAAACTTCTGCGAAGAGTTGGAATCAGTGACATGGACCGCGATAGCAAATTATGCAGGCACGCTGAAGGAAGAACTTTGTCTGCTGGGGCCCACCCAAAAGGAAGCCACGGAAAGTGCCACGTGTCACGATGGCGCACACCCGAGAGGCCTCTACTTGAAAATTCTTGAGGAGATGTGCCAAGCCACCACATGTCCCAGATGACACTTAGCCTCTTGAAAGGGAGAAACCGGCAAAAGGCGCCACACGTCAGCAAGGCGCATATTTGAAGAGCCTCTCCCTTCAAACATTAGAGGAGAAGCATCGACCAGCCGCATGTTTAAATGAGTTTCTTTTGTAAATGCAGTGAAAGGTCAACGGCGCAAGTAGGGAAGGACCTGTTGATGTGTTTTTTATGCACATGCAAACTCAAAATAAAATACTAAGTATTCTATCCTCTCTTGAATAAAGTCTCTCGAATGCTAAACAATGTGATCAATCGAGACAACTCCAAGGTTCCTTAACGTCAGTTCTTGACTTGCAAATTGGATAGACTCGGTAGTTGATGTGATTTTCTGAAACTCACAAAGGGACTTACGCTGAATTGGCTCCTTTCTCCACTCAAATATGTTATTCTCCTTCCTATGAAGTGAAACTTCTTCTAATCGGCTACGAAAGAAAATGCAAAAGGAAAAGGTTAAGAGAAATCTAATCTAAGGACAATGAAATGATGGACAATGCTTCGATAGACAAATTCCTTCCAACCAAGCTTCGCTTCGCCATGTGAGCAACAACTACACGAAACTAGTGCAATCTTCAAAGGAAATATGATGGATTTTCAAATTGCAAACATGCATCCAAACATCCACAGCTGGCGCAACTTGAATGAACATCCACAATTGAACTATTGCAACAAGATGGTTCAGGCTAACTTTGCATTGCAGATTACCATCGACAATCCACAAAAAGTATGAACCAAGGAATTCATCAATATCTTCACATTTATTCATCAAATCAATGAACTGTATCTAAAATCTATCTAATGTGCTTTGAATCATCTTCAAGAGATTGGAAAACCATGCTAACATCCCAAAAGAATACAAGTTTCACCAAGCTTCAATGAGATTGTATTGATTTTTGGTAGTATCTTTACAACAATTTGCCAAAGTCTTGTCAATGCTTCAAGAGCTTCTACTCTAACATTTTACCTCCTAAGAACTAATGATATATATCCCCTTACAAATGAAGAGAGTGAGCTTTATATAGAGCTCAAGATTATAACCAAGGGCCAAGATTGATTCAAGAATCAATGGCCAAGATTTAGATAACAAAGCAATTTGTTACAAAAATTACTATTTTTAGACATGAAAGAGGGCACAAAGGCACGTTTCCCAATGTGATAAGCATGAATAAGGCATCTTTGAGAATCTCCACATGGACAGCGTCCTTGACCTCTTGCTTGATGTACACGTGTCGAACTTAGATGGGTGAAGTGGCAGAGTGTGAGTGGATCCATGGCGTGCACATGCCACCTCAGCATTGAGTGAACCAATTTAATCTTCAATGTGTTCACACTGCTTGGAATACTCCCCCAAATTTTTGGATTTTCAACTATGGAACTTTGCATCTTTCTAACTTGCAAATTTGGGAATTCGTCATTTTTCTTGACGTCTTCCATGCCTTAGTGAAATTTATGAGCTTCTTGATGGACTCGCTCATTTCTCTTCTCATGTGATGTTTCTATGCAGGACTCCGGACTCTTGGATTGTTGAGGTGGAAGATGTCTTGTGTGTGACTTCTTGGAGTAGATTGCATGATGCTTGCTTTTGATCTTTCTTTATCTCTGCCTGGCGCATGAAATGGGTGACTCCTTTGGAGCTTGGACGTGCAATGTCTTCCTCCTATGCATGATGAAGTAATGCTCTTCCAAAAGTGAGGTCTTTGTCATTAGTAGTATGATAATCTTGATAACTTCCTGACGCTGTGCAGTGCTTGGGACTTGATCATCTTGGACTGGCTTTCCTCCATGTGGCATTGATGTCTTCCTCACGAACTCAAGCAAACTTCATGTCATTCTCCTTCATCACCTACAAAAAAAACTTGAGTTAGTATCTTAGCATGACATGTGATATAAAGGAAATTCAAAGAATATTTCCGCCCTCCTTATGAATGTGGGATAAATAAATCAAGATTTTAACACAATTCTCATATATTTACTCTAAATTTCTTGAATTGAATGCAAGGAGAATAATATGAAACCTTAACTACCTACTTGCCAAATTCAATTTTTATTTCACTAAGTCTGATTTTTTTATTTCTGCAGGTCTGCCCTTTTGGAATGAATTCAAGCTTCACAAAAATGAAGAAATTATCTTCTCCCTTGCATCGCTTAGCTTTCTTGGCTTTACACGTGCAAATTCACCTTCTTTCTTGTAGGAAATCTGCCCCTTCTTGATAAAATTCTGCTCTTCTTCTTCCAATTCGCCGCTGCTCTTCCTTTTGGCTTTTTGTTTTGGAGTGAATATTAAAAATGAAGTTCAAAACCTCCTTAAATATCCAATTGCCCTCCTTTCTAGGCTGGTCGGCCTGCCTTGAAGGTAATTTTTCTTTGTTTAAAACTTAAATCTTTCTGCCTGGCCGACCTAGTTTCATGCTTGAGCGGACTTTGATTACATACAAGGACAGTTTCCTTGGGCGGCTTCTGCATTGTCATAAGGAATTTGCACCCAGCAAGGGCGGATTTTACATGGTCAGAGGGAATTCCCGCCTAGCAAGAGCGGCGATTGCTAAGTGCAAAACGTTTTCCATGTTTCTTAGTTTTTTTTTTTTTTTTAAAATATCCTCCTTGTGGCGAATGACCTCAATGTTTATACAAGGATCATGATGCATATTGAATGAGTATAAGAAATTCCCTTGGGCAGATTTTGAAAGGCTGAGAGCATTCTGCGCCCTTGAACATTTATGCCTTTGATCTTGACTTTGGCTTGAAATTTCAAAACAAGGCTGGATTCTTAGGAGGCTTTTTACTTAGTCAAAACTCCTTGTGATTCTTAGGCGGATATTGCAAGGCCATGAGCATTATGCTCTCTTCTTGGTAATCATTTATACCTTTGTCGTTGATCAAGTCCTTCATTGGAAGTTTCAAGCCAAGGCTGATTTGAACATGTTTCGCACTTAGCTAAACTCCCTTAGGGCGGATATTACATGGGGCAGAACATTATGCGCCCTCTTGAAAATTGTTTCATCCTTGTGTATGTGATCATGACCTTCATCTTTCAAACACTTCGCCAAAATTCCTTGTTACAAGCTTGGGCGGAAATCGCATGCTCTAGAACATTTTACACACCATGTTGGGCGGCTTTTGAAAGGTGCAAAATGTTTTCCACCCTTTGACACTCTTAACATTTTCATCAAACTTCAACTTTCTTCCAACTCCATAAAGCAATTTGTCATGTGTTTTTTTACAAGTATTTTCAAGAATTTGTCTTAAAGTAATCATGCATTCCAAAATGGAGACCTTCAACCTAGGGCGCAAATTGCATGAGGCAGAACAGTTTCCCAATTTTCAACTCATCTTCTAGGACGAATATTGCAACTGGCAAAACATTTTCCACCATTTTGAATTCCCATACTTAGTCAAATTTTGAAGTTTTCACCTTGATCTTTCAAGGAATGTGAAAGCACTCTCCTTGCATGGGCGCATAATGCACCTAGCAGAACATTTTCCCACCTTGCAACTTTGAGACTTTGCAAAAATTTTCTAAGCCTTTGAACAATCTTCATTAGGCGAAATGCTTTCTATTTTCAAGTTGCAAAATGATAATCATGATTTTCTTGTCAAAACTTCCCTTTACCCTAGAGCGCATTTTCCTTGTTCATGGGAATTTTCCTTCATTTTGTTTGGGCGCATATTCCTCAAGAGCATGGATTTTCCGACCTCTATACTTAGTCAATTTCCTTGTCAAGATGTGAGCACATTCTTCTTGCTAATGAGAAATATCCTCTACATGAGCGGAAATTGCATGTTGATAAGGATTTTCCTCCACCTTTCATCCTTAGCTAATTTCAAGATTTCTCATTATTTTCAACTTTTTCAAGCAACTTCTCGTGATTTTTACTTGCATTCATATGAATTTTGACTAAGGAAAATAGCCTTTCATCGTTTTGACCTCACAATCATCAATCCACCTTGGGCGCATTTTGCATGTCTATGAGAACTTTCCTCCATTTTGCCTTGGGCACATAGTTCTCATGTACAAGGATTTTGCGCTCTCCAAATCATAATTTTTTTCTAAGTGTTGATCGTCTTCTTCAAGGGATTTCTAATGATTTTCAATGATCAAATCTTCATTAATTTGCAAGTTTCATGTTTAGATGCCTCCATTCCCAAGGCGCATATTGTTGGTAAGCAAGGAATTTCCGCTCATCCTAGACGCATATTGCATGCTCAAGAGAAATTTCCGCCCAAGGTCCAAGATAACTTTTTCCGCCTGATTTTGACATGTCCTAGATGAAGTATATTTAAAAATATATTTAAGTATAGGCCTATACTTTAAATATTTTGAAATATACTTCCAGGATGTTTGAGATAAGTCTCAGATCCATGGGATTTAACATACAGATTCTAGATTTCTAAGGATCCACCAGATTTCAGACTTAGTGAATTTCAGGATCTCAGAACATCAGGATTCCAGACTCAATCAATTTCAAGGCTTTAGGACATGCATCAGGATGGGAAGATACAGACTCCTTAGCCAGAATATGTCAAGACTTGGGAAAAACAACACTACCAAACCCTACAAGCTCAAAGAAAAACTAAACCTAAAGCAAAACGAAAGCAAAAAGCAGAAAAAGGAGGGGGTCCCCATTTGCAATGGGGCGATGTGTGATTACGTCACAACAGGACCTTGCTCTTATGTGTGCTAGGAGATGCACGAGGCCGACACGTGGAGGCTTCCGCATGAAAGAGTCTTTGCCTTCATTTGGTTGAGGGTCTACAGAAGCCAACATGTGGCGCAATGGCACAACGCATGAGGAACTCTAGCCTCTTTTCTTTCAGGATCAGTGCCAGGCCGACACGTGGAGGCCTCGCGCATGAGAGGATAGTTTGTTGCTTTCTTTGTGTTAGGGAATGCGCGGGGCCGACACGTGGAGGCTTCTGCGCAAGGGAAGAGTCTTTGCTTTTATTTCGTTAAGAGTTTGCGGGAGGCAACACGTGGCGCCATGGCGCACACTGAAGAGAGTCTCCAGCTGCATTTTGCTTGAAAGAGCGCCAGGCCGACACCTGGCAGCTTCCACGACAAGAGGAGAGTCTTTTGTTTAACCTTTCCGCAGTCCCACTGAGACATAAAATGAGGTCCGCCGAAGAAGAGAGTCTCAACAAAGAAGTAAAAGCTGCCGACATGGCCGCCACGCTGCACAACTTAAAGGGTTCATTTTAGCATGTGCACATAAGTTGTTCTGAAAGGGGGCCGTGCTAGGTAAATGAATACAAGGGGCCTTTAAGACTTAGACTCATCAAATATAAATCGCGGGCATTTAGCAGTGACTCAACGGATGGGGCCGGTAAAAGAGACGATCCGCCTAGACTCAAAGTTGTAACTTAAAAGACTCCTACGGGCAACAGGAGATCAACGTGAAATTATAACAAAAGGCACATCCGATATCCAAAGACTCTTAGGGTTTAGGGTTTTAGTTCCTTAGGAACAAGACTCTTCAATTTTTCAAACCCTAGACTCTAACAAAAGACTCAAAGGCAAAGATGCATGACACAAGGCCCCAAACTGAGACATTTGTCTATAATCTTGTTTTTTCTTCCCTTTGCTCAGAAACACATAGAATTTTGAAGATTTTTGGGTCCGCAAAGCTAGGTTTTCAATAGATTCAGCAAGATTTTGAAGTTGAACTATTTGGCTCTGGAAAGAGGAAAATAGGTCAATATTTTGGCGACCTCTCAGGGATGTTTGCCTACTAAACAAATAGACCAGTGGCCTTAAGCATCCATTGGGCACAGAGTCAAAGGGCCAGCAATAACAACAGGGGGTGTCAATATAAACTGAGCATGCCTCCGGGAACAAAACAAAACAAACCAAGCAAGGCATGCATCTCCTAATGAGAATGCAGCAGAGTGCAAGGGCACTTATTGAAAGGAAACCTAACCTATTTACAAGGTCTCACAACCATGCTAAAAGCACGATTTGAGATGAATACCATTGACTAGGATGGGCAGAACCTCTCCATTCAGCCTGGAAAGTTGGAATGCATTGGCCTGCTTGCAACTGATAATGATATAAGGGCCACTCTGCATGGCATCAAACTTTGAATGTCTTCCATCTTTGGCTCTATCTACATCCCATTTCAGCACTATATCTCTTTCACTGAATGTTCTACTAGTAGATTTTCTGTCAAAGGTCCTCTTGACCTGATCTTGGTGGGTTTCAAGGGTCTTCATAGCAGTATCCCTCTTCTCTTCAAGTTCCATTAGCTCTGCAAGTCTGATGATCATGGCATCATTTTCCATTAGTTCCATCTGTTGTGCAAACTCAAGAGAAGGCAGTTCCAATGATAATGGAACCCTTGCTTCCCTTCCATAAACAAACATGAAAGGGGAATTACCTATGGCTCTTTTGGGAGTAATTCTGTCAACCTAAAGAGCGGTCTTTAATTTGGAATGCCAGGTTCTCTGGTTATCTTCCATTGTCCTCTTGATAATTCTGATCAGATTTTTATTGGTGGACTTAACCAAGCCATTTTCCTAAGGATAGTAATTGGATGAGGTCTTCACGTATACCCCATAGTTCAGTGCCCATTCACTGAATTTTGTGCCTGCAAAGGCCTTGGCATTATCAGAAATGATGGTGGATGGCACACCAAATCTTGTAGCTATACCCTCAAGGAAGTCTACAATGGATACCTCTGTGGCATCCCTCAACGCAACTACCTCTGTCCACCTGGTAAAGTAATCAATGGCTGTTAGGATCCACTTATGGCCAGCACTAGAAGGTCGATTGATTACTCCAATGAAGTCTAAACCCCATTGAGCAAAAGGCTGATCTGTTTGAATTGGATGAAGAGGAAGAGCTGCCAGCCTCTGCTTCCCAGCAAATAATGCACATTCTTTGCATTTCCTTATCCATCTATGTGCATCACTGAATAAATTGGGCCAATAATAACCAACCCTCATGATCTTGATCGCAGTTGTCCTTGGAGAATAATGGCCACCAGCATGGCCATTATGAAATTCTTCTAGCACTTTAGAAGTCTAATCTTGTGTTATACACCTAAGAAGAACTCCATTAGTGTCTTTTCTAAACAAGACACCATCAATAAGAAGATAAAGAATGGATTGGAGCCTGAAATACCTTCTTTTGGCCTGATCCAATCCATCTGGGCATTTACCTGATTGTAGAAAAGTGACCATGTCACGATACCAGTCAGTTGGAGTGTGGGGGTCAACTGGTTGTGCTTGCCCTTGGACACATACAGCATCATCTCTGTCTTTGACATTTGATGCCATCTGTTCACACAGACCTTTGCCATGAACCAGCTTGGTAATGTTGATGTCAACATCGTACTCAATTACCTTTGTGATCCAACCAGCTCTCTTTTCATTGATATCCCTGCTCAAGAGGAATTCTTTAACACCAGGGTGGTTCACCATCAATTGTATTTTGTTGTTTGAAAGCATATGCCTGAACTTTTTTAATGTTTTCACCACAACAAACACCTGCTTCTCAACAAAATCATATTTTAGTTCATATTCCTTGAGAGGCTGGCTCAAGAAACCAATTGGCTATTCCAATTTTTCTTCATTCTGTTGCGTCAAGACAGCTGATATACCCTCTTTGCCTCCAACGGCATAAAGAATAAAATCCTTCTCGTAATTAGGGTTTATTAGCGTAGGAGCTTGTGCAACGGCCTGTTTGACAACTTCAAAACTATCCCTGCCTTCCTTCAACCATGTGAAGGCAGCATTCTTTTTTAGCATAACTGTGAGGGGTTTTGCTATTGAAGCAAAATTAGGTATGAACCTCCTCCAAAGTTGATCTTTCCCAGAAAGCTCTGCAGGCCTTTCTTGTGACTGGGAAGATGAAGAGCCAAAATGGCACTAGTTCTTTCAGGATCAATGGCTAACATCCTTGGAAACCGCATGTCCTAGTAGTTGGCCTTTTGGGACAGAAAATACACTTTTTTGGATTCAATGATATGCCATACTCCCTGCATCTCTCAAAGACTTTTCTCAAATGACCCAAATGGTCAGTCGCATGCTTGGAATACATGGTCAGATCATCAAGATACACTAAAAAAATATCATTAATCGGGCCTTTGAATGCCAAATCCATTGCTCTTTGAAAGGTAGCTCCAACATTGGTCAACTCAAAAGGCATTTTTTGGTAAGCCAAGGTACCCCATTTGGTGGTAAAGGTTGCCTTATACTGGTCTAATTCTTTTACAAGAATATGATTGTAGCCTGAGTAGCCATCTAGGAGTGAAAACATTTTAGTTCCTACTACTGTTTATAGGATTTGTTCCATGGAAGGGAGTGGATAGTGGTCTTTAAGGGAGGCCTTATTTAGGTCTCTAAAGTCCACACGCAATCTGATTTCCCCATTCTTCTTCCTAACTGGAACTAAATTAGTTACCCAAGAGGAATGTTTGATGGGATAAATGATTTTAGCCTTTATAAGCTTGGATAGCTCTTTTCTCATTAATGGCTCAATTTTGGGATTGACAGACCTTTGTTTTTGGTGGATAGACTTTGCATTGGGGTCTAGATCAATAGTATGTTGGATTAATCCAGAGTCAAAACATTTCAAATCCCTATAATCCCAAGCTATTAAATCATCAAATTCATTACAAAGTTCAATAAAACCTTGCCTCTCAGCTTGACTACATACCTTGCCATGTTTTAGGAATCTTCCCTGTGCAATCTCCACCTCTTCGTAGTCTTGTTTTTTGACTATCATATTCATTTTCTCTTTCTTGGGTTGATCATCGGTACCAAATATGCTCTCTAAGGTGATCAGCCCTCTGGGCAACTTATTGGTCTTTAGCTGGATCACCTGGTCACCATATTGCTCTTGCAATACTAACTGATTTTTGGCAACACACTCTGCCTCATCTTGCAAAAAATTTACAATTTGCTAGTCATTATCAAATACCTGCCAGCTTATCACATTGTCAGGCATAGCAAGTCTGACAACGATCCTTACATGCTGATCTGAATTATGTTAGAAGAGTTTTCCTGGTTTGGTTTAGATTGACCTGATGGACCACTCCAACGTTCAAGTTGTTTTCCCTTCTGCTTTGATGCAAGGGCCTGATTGTGTTGGGAGTCTGAAGTCTCACCATGGATTGCTTCTTCTTGTTGAAACAAACTGACCAACTCTTCAAATGACGATGTTTTACTAGCCACATATAGACATGTGACAAACACTTGAAATGAAGGGGGTAGTGCTTTCTAGACTATAAGTACAAGAGAAGCATATGTTACTTCTTCCCCTAACACTTGGAGTGATGTTCTAATTTCTACAACTCTTCTAAAAAATGCCTCAACCTTTTCACCACTTTGCATTTGTAGAAAGTGTAACTGACATTGTAAGTGGAGAATTTGATTATGATTTTTGGCCTTATAAACTGTTTTAAGACAATCCCAAGCGTCTTTAACATTGGTGGTTGTTCTAATGTGAGGTTGAACCTCATCAGACACTCCAAACAAAATGATCAATTTGGCCTTTTGATTGGCCTTATCAAATTTGTTTTGATCATTACCAGCTTGTGCAGGTCGAGTTGTATTCCCAGGGACTATATCACAAAGGTCTTCGAACTCAAGTTGAGTTTGGACTTTGGTTTTCTAGGTGGCATAGTTGTCTCCTCTCAGAAGTTGAGAGTCAGAAAGCATAATTTTAGGAGCACTAGAAGCCATGGTTTTATAGTTTTTAGGGTCCTTATCTCTTCGATGTAACCCTTATATCTCCCCAACATTTTACAAGGTCGATGCCACAGATGTTGTTGCAACTTTATTACACGTTAGATGTAGTAATTCAACACGACGACATTACCCGTAAATGCGAATCAAAGGCACCATTAATACAGAACACTGCTAGTTTGGTTTTGTTTGAATTTTCAAAACTTAAAAATGGATTGCAAAAATATAATACTTGTGCACTCCAAATACAAATTTTAAGTGCGAAAAATAATAATATAGTTTTAAATAGAATTTAACTATATTAATAATGCACTTTTGATATTTCTAAAATTCAACTATTAGAAAAGAAAAAGAATTTTAAAAATAATTTATTATTTTGTATTATTAATAAAATTCTTTTCAATTTTAAAGTTTATTTTTCCAAAATATTTAGGGCTTCTGAAAAAATAGAAACTTGCACCTTTTCTATTTGCTCAAATTCTTTCACCAAATTGATTTTACTCCTTTCAGTTGGCCTTTGTTGCACCTCATCAGATGATTTTCAGCTTCAGCATGCCTTTATCACACCTGGACCTCTCTTCTACGGATGATCTTCTCCTTCAATGACTTGCAGATTAAATTCACCAGCCTTCAATGTGCATTTCTAAACAAATAATGCCTTTAAACAGCATCAAGCGCCCCTCTTTATCTTCAAACGCCTCTTTTGATTTTCAGATTTCAGTGTGAGCAATAAAAACACCCTTTATTGGCAGATTTGGACGCCTTTGCATATTAAACTTGCCTTATGCTGTGTCTTCCAACGGCATTTTGGCATCTCAACATTCCATGAGACTGCAAACAGAAACGGGACTGGTTTTTGGACATTTTTCACGCCTTCTACAGTATTTTTGTTTGAAGATCAAACTTCAAACTTCTCACACCTCCTTTTAACTTCTCAGGTCTGCAATACAACTCTTTTATTGCCTTCATATGCCTCTTTTTAATCTAAATATGGACGCAACAATTGAAGTTTGTGATGCCTTCTTTCAATGAAGATTTCTACGCAGCCTCGCGTCTTGGATCAGACTTTGTTTTAAACTAGTTTAGAATGGCTTTTGGCACCTTCATACACCCAACAAGAATCTTCTGCACTCACGCTTTAAACGCCTTCAATTTAAATGCCTTCCTCATAAGACTCCAGATGCAAACACCTTCTTCTGATATCAAACGCCTTCTTTCATCCACTGCAGATGCTTTGGTTGGGTGCCTCCTTCATGTGCAAGTTTTCACGAAATTTTCATCTCCTCTTCACACTCACAGAGTCACAGGCACATACATTGAAATTGCTCTGATACCATATTAAACAAGCAAAAGCAATAAGCAAATTACATTGACATGAATGCAGCAATAAATACAATACAATAGTCGTTAAATAACCACCAGACTAGGCATACCCAACAAACCAACTATAACTATCTAAAATAGTTATATTGGTAATGTTAATAATATATATGGAATATATTATTGACATAATACAATATGTGATGTAATAAAATAATGCTAACAATAGTGTATCTAAGGTTGCAGCCCTATAAGCAATCTACTCTAAAAAGAGTGGATCGGAGAAACTTAAGCCACGATTCTATGGTCCATTTAGGATCAAAGGGAGAGTTGGAGAAATGGCTTATGAGTTGGAATTACCTGAAGACAGTAAAGTGCATAATGTCTTCCATGTTTCAAGCCTCAAGACGATGCTTGCACACAATGTGATTGCTTCTTCAAAGTTACCTCCTTTGGACGAAGAAGGGAAACTTATCTTGATTCCTAAAGCAGTGATTGATTTCAAGAAGCGTACTTTGAGGAAAAGGAGTATCAAAGAGTATCTGGTTAAGTGGAAGAATCTCCCAGTTGAGGATGCTACATGGGAGAGTGAACAGATTTTGAAACGTCCAGATTTGCAATTGCTTGAGGACAAACAATTTTGGGGAGAGGCGACTATAATGTCCCCTTCTCATGCATAATCAGTTTGAGAACCATTAGCCTATTTTTTGAGTTTTCCCGTAGGCTTATTGGTTCAGCAAGGGAGAATTCCAACTTTCTTGAAGAACACAGGAATGATCAAGCAATGGTTTTATTCATGGCAATGAGTTTAGGAAATCGTAATGAGTCCTGTGTTTCTTTCAGAATGCAAATTCTCCCTTTTGTGAGCTCTCCACACTTCTTGTAGAGGCCGACTATTTTTAGAATGGCACCTAGTTAACACAATTCATCATCCTAGTCCTCAGAAATATTATGGTATGATCGGAAATTCATATTTGATTTATTTTGATGTTTTCCACAACTTGGGTGGATAATTAAAATTATTAAATAGTTATTACTAAGTTGTCGAAAAAAGTATTATTCATAAAGACAACTTATGTGTAATTATTTAATTAAAAGGTCTTTAAGTTGTGCATTCAGGAGGCACTACGCTAAAAGGGGCATAAGTGGACGTTGCACACAAAATGAATTATTATTTTTCAAAAAAGGTTTTGGAGGGAAAAAGAAAGTAATATTTTATTCTCTCGAAAAATTTATAAAAGAAGGTCTGGAGCACATTGTTGAGGTTAGACATGTTATGAGAATTTGCTTCTACATTTGAGAGAATTTGTGTTCATCTCTAATTTTCTTGACGAAAACCCCCCTAGCTGGTCTCATTGGTTTCATTTCAGGAATCACATTTGTGCTGAAATGGAGAATTTTGTTTGGGTGTTTACATCTTCACTGGATTTTGATGTACTCTGTGTGTGGTATGGAGTTTTTGGAAGTGCAAGTTTTGGAGATAAAGTGATAGAAGTTTAGTTGTGAAGTCTTTTTACCCTCTGCTAGTCATACCTTCCTAACCAGGTTTGCTGTCCCATTTTGTACTTTGGTTGAAGATTCAAATTAAAAAAAAACAACTTGAAGGGCTGAAAATCTTTCTTAACACCTAGCCGCTTGTATTAGCAAGGTTTTTAGATTGGTTTGAAGCAGATTTTGGGAGTTGCGCCCCTCTTTATTGCTGGTAGTACGGCCCAGGTACAGGCTGTACCTCTTGTGTGTGAGGTATTTGGTTTTGGGCATGATTCGCCCTCTCTTTCTTGCAGATTTTGACTACTCGGAGGCAACCTTGTCTGAGGTATCATGTTTTAGTGGTTTGGAGGTGGACTTAATCATTGTTGGGAGTTTCCTGTGTGCATATATGTTGATTTGGGGTTTTCTACAATGTTGCACTCACTACATATCAAAAAACAGTGATCATTATTTTTCAGTTCTTTCAGTGGTAATCAGCTTTTGGGAATTTCTAAAACAAATTTCAGCACTTCACCATCAGTATATTGTTCTTGAAGTTTGATTGCTAGTATATCTTTGATTTATGGACTAATGGTGTGTTGCAACAGAGTAATATCTTGTTCAGAATATAAAATCAGTTATTGCAGCCATTTACTTATTGTATATCTTTATCTAGTTGCAATTTAATGACTTATATAAACCTTGGATGGTAGTACCGCCAGTGGTCTCATATCATGCATTTCATTTTGTACTAACTAGATGGCTTACTACCAATTCTATAGCATGCTTGTGTTTTGGCACACTCCGTTAAATAAGCGCAGATGAAGGATGGCTTAGCCACATTGTGTGCATCATTCTGTTTGCATAAAACACACTCCGCTGAATAAGTGTAGAGAAAGGGCGGCTCAGCCACCTTGTGTGTTCACATTGTGTTGCATTGACACAATCCGTTGAATAAGCGCAGAGATGGATGGCTTGCCGCCTAGTGTGTCATTGTGATAGCATTTTGTGTTGCATACACTCTTGTTGTATTCAATAGAGTTTTGGGCATGATTCCTACGCACTATATGCTCTCACCTTGCCCATATTGGGATCTGGGTGATCAGAAAGTGTTGAGGGCTTTGCATTGTAGTTCAATTCAGTTGGCAAAAAATAAAAAAATATTTGGGGGTGTTCATTACACAGTCTTAGCAACACTTCATTGTCCCTCTTTTTAAAGCAACATTTTAATAATAAAACATAAGTTGTCTTTTTATGAATATAACGTAAAGTTACTTCTTGGACAACTTAAGTTAAATTATTAAATTATTTTCCTTATATCACCCCAGTAGCCTATGGAAAAACAAAATAATAGGCTAAGGTGCTCCTAATTAACTTTGCCTAAAAAAGGGGACATGACATGACTTTAACTCCTAAGGGTAGATAATATCACAGAATATCCATCATAGTTGGCCAATGGCACCGCCATTACAGACCTATTCATCTTGTTTGGCATACAAACATGCCATGGCTACGTAACTCCATTGTTTGCACCTAGTCTTTTCCTTGTTGACCATCTTATCAAAATAGTTACACACAATGGAAAAATACAAGACAACCACATTGATTGAGATAATATCAACATAAATACCCTCAAATGTTGGTAATAAAACTTAAAAGGTTTACAACAAAGGAAGACCGTCATCAAATCATGTCTTGGAAGGATGTGTGTCCACTGAAGTCCATCCTCGATCGTGTTGGCATCAATCTAAGGCATAGGGGTGACTTGGGGCATGATACACTCAAATGGATTCAAATACATTCTGAAAGGAAGCTAATGAAAGAATTATAGTGCACAAATAATAATACTTAAAGTGCATGGAGAAAGTGAGTGCAAGAACAATAGAAACTATGCTAGAATTGTGATACATAGTTGTATAATGCAAGTTTGATGTACAAAGATCTAAGAGGTCAGTTGTATGTTGCAAGGTGTCTATGCATATGCTGATCTATGCTTGCTTCTCTTCTATGCTCAAACAATGAATAGAATATATTCATGTACAAGTGTGGAAGATCAAGGGTTGGTTGAGCTATTTCAAGAAATGTAACCACTCATCTTCTAATGATTTAGATCCTCTATTATCTTGTTTTCTAGAGATTTGAAAAAATAATTGTGTAGAACAAGGATGGCCTTGTTTGTCATGTAGAAAAAATTAAAAGTTAAAATGTATTGAACTTAATAAATAAATAAAAGTTTACAATGTAAAGTAAAACAAAAAGCCCAAAAATTAAAAAAAATATCACCAATTAATAAAATTTGCCTCTTCGTCCATTGCTTGTTGACACTATATCTCCAACTTTAGAATGAATGTGATTATTTGAGTAAATACAATCACGTAGAAAGACATATTTCCGATTGTGTGCGTGCTGGTCCAGAGTAGTTCCCTGCAACAAGAAATCAACATGCCAGGTCATGGAACAGTTGCTTGTGGCAATTTTTAACATTCTAGGGTTAATATTTTTGGGATACGGCACAAATATCATGAGAATGCCGCAACTGCGTGTATCCAGCACCATTCTAGGGTTAATATTTTTGGGATATGGCACAAATATCATGAGAACACTGCATCTACGGGTATCCGACATGGGAAAAAAATAGGGTTTTTTTTGGTACAACCGGATACGGTATCCAAGACATATCCGATCCATATCTTATGCGTATCCATATCCGATACGCCGATACGCATACCAAGGGAGAGGGGGTGGAGTATCCGGTAACTGTGCCCGAATTAGATAGGTTTAAAAGGTGGCGCTTGGATTCATTTGGATCATCAAGGCTTCATTTGGCATTTTCTACTTTTCGGAATTGAGCTTCAAGTTCATTCTACATATCCGAGGATGAAAACCCTTGGATGTTCGGAGACCTTGGAGGATGAAAACCCTCTTGGATTTCTTCTACCAGATTTGAGGACGAAAACCCTCAACTCCACCTAGAGCAATTCCATCTGGAAATTGCATGAGCTGCAACTGTTATTTTAATGCATATTTTAAGATTTAGGTGATTGGATTTGCAAGTAAATTTGGTGATCATCATTGGGAGGGTTTCATTGTTGAATTTTCAGAGTTTGTTACTGCTGTTCATCACCTTTTTATGCTAGATCTGGAGCACCATATTGAGGGGGAAATTCATTGTAATCATTTATTGTCATTTGCAAACCCTAGATTGTTGATTTGTTAGATATTTCTGCATTTTTGTTGCTGATTACCATATATTTCTAGAGCACCTCATCTTGGAGGAAATTATTGTCAGTGTTACTCTCTGATTTCATCATCTTTTTGCTGAGCGCCATCATTTGGAAGAGGTCGCCATAGACATTTATTGTTGTTTGAGGGTTTGGTCGGGCATATTTTGCAAGATATCCATCATTATTTGTTGTTGAAATTGCTACACCAGCCATACAAGGAGGTTTATTTGTTGATTGTTGTCATCATTGTTGTTGTTCAAGGCTAATCGCCCCTATTGAGGACCTGCACCATCATTGTTGGGTGGCCCAAAGTGTTTTTGGCAACATTTATTACTGCAACCAACATTTCCAGCCATTCTTTGGGAGCGCCACCTCTTGGGAGGGCAATTCAACCTCATTAATTGTTGCTACAACACTATTTCAATCATTTATTTGGAGCACCATAATTGTGGAGGTCATTTTGACTCATATCAGATGTTATAGTACCTCTTCTAGCCCTAGATTTTGAGAGTCACACTTGGGGAAGAGCTGCCATTACCATTTCCAACTGTTGCAACCTCTTACCAGCTGCCAAAAATCATCTTTTAGAGGTTTTTGGGCTTGTGGTAGCTATACCATCAGTATTTTCAATCATTTCATCTGCTATGAGTAGAATTTATCATTGTCATGAGTCTGAAATTCCATTTCCAGCTTGTATATCAGTCAATGTAATTGTTCCAGTTGTTGCAAATCAAATAAAATCAGTTTTCAGATAGTTATAGGTGGATATTTGATTCAGATCTAAGTGTACTTGACACCCTAGGGTTTCATAATTGCTGATTATTTGCAATTAAGGGTTCATTACATTCATTTCCAGCCATATCAGTATTTATATTTGGTGTATTTGAGCATAAACTATTTAGATCTAAGCATAATTGTAATGTCCCCAATTAATTATTTTTGCAACATTCTGTTTTTTTTTTTGTAATTTTCTGATTTTCTGAACAAATAAATAACTGAAAACAACAAAATCAAATAGATGCTAGGGCTGCAAAATTAATGGCGAACATTGCCAAACCCTCATATACTTATTTCATGATCAAAACACACTCAAACCTGAACGTATAAATGGTGTAACAACAAACTGGAGGCTACAAATAAATTTTGAAATTTTATTTCAACTGCTGAAAATAAGGTACAATGATGCAAATCAGTAAATGCACTCACAAACCCTTAAAAACAGTTGTATAGAAAATACCCTAGATCTGAGTTGCCATGCTTGATAAATTATTTCTGAATTTTTTGGAAAGTGATACAGCCTTGAAACCCTCGTAAATCAACAACAAATGCCTCCAAAAACGCTTATTTGGTGATAAAACATTATATCGACCATCGTAGTGGCAATATGCAATCCTCAAAATGCTGAAATCTTCATAAAATCACTGTAGCAACACTGTAGCAGCAACATATCGACTTGAAGCTTGCCCAAATATGTTGATTTGATAATGTAAAATGATTTGCTTGCAACTCCAAATTGCCCAATCGTCGAAATCTTGCATGAAACCTCAAAAATCAGCAAAATTGTGATCCCTAGATGGAATCACCCAAAATGAGAAACAAGGGTTTTCGTCCTTGGATGCCCTAGATTGAACAAACTGCTCAAATCTTAAAATTGGATGCAAAAAGATAACTTGAATGATGATCAATTGGAAGCCAAACGCCCCCTTTCAAACATTTTCAAATTAGGCCCATGATCAAATTCCATCCAAAATAGTATTCAAAAATATTTCTTATTTTTATTTTTATTTTATTTTTAGTATTTAAAAACACTTTATTTAATAATAGTGTTTAAAAACACTTTTTATTTTATTTTAATAATATTATTTATGTTGCCCCTTAAATTAAGTGTTACCAGGCCGAATTTAAAATGATTTTATAATTTATTTCCCTTATTTTTCCTCTTAGCCTACGGGAAAAAGAAAAAGGCTAGAAGTCTTCTCCATGGCTCTATTTTGAAAAAGGGGACATGACACACAGTATTCCATATTGGTTGTTCATTACAAATCAGTTATAAATCAGCTAATTTATTTGTAGTAATTTGATATCTACAAGTTGAAATTGATGTGTTTGATGCTTTTGAAGTTGCATACCAGCCATTTGAAGGTTTAAAAAAAAGTTTCCAGCTACTTGTTTCAATTTTCAAACTGCTGTTTCAGTTTGCATTTTGTTTTAGAAATTAGAAAAACACAAAAAAATCAGAAATTCCTAATATTTCTAAAAAGGGGACATTACATTGTAGGAATTGTATGGCATAGAGTAAGAGAAGTTAGGATGTCATAGTTTGACCATGTGCACTTAGGAAGGTCCTTAAGCACTGTCATAATCTTGTGACTAGTCAAAGTGTCATATCTTCCTAGATATGGGATTCTTGGCTCACTAAATTCAAACTTTGACCAACATCATCTTGATCATCTAATATGGATACCAATGATGAGCACCAAATGAATTCTAAGTTGCAATTTCAAAAATTCATTATTAGTGTCTCCACATGCTATCTTGATTGAGGTTTAGTTGCCCCATGAGTACTCTTCCCTAAGATTTCATCAACTAATGGGTCACAAGCAACATCCTCAAGCAATCATTTTCCCATTAATGACTTCATTTTAGCATAAGCAACTAAATGTCTTGTAAATAATTTCAAGTAAGCCTTGCGCATATCATTTAGCATATAAACAATTTTGATTAAGCCTTTAGAAATCAATGGGCCACAAGCAATTTCATTTGACCTTCGATCAATCATTGGCTTGTAAGATGTCTCATTTTAACATATAACGCATCTAATGGCTCAAGAGCAATGTCAACTAAGTCTTAAGAAAATCAATAACCTATGAGAAACCTCAATAGAATGAATGGAACATCAATAAACCCAAAGCTTGATAAATTTCACTTGGTGCCAACTAGTACAATATATGACTCATAATGTTGTTTTTAGGAAATACATGATTGGCCCAGTTGATAGATATTTACCAAGAAAATCCATTAAAAAATCCTTGTCAAAGAATTCGAAGAAATGTACCAGTATGGCATGAAGAAAATGTCCAAGATAAATATGTTGAGAGTTTCAGTTTTTCCTCAATCATCATGTACCTGCAAAATATTTAGGGGTTTTATCCATTTGTATAACTTTATGCATAAACACGTCAGGATTTTACCAATCTGCATGATTTTATGCATAAATATAATCTCAATAAAAATGAATTAACAGTTAACACTTTCAAGGCACCGAGAAAAGGTTTGTGAAACTTCTTTAAAGAAGGCTCAAGCATTTCATATTTGCCTAAATCAAACTTGACAAATTTTAAGAAGAAACATGGAAATATTTATAATATAGAATGATAAAAAATTAAATGAAGGTCAGCCGTTGGCTTATCCTGATCCCATATCAGCTATGAGGCACTTAAAGCAATACCTTCTAGAGCAATATCTAGCATACTAATTGAATTGGATATAAAAATACTCAGATCTGAGAATTTAGAATATTTTCAAAAAGGCAGCAAAGCCAGTCAAATCTGATTCTCATCTGGTCTAGCAAATGCATCAAGAATCAAACTCAACTTACCAACATGGGTAGTTTGTAAAAGCATGAATTTCATAACCATTTGATTTAAGCCGATGAAGTATACACTCAATGCCATCAAGATAAGTATATCCATTTCTCATACATTGCTTCAAACCTAGAAAAAATAATGGAATCTATTAGCCATCTAAAGAATGTAGAAATTATACAAGAACATTTAAAATTAAAGCATGTGGGTGAAAAAAGCAACTCAATATGAACCCACTTTAGAAATGAGACGACCATTTCCAAATTATATAGCTTTACACTTTTTCATAATATGACAATAAATAGGTTTACATATACAAAAAGTAAACCATGTGACACGTTAGCATTTTAATTAGAACCTTTGAGTGCAATATAAAATGGAAAACTGTATTGTGTATAGTAAAACCGTTCTTCAAATTAAAAGGGGAAGCTCCTTGTAAACAAAACTAACCTAAAACCCTAATCTGAACAATATTTACTTGCTATTTATAATTTGTATAAGTGTGGTTTCTAGGGTGGTTTGCACATAGTATGCAATACAAACAAATCTAAAATGAACCCTAAGACGACTACCACAAGCTGAACTAAGCAGTGCAAGTACACATAAAGCTAGGATTTGGTTTTAACAACACAAATGACTTGGTAAATTAGAAGAGAGGAATTGCATACAAAGCTACAAGACCCACTTGTAAAATTCCTAACTGGATCTGCCCTAGAATTCTGATTTATTTTTCTGCTCAAACCCTAATTTCTGAATTCTGATTTTTATTTCTAATTTATAAACAAATATAGCAGTGAATACACAAGTGCCAATAATGCCAAATAATGCTTCTAAATGATGATCACATCAAACATGAAATCCACCATGAAATACACAAGATATAGCCGTCCAAACGACCAAATGCAACACAAAGTCTGATTTTCTGAGTATAAATCTGCTACAACAAATCAGAATATGATGACTGGAAATTACATCAAATCATGGGCTCAAACATGATCAAACATGGCCCGAAATGTTGCTGTCCAAATCAGTCCTAAAACATAGGTTTGTACATACCAAATGATGAAGAATGATGCACAACAAACCCTCCAAAATGGTGGCGCTTGCAAGGATGATGGCGGCTGCTAGGGTTAGGATTTCAAAACCCTCTAACTGATGAAATCGCCTCACACAAGCCAAAGTCGCCCTCCTCCAAAGGTGGCACTCCAAATTAGGATGAAACCCTAATGCAATGACAACACAAAATACCACCAAAGGTGTTGCTCCAATGCTGATCTGAAAATCTGAATATGCAATCAAGCTCCAACTCTCTAATGAAGTACAAATTGAACTCCGTGATGAGTCCACCTGTAATGTCCCGAACTAGGGTTTTGCCAAAATTTCCAAATTTCAAACCCTAGGACTGAATTCTGATTTTATTTTCAGATCTCAATATACACTTATATCAACCAATTTATCTTATCAAATGCATCACAAATAACATATCAAGATGTACCAACAAATCCTAGTTGAATTACACACTAGGATGATAGAAAAAGATGATGAAACAAATCAGTCCTCTGCTGTTATGAATTCAGTTGGATCAAATGCACAATTACATCAAATAGATGGCTATAGCATACATGCACAAATGCTGCTACACAAATCAGAGATGAAGATGCTCTACAACATACCAAGAATGATGTCCAATTGACACAACAATGAGGGCGAACTCCCTTAAATCAGATTGGCCAGCAATGAAGTGATGAAAGATAGCAAGGATGGCCTCCAAGTGATGTCAAGAATGATGTATATGCTGATCGCTGCACTCTTGCTGGTCGCCGCCTCTTAGGATGCTGATATGGGTGCCAATATATGCAGATCGCTGCTCCAAACAATGCCAAATGGCTCAAATGCTGAGTGACAAGGGCTGTGCCTCCTCTAGCATGAAGTCGCCACCTCCAACAATGAAATAATATGCAAGATCGGATCCAACAAGGAAGTGTCAAGGCTGCGCTTAGGATTAGATCTGCTGCTATGAGAATTCTGCCACAAGTCTTCATGGATTATGCAAACCAACAGCCACGACCTCCTCCACAAAGGCGCTCAAGGTTATTTTATGAATGGCAATCAATGATGGCGCTCAATGAGCAATGCAAAGGTCTTCAATGATGGCGCTATAAGTCTGATATGAAATCCTTAAACAATGAAATCCAAATCTGCAAATAAGAATATATCTTGAATGCTCAATGAATCTTAAAAAACTTCAATGAGGTGCAAATGTGAACTCTGTATGAATCCACCTCCAAGATGCGAATGGGTTTTCGTCCAACACACATCCTTCCACAAGGGTTTTCGTCCTTGGAAAGTCCTGCAATACAATTGCCAAGTGAAATGCCAAAGTTGCCAAAAATTCATGATGATGAAATGAGCTCCATCAACCTTCTTTTATACTTGGATCTTCTTTTTCCTCTGATGTAGCCGACAAATTCAAATTAAAGATTTGAATTACCTTTTCCCTCAAAGTCAGCCAAAGACCAATATTTTATTTATTTTTCCTTTCTCCCAAGTGGCCGCCCAAATTCAAAAATTATTTTAATTTTTCCTTTTCTCCAAGTTGAGCGCACCAAATAATAATAATAAAATATTATTATTTTCCTCTATTTTGAGCGCTCCAATAGAAATTGATATTTTATTTATTTCTCCCAATTTTGAGCGCTCCAATTAAATAATAATAAAATATTATTATTTAATTATATTTAGAATAAAATAATATTATTTTATTCTCCAAATGGGTCACCCAATTTCAAAAGCAATCATTTTATTATTTGTATTTTTAATAATTAATGTAAAAATACATTAATTCATTTTCCAATTTCGCCAATGCTAGAAAAATTAGTTGAGCCTTATAAATCAATTTTCCATTCTCCAAGCTTCTAAACAACATTATATTCTCCAAGCCATTTTCCACCAAAGCTCAACCAAGTTATTCCCTTGTTTGATGAATTAGCCTACGGGAATGAGGATAGGCTAGCCCAGACTCTTGTTAGGTGATCATGCCGGAAATGGGGACATTATAGTCCTCCCCCCGAGATTGTTTGTCCTCAAGCAATAGCAAACATGCATCCTGTGAGATAGCGTCAAGTGACATGTATCTCCATCCACCCAAATGCCCTTTAATCACACACAACCTCAACCTGTGGCTGCAACTCCCATGAAGAATGTAATGCGAAGTGAGCTCCAGTGGCAAAAGCCATACACACTCAAACTCGACCTGGCCCCATCCTCCAAACTCTGAATATATGCTCACATCCACAAGTGCCAACACCTCCAAGTCTCCAACAGCTCCATCCTCTGAGAGTGCTAGGTCTATCATGGACCAAACACCATACCAACTCAAAGTCCTGAAAAATACTATTGATGAGGTCTTTGTGACTACAACAACATTAGGATAAAATACTGGGTATCCTATCCTCTCTTGAATAAAGCTTTTCAGACGCTGAACTATGTGATCGAATGAGACTGCTCCAAGGTTCCTTTTATGTCAGGTCTTGACGTGCATAGGGATAGACTCAGTAGAATGATGTGATTTGCCGGTAATCACGAGGGGGACTTACGTGGGATTACTCCTTCATGGACATAGAATTCACTCCTGGAACTCGGATTAGTGGGTGAATGAAACTCCTTCGTGAATGGACAACCTGGAACCTACTGCTTCCTCCAACAGAGAGACTGGGATTCCACTGTTTCTTCCACGGAAAGGCCTGGATTTCACTATCTCTTCCAAGGAAAACAAGGCGTAGGCTCTTAGTTCCACTTCCGGATAGGGAATGCTTTCTCAGTGAGGTTCCTTACGGACTATTCCTAACGAAGATCTAAAAGAAAATGCAAAAGATGAGGTAAGGGTTCAAGAGTCTAACTAATCGATGGAAGAGGACTACTGTTGAGGATGGAAGCTGGAACCAGTCCTCTGCTTCGTCATGAGACAACAACTAGGCAGGGATGGTGCTATCTTCTGAGGGGAAGTAAGGATTTTCAGACTGCTCCTGCAAGGGACATGGAACTAAAACATGCAGAACAGTCGAAGTTAGACTTAGAATTAGTTCAGGCTAACCATACACAGTGATTTGCAAGCCACAGATCACCAATGGTATGAACAAACAGATTCAACCATTCAACAGTAATAATATCCATCATTCTAACTAATGAAAAGCTTCGAAAGAAAATAGAAATGAAACAACTTAGATCTTGGAGCTTATGATTTGCTTCAAAGAAGTCAAAAAACCATGCCACAATCCAAAGAATATCAAGAACACCAATCTTCAATGTCCATATATTGATTTGGGAATGTCTTACAACAATCTTGCTGATTCTTCAAAGTTCTTTTGCTCCAGAAATGAAGTGCAACAGAAAGGAACAACTAACTAACTACTTGCTTTAAGAGCCTAAGAAAATGAAAGAAGAAAGAAGGCCCTTTCAAATGAGGCCCCTCAGCCCTTATATAGGCAAGCAGAATACAAAGAGGGGGTGAGGAGATCAGATCTCCTCGAAATCTGTGCAAACCCTAAAGAGATAGGGATAAACATGTCATAGGCTCCATGGGATGCCGCCACCTGTCCTAGACGCCACCTGCTCTGGATGAAAAGTTGCCACCTGTCCTGGACGCCAGGCTGACTAAGCTGCTTGGTAGGTAGGTGAGACCAGTCAACTGTCTGTTCCTTGGTCGCTAATTCCATGATGTCCTGGAGTCCTTTATCTTGAGCGCAGATTCTAGGGTGAACAGGATTTTCATGTGGAGGAATCCTTCCTTGAGCAGGGGCGCACTTTCCTTAGGTTCCTGGAATGGAATTCCCTGCTGAGTTGGAATTCCCTGTAGTGGAATAGAATTACCTGTCCTGGGTTCCTAGGTTGGAATTCCTCATCCTTGGCGTGGATTACCGTTCTTGGTTTTCCAAGGATTGATCCTCTTGTCTGGAACTGGAATCTCTGATACTGGACTCGGAGTGATTTCTCCCATTCCGCCATCCTTGATGCAGGCATTCTCTATGTCATTTGAAATCTTTGGAAGGACATCTTGATCTTTCTTATCCCCTTGTGCGAAGTCTCCCTGTCGCCGAACTGGAATCTTTGATGTTGCCTTCCCTTCCCTCGGTATGCATGTGTAGTCTTCTTATTGTCGGAACTCCTAGATCCTTGAAATGATCATCATTTTCGGCGCTTGAACTCGCTGCATCCATCCTGCTTGCCCCGGATCATCCTTGTTCATCCTCCTCATGGAACTTTTACTCGTCTTGGATTCCTGCAAAACATGGGAAACCTCGAATAGTCATGATGCACAAAATCCATAAATGCAATGCAATATGAAATGAAACATGAATGATTTTGCAGGTTTTGATCAATTTCACATATAAATTCCTGAACAAACAAAGGATTTCCCTTATTCTCTGGCATTCTTCATACTCGACTGACTTTTCCTTCATTCCAGGGTTACCAGGCATGGACAGGAGGAATTTCAGTTGGTCGAGGATTCCTAGGAGTCGGGGATTCCTGCTCATCCTAGAATTCCACTTGTCCTGGAGGATGAATTTCTGCCCTTGGAGGATGAATTTCTGCCCTCCTTGCTCTGGAATTGAATTTGAATGCTTGGAAATGACATGAGCGCCCCCTTTATATAGGTAACTTAAACCTTCTTTGCCACTTGGCCGACTTAGGTTAGCCTAGAAAAACCCTAGCCGCCAAACTTTATGACCCAGCCGACTTAGATCTTTTGTCTTTTTTCTGCTTTGTCGATGGTCGGGGATTTTGGCCAGTCGGGGAATTTGGCATGTCAAGGAATTCCTAATGTCGGGGATTTCCTGAGGTCGGGGATTATGCGACCTTGGAAAAATTCTCCTTGAGTCAGGGATTCCTTCCGTTTGAATGATTTTGCAACTTATCTATTTGAAATTGGCTAAGTCTGGTAGCCTGAAATCCTGAAAATTTGACTAAGTCTGAAATCTAGTGGATCCTCCAAATTCTAGATTTTGCATGTTAAATCCTGTGGATTCGAGACCTATCTCAAACATCCTGAAAGGTATATTGAAAAATATTTAAAGTATAAGTTGAGGATACTTAAATATATTTTTTAATATACCTTTACCCTAAGAGACACTGAAAAAATGGCAAAGTTCCCCAGGAGCGCAAATTTCCACTAGTGCAGGATTTTGCGCCCAAGGACAAAAATTCTCTTGGAGCGCACATTCTCAGCAGTCAAGGATTTTGCGCCCAAGGACAAAAATTGTCCTTGAGCGCACTTTCCAACAGGTTAGGGATTCTGCGCTTTTGACCTACCTGTCCAATTTCTTGGATTTTGGCCTTAGAAATATCTTTTCTTCAATTTTGAGTGGGATTTCAGTTTTGCATTAGGTACACTTTGAGTTGTTTTTACGGAGGTTCAGTTATCGATACGGGATCAGAAACACGGGACTTTCGTTTCTTCCATCCCTCGTTTCTTCCATCCCCTCGAGGAATCTCATTTCCATGGCGAGATTCAGAGTTCGTTTCTTCTATCCTTCGTTTCTTCCATCTTTCGTTTCTTCCATCCCCTCAAGGAATCTCTCACTTCCATGGCGAGATTCAAAGTTCGTTTCTTCCATCCCCTCGAGGAATCTCTCACTTCCATGGCGAGATTCAAAGTTCGTTTCTTCCATCCCCTCGAGGAATCTCTCACTTCCATGGCGAGATTCAAAGTTCGTTTCTTCCATCCTTCGTTTCTTCCATCTTTCGTTTCTTCCATCCCCTCAAGGAATCTCTCACTTCCATGGCGAGATTCAGAGTTCGTTTCTTCCATCCCGACTATGAATTCCAAGATTCAGGCATCCACAAAGGAGTAAGAGACAGATTTTCAAGCCAGGATTGACTAGACAGGTCAGGGGGCTGAACTGGACACCTCCAGTCCTAGGGCGTAAAATCCAGTAGGTACTGGATTTTGCAACCAGGACAAAAAATTGTCCTGGGCACATATTCCAGTTGGTACTGGAATATGCGACCAGGAATGTTCAAAGGTCTGCATTTCCAGCTTCCGGAGGGGTACTCTGAATACTGATTGTTTTCTAAAATCGTCGTAAGTCCTGAAAATCCTACTGATTTGAGAGTCTTTCGAGTTTGTGAAATGAGGTTGAGTGCCGGGTTGGGATCAGAAGGATATCCCCTCGATTGAACTTCCGGACTGGAGCTATCGGGCCGAGAACTGAGTTCCATGACTGAAGGATGATCGTGCCAAGGAGTGACAATCCTTGTCGAATTCCGCCTTGGTTGGAAGAAGAATCTAGATAGACCTTGAAACAAGATTCCGGGCAGGAATTCCTCGAACAAGACTCCGGGATAGGCACTTCCGGACAAGACTCCGGTTTGGACCTTCGGGCTAGATTTCTAGACAGGAATTTTTTGGAACAGGATTCCTAGATAAGGAACTTATTCGTCAAGGAGTCTTATGCTGAGGGTGCAGGTCTTGGACCTTTCCT
Source organism: Cunninghamia lanceolata (assembly GCA_027924645.1). Taxonomy (NCBI): domain Eukaryota; kingdom Viridiplantae; phylum Streptophyta; class Pinopsida; order Cupressales; family Cupressaceae; genus Cunninghamia; species Cunninghamia lanceolata. The sequence goes on from BSBN01001256.1 coordinate 1,541,426, forward strand.
ATGGAATGATGGATCTATGCCATGGATTGGTCAGTTTTGATCGAGGAATGATAGTCAGGGTTTCACTTATCCTCAGGGAAATTCACTATTTCAAGCATTCCTAATGTTCCCTGTGAGCTGACTGCTTGGACATTCTTTCTTAGCTTCATGGATTCGAGCAAGAAACTACAAGATCAAAGCAAAAACGACGGTGAAAGCGAGCAAAAGAGGGGGTCCCCATTTGCAATGGGGCGATATGTGAAAACGTCACAACAAATACCTTGCTTGTCAACAAGTGATGAAGCATGTGAACTTTGAAATACAACCACCTGTCACCAAGCTTCCGCTACAACTCATCTAGATCCCAAGTGTCAAACCTGTCACCACCTAGATCCCAAATCACCCTGTCATCACCTCCGGCAAACATGAAGAATTGGAAGCATCCCAAAGTGCTAACAACACAAAACCAATCTCCAACTCCTGTAGATCTCCCATGGATGTGAAGAATATCTAACATAGGTGCAAGAAAGTGTATAACCGCTTCTCCTAGGTTGCTGATGTAGAACAGAACAGCAACCTCAAGACTCAAAATCAGACCCATGTGGATGCAATTAACATCGCCAGGGTCATAGGATGATAGAGTTTCAACCCTATGCCAATCTCCAATGATGAGGAGATGATGCAACTCTCCTCCAAACTCCCAATCAGCCGCTGTCCTCCAAGAGTTATGCAAGAAATCCATATTCCATAAAGTAGAACAGCCATCTCCTATCAATGTAGGGAGTAGATTCTCATGAACTAGGGCTGGAACACAAATGCAAACATGCTTGCCTCCACGCCCAACGCCATAGTCCAATTGCAATGCCAACATTAGTGCCTCAAAATCACAAATCATAGCAATGTCTCCATACCTAGGCTCATGAGCCAGCTACATCTCCAAAGTATGCCAATCAAATGCAAGTGCCTCCATGCTATGCATCGCAAATCTCTGAAATAGAGCAACCACATACTCTACCAAAGAGTCATCATCGTGAGAGAATTGTATCCCATCATTAGTAAACTCCTCATGTGCTCCATGAATGATCAAGAACCAAAACAAATCTACACTACTCATATCTCTATTCACATATGTAGTCATAACACTAGTGGCTGATCCACAAAGTGTATGCTCCATAATGCCATCCAAGTGTATGATATGGCCATTCAAATGGCTCTCCAACAAAAGTGACACCAAGTACCCATGAAGCAAACTTTGTGAACAAACAAAGAATTCTAAATCATACCTCAAACCTGATTGCTCCACTTGCTTGGCCACCATACAAGGCTCATTCCTCATATGCCACATGTTCTGATTCTTCTTTACCTTTGCCATGACATGTTGTACTAACTTGGTCCTCTTGTGTCTTGGACACACAAATAAGATCTCATGTTTTTTTCCCAATTGAGTGCTAGCAGTAGAAGAAGACTTCTTACTATCATCCTCATGAGTAGGATTATGCAAGTCCCAAAGACTATTGTTCCAAATCAGAAAATCAGAACAGCTATCATATCTTTCCATAGTGTCTTCATTCAAATCTGCATACAGCATACCTATAACTTCAAACTTGGCCTTTATCATTAATATATCTGCCTTATATCTCTATTAATCTGCCTCTGCTCTCTGCCTTTATTTATGTGAATATCTGCCTTATATCTCTGCTCTTTTACTTGAACACCATTGTCTTATGTATCTCTGCTCCTCATAACATTACTCTTATACATAAATGACAATATATTCCTTATACTCTTGTCTGTTCATTAATCATGACTACCTTCTTTGACATCACATGTGTATGCACCTTTGACATCAATGACAAACATTCCAATACAACATACATCCTATACCCTAGCCACCATCATCCTACAGCAGTGCTATACATTCCAACGAACTTGTGGTTGTTTCTGCATCATTTCCAGCCTACATCAGCACCCCTTTATTGCAGATCGATTCAACTTCTGTAGCAAGCTGTGAGTGTTCATTTTATGATTTTTGGCAAATAATAAATGAATAATTGTGGTGCCAGGTTGCAAGTCTGTTTATGAGAGTTTGGCTGCTATTATTTGCAAGTTTGCTGATATAAATTAATATATATCTTGGCTGATCCATTTGTTGCTGCTGTTAAGTGATTTAAATGTTGATTCATTGGCTGCAATCATTTATCATCAACATTAATTATTAGATATGCTGTTCATAACTAATTGTTAAGTGTATATGACAGTTTCTTATTTATAACAGCCATTAATACATTCAAATCTACTATCCTAATTGATTGTGATTGGTATTTGAATGTTTCTAAAATAATATCACCATTGTGGAATGTGGGAACTGTTGTTCGTAGTTAAGTATTTTGATTGATAAGAGTTTGCAAGTTGTTATATTGCTGATCAACATTAACTTCAGTAGGGTTTGGCATCTACATTTGGTTTTGTTCATCATTTCAGCTTGCACACATTGGGAAAAATTGTCTATTTCCTAGGGTTGTCTGATTGGGAGCATTACGCATCAACTTATTTTGATGAGGTTTTGTTCTTTCCAGTTGCCATTTGTTTTGTGTTATGCCATGTGATGGAAGCAACTAGTCACTTGTCAGACCAAGACGAGATAGGGCATCTCCATGTCATCTCTCATCTCTCAAGAAGATGTTCTTATAGTTTTGAGGTTGTGTCTAGGGCTGGATTGAAGGACATGGTCATGCTTAAGGGCTTCCTTGGTTGGGAGACAGCATCTCTTTCCCTTCTATCTTATCATTCCCAAGAGATGGTGAGTGGTCAAATACATTACCATTGTGGGTGAGGAAACTCTACCCTCTCGTTGTTTGTTGTGATAGTGATATCGCTTGTAAGATCCCTAATCAGATCTGCCCTATATTTCTGATTTTTCTTCTTCTCAAACCCTAGATCTGAATTCTGATTTTTATTTCTGAATTATAAATGATTGTGGACATCGAATATACATGTGCCAAATGCTCAAATAAACATGCCAAAAATGTATCCTTATGATGAAATATCAACCATGAATTCTACCACAAGATATGACCATCCAAAATGCAAACAAATGATCTATAATTCTGATTTCTGAATATGAATGTCTGCTGCTACAAATCAGATTATTCTGAATTGAAATTACATCAAATGTATAGGCTCAAACATGCCCAAACATAGCCCAGATTTCTGCTATTACAAATCAGACCTAAACATAGGTTTATACATACCAAAAATGGCGAAGAATGATATCCAATATCAAACCCTAGATGGGTGAACCCTCCAAGATGGGCGGCACTCCCAAAATGATGAAGAATGGCATGCACAAGAGGGCGGCGGTGGCAGCTAGGGTTGGCTCCAACACTCCACAAATGAAATCGCCCTCCTTGGCGCTCAACCTAGGGTGAAACCCTAGTAACAATCAATGCTCAAACCCTCCAAATGATGGCACTCCAAATCTGATCTGAAAATCTGAATTTATCTTTCACTCTTCCAAATTGTATTTGGCACAAATCACACAAACTGGCCCTAGGGTTTCTGCAGAAACAGATATGTCTTTGAAGCTCCTTCTTTACTTCCAAATCTCCAATGAAGTGCAAATGTGAACTCCGTATTAATCCACCTCCAAGATGGAATTGGGTTTTCGTCCAATCCACCAATATTCCTAAGGGTTTTTGTCCTTGGAATATGCTGAACCAAAGTTGCAGCCACAAGAGAAAAATCTTCAATGAAAAGATATGAACGTGAATGATGAAATGACTTGCTTGATCCTCCCTTTATAGCCATCAATTGAAACCTCCTCATGGCCAACCTCCCTTTGACAATATATTTTATTCTATTTTATTTTCTCTTCCCTCTTGGCCGACCTCTCTTTGGCAATTTATTTATTTTTATTTTTTTTCAATTGTCTCATGTTCATAATAAAGTCATTTATTGATCCAGCTTAATTAATTAAACATGAATGATCCAAAATTGATTAGGATTACTTAGTATTTAATTAATTATATTATTCCCTTACAAATCCCAACTTAGCCTACGGGAATAAAATAGGCTAGTCGACTCCGATGGGTGATATCTCGGAAAAGGGGACATTACATCGCTTGACAAGGTTTAAGTTTTCCACTAGTGCAGTCATGCTTTATGCATTGATGTCACATTTGTCATGTTGTGTTGTGGCATCTCTAGTGTGTGAATGTGCAATTTGACACATTAGTGTTACAATTGTATCGTGAAATTTTTTTTAATCCATTCATTATGCATTAATGTCTTCGGCAAAAGATTGGGGCATTACGTTGAGATGCTACTTTGGTGTTTGAGATTCATTTAGCACATTGCAAAAGGTGAAAAATATATTTGGCAAAGTTTGTTGCAACAAAAATACATACTCGATCAATAAGCTGCAAGCAAATTCAGCTAGCCAATTCCATTGTTCATAACTTCATTGTGTACACAAATTGTAATGGATTTCTGTGCTAATTTTCACTGGCAGGCAGCTATGCACCAACTTAGGGGATTGGTGCAAAGACTGCCTTCATTGTGGATAGAATATCAAAAATATAAGAATAGAAAGAACTAGTATCTAAAATGTAATCAAGAAGAAAAGGGTTCTACAAAAGAAACATTATTTACAAAATGGTGAGGGAGGGTAACAACATATAAGGAAGTGCCTCTACCCTCAGCAATGTTAATTTGCAATATTAATGAAGTAAGGCAACATCATTACAAAGAAAAGGTAAGTCCTTTAGGCTTTGACCTCCTAAACTATAATATGCTCAACAAAGGTAAACCCATACCACTTCCAACATCTACAATGGATGTAGATGGAAGAAGGATATATGCAGAAAACATTAGTAGTTGGAAGGTCAACAAGTGGATGTAGTAAAGCTCCATAAGTTAATAGATCAAACTATATAGGAACCAAGGACAAAACAAAAGGCATTGGGGAGAAAACAAGCAGTTATGACCCCTGCAATCGCAAAGCATATATCTGGCACTACTATGATTACACAACTAGTAGCAAAAGAAGAGACCATCACCTAAATGTATCAAAAAATTAACTCCTTAATTAACAAGGCAGGTTGGTATTATCAATTAATGAAGTGATATAGTCTCAGTTGTTAGAAAAACAACAAATGCAAAAGAAATGGGAAAATATTTAACTATGGTTTTGAGGACTGAAACGAAAATTTTGGAAAAAGTGCAAAACCACACAGCATGATGATTTTTTGCAGAGTTTTTGACTATGCAAATGTATTTTCACATTTTCTCTATACATCTCACATTCAAGATTTTGTAATAAAACACTAATCTTCAATTACTCACAAAATTGAAAAGTTGGAAAGGGTTGTGTTGGGTCCCAAAACCACAACTCCACTTCCCATGCAAGGATACATGCACAGGAACGATGGTCCTTCCCCTAAACCACTGGTAAATGTTTATTTGTTTTAAATGGTGTGAGATTGGTCTGATGAAGCCAAGACCGATGCCAATCCAACTGAGCTACAGAGTCTCAGGTAACAGATAAGAAAACAATGGAAAGGAAACAAAGAAAAATTGATCTAAGCATATGTTGTATTAGACTGCAAGTTTTGTGTTCAAACATACTCAATTATCCAGAATGAACTACATGCATTCAAATGGAGAGAACAAATGAAAATTACAAAGCTTGTAATGTATTTAAAATGTTGTCACATTTTCAGATGTCCAATACAAACTTATCAGCAAATGTGATAAGAGGAAAACTCTAAATACATGCAAACAAACATGGAGACATTATCTGCACAACCCCTGCAGCACACTATCCTTAGTCTATGTCACTACTCCATTACTTTGCAACTGGACATGGCATGATTTGGAGCCCTAGAAACATTACTATACCTACACAACCTCCAGCCGCCACCAGAGAACCAACCCTTTGAAATGAGGCAAAAAAAAATGCCTTTATAACACTTAGATCCATGCCCTAGGCCATAGAGGAAGTTTCCCTCTCAAAAAGGTGGTTGCAGAAGTTAATTCGAGCAATAATGGCGATCCTGCAAGTTGTTGGCATGTCCAGTCGTGTTTTCTGCGTTTTGACGGGAAGGTCCGGGTCGGGAATTTCTTCCAAACCCAAGATGGGAAAGGAAGCAAGGAGCGGGATTTCGAGAGAACCAAGGACCAAGGGATTAGGTCCAAAAGTTCCAACGGGACCCAAAATCCCGAAGGGAAAAGGAGGTGCCGAGGCTGGAAAAAGTTCCAACCCGAAACTTCAGAAGGGGAAAGAGAGCGGGGAGCAGGAAAGCGGAGGGAACTTGGACTTTGGGAAAAGTTCGAAGGTTTTGGTAGGACCCGAGAACCCAACAGTATATACATGAAATATAACATTCAAGTATAAGTTGATGTTTACCTTTTGACATTTACTCCCTTATACTTTTAAGTTATATTTTATGTATATACTGTCAAGATGTTTGAGAGTGGTTTCAGCTCCATAGGAGTCAAACTGCAAATTCTAGATTTTGTAGGATCTTATAAATTTCAGACTTAGTCAAATTTCAGGGGAGATAGCACCAAACAAATAAAATGAGGTAAATACACATGGACCTCCCTTAGGAAAATTTTGCTGAGCCATACAAGATTTTGCAATTATGGGGCTTGAAAATAGGAGTGCCAACAAGTTGTTCAAGTCACAAACATGTCTTGACCTGATCTAGCATTGCCTGGAACATATCTGAAAAAGTTCCTATACTTGACTCTGATTTTATAAATCATTTGCAAGCCCTCAATGAAATGTCATATTGGACTTTCTAGTTCTATAATCCATATGTACACCTCTCGATGCCTTGGGGGGACTTACCACTTAACTACAGTAACATGTTGAAATTAGTTCCTTTATCTCCATGAGATCTACTTAACTCTTTCCAAGACTATTGATATTAGATGCAACAAATGTTCCACCCCATTAGCACTCCAAGCAATCACAAATAGAGAGAGAGAGAAAGCATACCTATTATTACTTTATTATAGGAACAAATAGATGTTTGATACAGTAATATACCCATCTCATTATGCAATATGATTGCCTAAATCCTTAGCTAGTTAATTCATGTCAACCTCATATTATACCAAGGTAGGCTTCCATAGAATATACCATACCATAAGGTAAGGCCTAGACTTGTAGAACCTAAAGTACACAAAGCTTGTACCTAAAATAAGTCCCCTAAAAATTTCCCAAAGACCACCAAATAAATTGGTTTCCCATGGGGATAATAAATCCAAGCTTGGAATAGAGAAAACAACCAAGGTAGGATTACAACAGAGTCCAAATTGTGCACTTATGATAACAAGTGTTAAATAAAAAGAAAATCGAGAAGGAAACAAATTATATTAATGTCCACAAATGACCAAAAGTGGGTCAATGGAAGTACATTCAGTTGCAATAGAGAATTTCTATGTAGAGGGACCTAAGTTAAGAAAAAATTTACTAAGTACAAAGCTTTAAAGAAATGTAAACATAACAATATGGTAGACTCATAATGGTTAAATCTCAAATCATAAAAGCTAAGGGACAAATAGTCCTATAAGGCAAAGGTCCCTCAATAAAGCCTGGAGTTCACAAATGCAAAAGTAGGATTATGACAAGAGACAAATGATGTCATATGTGTGTAGCAAGGCTTGGACATAAAGAACCAGCAACATCATCATCTATCACCAAAAAAGAGCCAATACAGGATCTGATAATGCTCGTAAGGAATCCTATAGCTGATGGGGCATGGATGTTCAATCCTAAAAGGAACTCAAGTACTCCCTATAGAACCTCTCTAACATCCATGGCCAATGAACCTCTCTAACATCCATGGCCAATGAGCCTCTAGTTGTAGAGAAAGATTAGTAATGTGCACCTGCCTTCATGATGTGGTCTATGAATAAAAGGGGAGATCCTAGACGGATATATGAAGCAGATCCACTCTAGTGATTTCATGACTTAATGAGTTGTTCAAAACAAGTATCTCTATATTATTTTTTGATAATGAAAAAAGAGAATAAATTAATAGAAAAAGAGTTACAAAAACCCCTTCCAATTGCATGCTTGTGGGACCAGATTACAAAGGTCATTTACAGAAACACAAGGAAACTAAAGTTGTTTACACGAAAGAGAGCTACAGAACAGAAGATACAATCTGATATATCAAAAGATAGACTACAGTAATAGCAGTGTAAACTTGACCATGAACAAAAGGAGCAAAATAGAGATTAAAAAGGCCTCAGCTGGTGTTTTGGAGATTAGTGCACTGTCTTTTCCCAATACCTTGACAGGAGTACAAATGGCCCATCGGGTTCAAAACCCCATGAAATTGTTCATCTCCTTGGTTGTCCAAAGGCATGCTCTAGTGCTCAAAGGAAGTAACAAGTTCGTTCGAAGAAATTGGTCACTGATTGGGGACTTGTTTTGCTTTGTGAATATGTTGTTGCTATAGTCATAGAAAATTGTTTTCTCTTCTTTTTCAATCAGCATTTAGGATTCACTCAATTGCATCAGCTCTATTCTGAATAGTTTGGTAGCAATGTCTAATTATTGCTAACCCTTCTTGTTTATTTAAGCAGTTGTCTTTTATCTCTTGTAGATTCTGTACCAGCAACCTGTGGTTTTCTTCATTAAGAGTATGATGTTTGTGCATAAGTTCAATGGCATGCATCAGCCCATTGAGGATTTCATTAATTTTGGCTAAGGCCAAATGTACACTGACTTCTCAAGTAGAAAAGTAGTTTGAAGGCTGATATTTAGGCCTTTTGGGGGTTGGCTCTTTGCTAGGAGTAGGAGGGGCATTCATATTGTGGAATGGTAGATCACAAAGGTTCAATTTAGGGCCAATCTTCATAGGTTGAGGATGGAAAAGAGTGGAAGAAAATTCCAATATAAGAGGACTGGAAATTCTGGAAAAGGTTGATGGAAAAGTGAGAGACGCAGGTAGAAGGGTTAATTTGGTTATCAAATCAGCTATGTTAGATACTGTTGATGCAGTTTTTGTGACTGCAACAAACATTAGGATAGAGGCACGGGGTGTATCTATCCTCTCTTGAACAAAGCTTCTCAGACGCTGAACTAGGTGATCGAATGAGACTGCTCCAAGGTTCCTTTAGTGTCAAGTCTTGACAAGCATAGGAAAAGATCTGTGGAATGATGTGATTTGCTGATAATCACGAGGGGGACTTACGTACCAGACTGAGTGGTTTCTATTCTCAAGGAAAGAATCTTGGATTTCACTAGGATTTCTGGAGGCAAGGCTTGGATTCTTCTCCTAGATTGGATTTTCAACTTCCGGCGGGAAAAGATCTAAGTTCAACCAGACTAATCTATGCGGGCAAAGAATGATTTTGCAATAGGCTCTTTTGTGATCTACTCGTAAGGAAAATTCAAAGAAAATGAAAAAGAGAGGGATAGTAGACGAGAGTTCAGGGATCTAGATGATGGGAAGGACTATTGCTGAGGATTGATGTTGGAACCACGCTTTTGCTTCGTCATGCGACAACAGCTAGGCAGAGATGGTGTGATCTTCTGGGATAGCGGCAAGGATTTTCACACTGTCCTGACATGGAACATGGGACTGATCATTCAGGAACAGTCGAAGTTAAGCTTGGAATTAGTTCAGGCTAACCATACAAAGTGATTTGCAAGCCACAGATCACAAATGGTATCAACAAATCAGCATTCAATCATTCAACAATAACATTTTCCATCATATTAACTAACAAAAGCTTGAAATAAAGGAAATAACTTGAATAACTTTTAAATTTGCTTCAAGGAATCAATAAGACCATGTCAAACATCTAAAGAATCATATGAACACCAATATTCAATGTTTATATTCTTGCTTCAGAAGTCTATATACAACAATCCAGCTGATCCTTGGAGTTTCAGCTCAAAATACAGTGCAGAAATGAAAACTAGCTACTAGGGTGCTCTAGGAGCATCAAAAATGATAGAAAAAAGGGAGAGACCAAAATTAGGCGTCCCCCAGCGGTTATATAGGCAACCAAAAGTACATTAGGTCAAAAGGAAATCAAATTTCCTCGAAACATGTGCCCAGGAATCAAAAACCCTAGAAGGGGTAGGTGGGGTCGTCAGAAATGACAAGTAGGTGACTGCCACCTGTCCTGGACATCAGAATGGTGAATGAATGATCGCCACCCGTCCTGGGCATCAAGTTGACTAGGACTCCTGGACAGGACAGTCCTATCCTTCCAAAACTCCCTCCTGCTCCTTGGTCTCTTCTTCCAGGAACCTGGTCAAGACAACCTCTAACTCCTCCATAGGAATGCTAGGCATGTTCTCAATCCGGAACTCCATGACGGACGCGGTAGTGGCACAAGCAGTAAGGATATTCTCCCAATCCGCCCTCAGCTCTTGAATACTGTTCATGAAGGCCAGGAACGAAGATGCATCCTCGAGATGGGATTCCTAGGTAGGATACTCTGGCTTGAAGTATATGTTCTGCATCTTGTCCTTTAATTCTTCCAAGTTGATGATTTCATTCTGAGCTACCTCCAGGTCAAACCAGGCTCCATGGACACGAGGATTTTGTCTTGGATCTCTCTCAGCATGGCATGAGCCTGAGTGACGTCACCCTCAATCTTCTCCAGATTATCCCTCTTCATAACCAGGGCAGACTACCAACTGAGGAAATCATATGCTGCATTAGCCTGTATCACCTTATCTCTCACCAAGTCTTGCCTCAGAGTGTTCATTAGTGCCTTCAGCCTAGGAATAGTCTCCTCCCGGACTACAAAGAACTGCTGACAGATTTCCAGAACTGCTTGAGTTCTGTCCATGAGTGCCGCAACTCTTCCATTCACCTGGACGAGGTCTTTCAGGAACTTACGGGCTCTATCCGAGACCTTCCCCATCCAGTCCTTTGCTACATGACCAACTGATCTCAAAACTTCGACTTCAGCCAATGAATCCTTGGTTCTGCTTGGAGGTTGGGCCATTGTTCCTTGAGTCGACTGCAATGGGCCTATGAGTTGCTGGATGTACTGCCTCAGTTCGTCATTTTTCCTCTTCAGCTAGTTCTTCTTTTCTTCTTCCTTTTTCAACCTTTCTCTAATGGTGGCAACGGAATCCTCCAGCTCCTCCATTTTTTGATCCTTCGTGGTTTGTCCAAGGTCGACCTTCAAGATGTCAAAATCCTCAGGAATGATGTCCTCTTTCACCTCGCTTACCCTAGGAATTGCTCCCTCTACTCGGCGAGACCCTGATTCATCCCTTGTGATCCTGGAAAACTTCTTTGCCCTCTTTGGATCTGTGGATTTCCCTATCCTGGCCACGAAATTACCAAGTTCGATGGAAGGATCATTCTTCTTGACTGTCGTCTTCTTCAACCTATCCTGTACCCATTTGGGTCCTACGGATGGATTGACTTCCCTTTGTGGTTCTTGCGGCTCTTGATCAACTTGTGGTGTGGATATCGGTACTTCGCCGGAATTGAACTCCTCATCGAGGAATTCCAAATTAGGGTGATGGAGCATGTCCTCAAGTTGGACCTCCCCTGGATTCCATGATGAGAGTATAGGCTAATTTCCCACCACCAAGCTGGGAGTCTATTCCCGAGCGGAATCCATGCACTCATTGTCTCCATGATCAGCTTGCTCATTCGGGATCATTTCCTCCTCCACAGGTCCTTTATCCTTAATTGTTTGCATGTTGTCATTGGAAAAAAGATCAACTTCCCGAATGGAAGAAGTGTTGGCGGAGTGAGGCCTACTTGCGTTCTGCTCTTCCTCGTCAGGTTTTCTAATAGACTCCTTCCGAGCCTTCACTCTCTTCGCTGGTGGAACCTCCGCAGTCCTACTCCTTACTTCCTGTCCTCCTGTTCCTTGTTCCTTTGCAGGAGTTTCTTCGATCATGTCCTCTTCAGAAGACTGAGAATCCAAGTCTCCCATCAAGTCATAAGTCAGGAGGATGCCTCTCTTGTGTAATTTCTCCGTGTGCTGGTTTATCCATTTCTGTGTTATCGTTAGCATGGGTGCAATCAAATCGTCTAAGTGGGTGACCTTAGGATCGTACCAAACCAAGGGTGGAAGGGGTTTATCCTTCTCCTATTCGAAGAACGGCTGGACTTGCCCCCCATTCTCCTTAACTTGATTCGGGACTAAAAAGATCCTGGTGGCCCTGATCATATCAACTGAAAGCCAGGAACACATTGTCCTCCGCACCTCAAAGTCATCTTCAACATTGGCCCAGTGGTCCTCCAGGTGTACCTTATGTCTATGCTTCCTTCCATATGCTACCCGGGTGGTATTGAACGGGTCAAAGTTCTCTCGCAAGGAATGAGCCACCAGGTTATAGAACTGCAGCTCCTCTTTGGATCTTTCCGCGGCTTGGAGAGATGGCATGCTTCGACCGCATCTTCTGTCTGGACTAGGTAGGCTACCTCGGCCTTCTTCTTCTTCTTCTGAACTTTGTCATATGCAGAGAGTTGCCTTGTCAACTCTAGCAAGACCATCTTGTCCAAAGGATACCTCGGCAGTCTATACGGGTAGGCGGAGAATCCTTGCACTCGGATGTATGTGAACTTTGGGAATTGGCTGAACCAGGAACCATAAGTCTTGATCAACTGCTTGAACTCGGGTGACAACCTTTGATGAGTGCCTCCTTGAAGGGTCCTAGTGATGTGCACGGCGAATGCATCATTATACCTCCTTAAATGGTTTATGTTCTGGAGATGAAGCTAGGTGTAACAATCATAGACTCTAACTTGCCCTTCTTGATTCCCGATACGTCCCTTCCATGATAGTCCTCGATATTTATTATTCCTTGCCAACATATAGATCACATAGGAACTCATGTAAAAGGCCTTTGACTCCTCCAGAATTTGGAATTGTGCATCAATGCTATCACTGAGGAGTCGAGCCCAGTCAATCATCTTCGTCCTAGCGGTGACCTCGATGTAGTAGAACATCCATGGCTCGAAGGTAGAGCACTGAGGACTTCCCATGATCCTATTTAGCATGACGACTAGGTCTCCATGCTCTTGCTTGAAGTCGGATTTAAGAAGTGTCCTTGGCAACTTGGAACGGTGAGGCCTTTTCTTCTGCATCCAAGATTTGTTGATGATCCCAAAACAAGTCGCTAGATCGGCCTAGAACATGTCGGCTACCTCTTCCTTGCTTGTGTACTCGATGGGACTATAGACAAGAATGTTGAATGCCTCCGCAATCTTTTCCTTGGAGAAGTAGGCTATCACTATGTTCTTGTGGTCGACAACCATCCTTCGTTCAGGATCATAGTGCATGAAACATTTCACGATCAGCTCGGGACAAGGAATGGCAGGCGGGAAACATGTGGCGGAGGCAACTCCATTTCGAACAATCTTAGCTGCAAAGCTGGGATGGAGGACATCCATCTACTCTGTACATTCGCTTCCTAATTTCCTCCATGCTTGAGGGATGGATGTTGGTGTCTCCCATGTTCACCCATTTTGAGATGATTTTGGACTCCGGGAGTGTCCCTCTGAGGGCAGCCTTCATTTGAGTTTGTCTTGAAGAGCTTGCCTTGGTACTTGCCATTCACCTACGGAATCAAGGAAAGAAGAAAAAACCAAGTATAAGATGTGAGAAGTAAGAGTGGAGGCGGGATGAGGGTTTTTATTCCCACACATGAGAAGGTTTTATAACAAATTTATGCATGTGGGAGTAAAAATGATAGATGCTAAGTACATAGGAAGGAGAGAATAATAATATTCCAAGTAAGAAGAATTATCCTATGTATTCACATACCTTTCCTTGCACAAGGAACTTTTGACTTTCAAGAAAATTTCTGATTTTTGGATGGATTTTTATTTTTATGCAGGAATATCTGAGTTTTAATGGATTTTTTGTCAAGAAATCTACCTTAGGAATATTTAGAAATTTGAGTCTTGGAGAAGGATTCGCCTTGGGATGGAGTCTTGGTCTTGGAGAATGAAATCTGCCCTAGGAAGATGAATTTCTACCTTTGAAAACTTCAGAAATCTGCCCTAAACCTACAGAAATCTGCTCCAATGAAGAACTTCAGCTTTGGAAATGGTGAAATCTGCAATATCCTTGGATAAATTCGCCCCTCAACTGATGAAATTTGCTTTTGGAATGATAAGGAATCACAAATTCTGCTCCTAGAAGCTTTATTTCTGCTCTTGCTGCCCTTGAATTGTGTTTTGAATGAGAAAAAGAAGGTGAGCGCCCTCCTTTATATAGGCAAAATGACCTCCCTTACCACTTGGCCAACCTAGACTGGCCTAAAAAGGCTTAGCCGCCATACTTTATTACCTGGCCGACCTAGATTTTTGTCCTTATCCTCCAAGGCAGTGGCGTGGATTTCCAGGTGTCGGGGATTCCATGTGGTCAGGGATTCCATGAGCAACTGGATTATGTGACCATGGATAAACTTCTTCCTGAGTCAGGAATTTCTTCCCTTGGAGTGATTCTGAAACCTATTTGTTGAAATTTGGCTAAGTCATGGAATATTGCCCCTGTAAAGAACCTCCAGAAGGAAGTTTGTGATCTCATGTTTGAACAAGAATCTTCTTGGGTTGCCTATTCCGACGGGAACTGGAATCCTTTAGGCCAGGTCATACCCTCAGACTGGGTCAGGGATGCACTGGAATCATGTTGTCCAGGAGCACAAATCCCAGGGGGAAGTGATTTCTCGCTCAGGACAAAAATCCTCCTGGAGTGCATAATCCACCTAGTCATGAATTGTGCGACCAGGGACAAATTCCTTCCAGGAGTCTGGATTTCTTCTCTCTTAGACTTACTTTCAAGTTCTTTTGTCAAAATTTTATCAAGTTTTGGAAATCTTCTCCTGTGGGATCTCATGAAGGCTACTACTTTCATTTTGGATAGGAATCATTTCAGTTTGCAATTTTCAGAGGGAACTGGAATCCTGTTGTCCCGGAACGCAAATTCCACCTGGGTCAGGAATGTGCGACCTGGACAGGGAACCTCCAAGAGCGCAAATTCCAGGAGGTACTGAATTTTGCGACCTGGACAAAAACTCTCCCGAGCGCAAATTCCACCTGTAACTGGATAATGCGACTTGGACTTTTTGAGCCTAATTTTCACTAAGGATTTGTCCTCCTGTTTCAATTTTGGCAAAGGGTGAACTTTAGTTTGCTTCATCAGAGGTTCAATCATTAACATGGGATCCAAAGCAAGGTGTTCACTCTATGCCCTTAGGGAATTTCAATCTCCATGGTGAAATTTTCCTAACAGACGGTGATTTCTTCATTCATGCACTTGCAGACTAGTTCGGGAATGATTTCCTAATGAATTGCATAGTCCATACTGGACAGAATGTGGAACAGGACAGTCCTGATCCTAGGGCGCATAATCCAATAAGTACTGGATTATGCGACCAGGACAAAAAATCATCCCTGGGCGCATAATCCAGTAGGTACTGGATTATGCGACCAAGACAAAAAATCATCCCTGGGCACATAATCCAGTACCTACTAGATTATGCGACCAGGAAGAAATTTCTTCCCTGGGAGCATATTCTAGTTGGTACTGGAATATGCGACTAGGAATATCCATGTGTATAGTTTCTAAGTCTTCCGAAGGGGTGCTTGGGTACATGTCTGTCTCAAAAATGTTCTAAGTCCCTGAAAACTCTTGTGATTGAAAATCCTTCGTCAGTGATGATCTGAGATTGAATGAGTCCTAGATTGGGATCAGAAGGATACCCTTTGGATTAGTCTTACCGGAGTGGGGTTGCCGGCTCAGGATCTGAGTTCCATGATGGAAGGATGAACATGCCAAGGAGTGACAAGTTTTGTCAAATTTAGGACCTTGTCAGGATAAGAATTTGGATAGACCTTGGAACGAGATTCCAGGCAAGAATTCCTTGGAACAGGACTCCAGGATAGGGACTTCCAGATAGGATTTTGGATTGGACTACCGGACTGGACTTCCGGATTGGACTTCCGGACTGGACTTTTGGAACAAGTTTAGAACTGAGTTCCATGCCGGGAGTGGAGAGGGTTCATCTTTTTTTAGATGGAAAGACAAATTCCTTCCCTGAGGGCAGTCCAGAACAAGCAATTAGGGCTTCAAACCCATGCCGGAAGGATCCATCAAGTTCACTTCTTTGAGCATCCATGATCCAACTTGACAAGTAACATCATCTACTGTCATGAAAACAAGCCAGAAAGTCCAGGATTAGAGCAAGAATTTGGGCTAAGTCAAAAAAGGGGGACCCAATTTGCAATTGGGGTTGATGTTGTAAAGTGGTTACAATAGATACCCAAAGAGACTGAATAATCAATGAGCTAAGTTCATTAAATATGGGAGTGAATATAGAAAGGTCATTGCCTAAGAGCTCACTACCTTATGTATAGCACCACCATTGTCGTTCATTGTCTCTTTAGTGGCAGCAACTATGTAGAGGGGGATGTTGTATTAATCTCCTCATCTAGTATAGAATATAAAAATTTCAAGCCTATTAAATGCAAGCAATATAACTAAGTTTATGGCACTATATGCTAGGTTTTTAGTGCAAACTTCATCCTGCTCTAGCACACTTTAATATAAATCTAATGTTATGTGCTCTTTTTTCTCAAACCCTTTCTTATTACCATAGTTCGAAAACTCAGCAAGTTACTCACCACCTCGCAGGTACTCACGAGTCAGTAAGACCCCGCATGTCTCTCGCTAGAGAACTTGTCAATGAGTTTCAGGCAAGTAGTCGTCAAGTAACTCCCCTACAAACTCAAGAGTACCTGCAAGTCCATACTAAAAACTCACCTACTTGGAGAAAAAGAAGGCAGCAAACAGAAAACACATAAAAACTCTCTTTTTTGTCATTTTCTCAATTTTTGCTATTGTTCCTTCAACTCTTTAACATTTCATCAATTTATCAATAGTTGGTTAAAACAATAAAATTATGAAAAACAGATTTGTAGGAAAAAGAAGCATTTTTCCCTTTGTTTGGCATGAAATAACAAAAACAACATTTTTCCCTATTTTTATGAATATTTAAGTCTTTTTAGTTTGTAATGTTTCGTACCTGTTTGTATATTTTTAAGATCTTTTATGTGTTATTTTATTATTTTTTGTGTGATCTTTTAAACTAGATAGAAGAATGCAGAAGGGGTTTTCAGTTTTCCTGCAGATGTGTTGTCGGAGCATACAATATAGAGCATATATGGAAAACCTAGAAAATATACAACAGATATAAAGAAACTAATGGATACCCAGATAGCAAAATGGTCAATATTGAATTATCATGACATACCCATGTCCAGAAATGCAACTTGGTACAACAGCCGAAATGGACCAACTAGTGGGTATGGCTGGAAATGCCTCCAGTCTCCTCAAAATGACAAAGACAACTCATGCAAGTGATAGTAACAATTAAGAAAGCCCCAAACGCCTCTATTAGGAGTTACAATGGCTGTATACAAGCAAAGAGAGCCTCCAACAATCCCCTCGTCCTCCTGTGCAGCTGTACACCCTAGTTGGTAAGGTGAACAGCAAGTGACAAGTCTGAAAATGCCTCAAATAGCTCCCAAAATGATCTGCATTTCACCTTCAATGCTGGGCGACTGATATGGATGGAAAACATGCAAAGGAAAGGCACCAAAACAGCCAACTGTGGTACGGCCTGTTGTCATAAGAGTACGACCAGCAAATAAAATTAAACACAGCCTCAAGTTCCCCACGTACTCCCTCAAATTTGTCCTCCACAATGTTTTAAGCTGATCAAACAATGTCTCCAAATGATATGGCACTAAAACCCTCAGATTCAACAAGGTATCAACTCCATTGAAGCACACATGTGAATGCCGAATACATCCACTCACACGGACACTGTTAGGTGATCTCTCACACCTGTAGAATGCCGTTACCTATGGAGGTTTTCGTCTCCACAAGCCTCTGGTTCGAATCCTCAAACCCTTCACAATAGCAAACCCTAGCAGAGCTCACAAGAAAATATCATAAAGCAAGCATATCACAAATGAGCCTCTTTTCACCTTTTATTTCCCTCCTCAAGTTGGGCGTTGGATTTGAGAGGGAAAATACAACTTTAATCTCACCTTATTTCTCCTAGGGATGGGCGCCCATGGTCAAAACATTAGCTTATGACTTTATTTTCATTAAGTCAATTTTCCACAAATATAATAAAGTCCATATTAATATAACATTAATAAATCTTCGGACTTTAAAATAAATATGAAGACGGTGCCGGAATTAAGAGATATATAGCTTGCCGAAAAGCCCTCGACGAGACGAATCCGATGCCACTCCGAAAATGCCGGACTGACACTGACCCCGAACTTACTGAAAATAGTAAGTACTGACCAAGAGCAAACTAAGCCCCTTAGAAGGTGCCAACTAGATCCACTGAATCTGCACCACAATTCCTCCACCGACACAAACCTCCAAAGCCAAAACAACCACAGTTCCCTAACCAAGCTGCTAGTCCACAGGAACTCTATGATGGACTAACCATGTGTCTAGAAGGGGACATTACAGTCTGCCCTCCCTAAGATTGCTTGCCTCAAGCAATCTCAGATCGAGATGCTCCAATATCTGCTCGTTCTCCCAAGTAGCATTCTCCACTTGCAGGTTCTTCCATTTGACCAGGTATTCTCTAATAATTATGTTTCTCAAGTTACGTTCCTTGGTATCAATTATAGCTTCAGGCACCAATATCAATTTCCCCTCTTCATCAAGAGGAGGCAACTCAACTGATGGTATCACATTATGTCCTAACGCCTTCTTGAGGCGAGATACATGGAATAAATTATGTACCCTACTACTTGCTGGAAGTTCTAACTCATAAGCCACTTCTCCAATCCTCTTGGAGATCCTGAAAGGTCCATAATACCGTGGCTTCAACTTTTCTGCTCCACTCTTCTTGAGAGTGGACTGCCTGTAGGGCTGCAGCATGAGGTATACCATGTCACCAACCTCAAAAGATCGCTCAGTCCTCTGCTGATCTGCATACTGCTTCTGCTGATTCTGAGCCTTCTGTATATTCTCCTTCAAAGACCTCATGATGTCCTGACTCTCCTGAAGGTCTTTGGCCCTAGGCACTCGGCTATCTCCAAACAGCAAATCAACAAAGCTCGGTGCCTCATACCCGTACAATGCCATGAAGGGTGACATCTGAATGGACATGTGGTAAGTGGAATTGTAACAGTACTCCCCCATATGAAACCACTTCACCCATGCCTTCTAATGCCCTAAAACATAATTGTGGAGGTATCCTTCCACCCATTTATTAACAATCTCTGTCTGTCCATCTGTCTGTCTGGGGGTGGTAACTCGTACTGGGTGTGAGCTCTGTCCCTATCAACCTGAAGAGCTCCTGCCAAAAGTTACTGAAGAACCTATTGTCCCTATCGCTGACAATGTTACGAGGCAACCCATGGAGTCGAAATACCTCACGAAAGAATAAGTCTGCTACCTGTGCTGCAGTGAAAGTGGTAGGGATGGCAAAGAAATGTGCATACTTTGTCAATCTGTCCACTACCACGAAAATGCAATACCTGCCTTGGACTTTTGGTAACCCTATGATAAAGTCCATCGAAATGCTATCCCATTTCCTCTCAAGAATGGGCAGGGGCTGCAATAATCCTCCTGGAAATGAGTGCTCCTATTTGTTCTGTTGGCATATCAGGCACTCTCTCACATATTGCATCACCTCTATCTTGAGGCCCCCTTCCAGGTGAATCTCTCTCTAACCTGTCTGTAAGTTTTTAAGTACCCGGCGTGTCCTGCCATCGGCAAGTCATGGAATGCCCTCAAAACTTTCTGCTTCATTTGCGATCCTGACACCAAAAAGATCCTATCCTTGTAAATGATTAAATCATTTACCACTATGTACCTGTCATCCTTAATGGTGCCATCAATTATTCCAATAGCCCATGCATCCTTAGCATACTCAGCTGACATCATCTCCCTCCAATCATCTGTAATGGCACCTAGTGCACACAAATGGGGCCTCCTGAATAAAGCATCGGCAACAACATTTTTCTTACCTTTGACATATACAATATCAAAGTTGTAGGCCTGTAGCTTGCTGACCCACTTCTATTGCCTCTCGTTTAGATCCTTTTGTCCAAGGAAATGTTTCAGATTGTTGTGATCTATCTTGACCACAAATTTGCTACCCACCAAGTACTGTCTGAACTTAGCCAATGCATGCATGATGGCTAACATCTCCTTGTCATAAATGTTGTAGCTGCATTCTACACCCCTCAACTTCCTGCTCTCAAATGCTATGGGGTGCGTATCCTGCATAATTACCGCGCCAATGCCTTCTCCTGAGGCATCACATTGCAACTCGAAGGACTTGCTGAAATCTGGTATGGCCAACACAGGACATGTACTCATAATCTGCTTGAATCTGTCAAAGCACTCCTGTGTACTCCCTGTCCAACTAAAAGCATCCTTATGAGTCAAATCTATGAGGGGTGTAGCAGACTGAGAAAACCCCTTCACGAACCTGCGGTAATATCCACATAACCCCAAGAATCCCTTCAGATGAGTGAGATTCTTTGGTGGTGGCCAGTCTACTATTGTCCGAATCTTCTCCGGGTCTACCTTCACGCTACTAGCACTGATGATGTGACCCAAGTATAGCAACTTGGTCACCCCAAACTCACACTTCAACATCTTAGCATATAAAGATTCTCTCTCTAGAATACTCAGCACAATGTCAATGTGTTTCAAGTGCTCTTCCCATGTCTTGCTCTAAATCAAAATATCATCAAAGAATATCAGAACAAACCTACTCAACTGCTCTCGGAAAACTCTGTGCAAGACTGGAAGGTGGCTAGTGCATTAGTCAAGCCGAATGGTATGACCAGGAACTCAAAGTGCCTATAGTGACACCTAAATGCTATCTTCTCCACATCCTCGTCCCTGACCCGAATCTGATGATACCCGGATCTCAAATCTATTTTGGAGAAGTAACAGGCCCTGTGCAACTCATCAATCATCTCATCTATTATGGGGATAGGGTACGTATTCTTAATTGTTTTCTTATTGAGCTCCCTGTAATCAATGCACATCCTAAGAGTCCCATCCTTTTTCTTTACTAACACAACTGATGATGCAAATGGACTCTTACTTGGCCTTATGTGTCCCATAGCGAGAAGCTCTTTGATAGCTTTCTTAATTTCATCTTTATATCGTTTGGGGTGCCTGTATGGAGTAGTAATCACAAGCTTTGCACCCTCCTCCAACTCAATCACATGCTCGATACCCCTGTCGGGTGGTCTACCTGGTGGAATGTCACTAAACACTTTGGTGTGTTTAATTAGGAGTGCTTGTATGTTGGGTGGATATGTATGTTTCTAGGGTTCTGCTGCAGGCATCACCATAATCTCTGCTGCCCACTCAACCTGATCATGTCGAATCAACCGCTCCATCCGTTTGAGAGAAACAACTCTCAATCCATCATCTAAAATGCCCCTAAGCACATGTTTAACTCCGTTCACTTCAAACTTCATTTCCATTGTCCTCAAGTTGATAGTAAATTCTCCTATCTCATGTAGCCACTTCATTCCCAGCACAACATCCATGTCACCCATGCTAACCACATAAAACTCTAACTGGCACGTGTAATGGTTTAGCTGGATCGTCAAGTTGGGAATCCTTCTAGTGTAGGTGAGTACGAACCCATCAGCTACCTTTACCTTGAACCCTGCAAACTCCTCTATCTGCAACCCCCTCTTAGCAACCAAGCCCTCATCTATGAAGTTATGAGTGGTGCCTGTATCCAACAGTGTAATGCATCTCTATCCACCCAGTACTCCTCGGATCCTAAACGACCCCTCTCTGAATGCTAGAAATATGGGCTGTAGGTAGGGAGGTATCCTCATCCTTATCTGGTACTTCAGATGCAACATCTGTCCCTGAATCATCATCCTCTGTATGCTGTTCTGAATGTGTGTCCGACTACATAAACTCATCGGCTGAAAAGTACTCAATCTGTTTTGCCTTTCCTTGGGCAACACACTTGTGCTTAGGATCCCAAGGCCCTCTGTAGTGGAAACAAAGTTTCTTCTTCCTGAGATCATTCAACTAATCACTGTCTAATCTGGAAGAACTCTTCTGAGGCTGGTGTCCTGAATGCCTGTGGAAAGGTCTCCTGTTTCTCTCCTTATCCCTCCTATGCTGAAAGTTCTTATTCTGAAATTTACTCCATGCGGAAGACTCCATATCACGGGCCTTCTTCATGGCCTCCTGTAATGACATAGGGTCTAAACCCTTCACCCATCCTCTAAGAGGATCAGACAAACCATCAACAAAGAGCACCATCAACTTCCTCTCTGATATATCTGAAACCATGACCCAAAGATCCTGGAATTCCGAAATGTACGAGTCCACTGAACCATTCCATCTCAGCTGTGCCAGCTCCTTGAACTGCAACTCAGGGTCCCTCTTATCGAACCTGTCTATGAGCCTGGCTGTGAACTCAACATAAGATGTGATCTGGTCATGCCCCAGAGTCACCTTCCCATTGCTCCACCACTTCTGTGCACTGCCCTCCAAGTGTAAGGCTGCATATGTGATGGCATCCATCTCTGGCATGGGGCTGATCTAAAGGTAACTGTCCAACTTCTGTACCCACGCTCTCGCTGAAGTTTTCCCTGAACCATCAAAGTATGGTAAGGTCATCTTACTGACCTTCTGCAGCTCATTCTTCTGTTGCCTATTACCCCCTCTGGGTCTGTGTCTCATCTTGAGATTTGAATAGTCTCTGAAAGTCATCTCCGCTCAAAACTCTACACTAGAAGCCTGCCAATCTCTAAAGATCTCCTCCTAAAACTCTAGTTGTGTAGCATCCCATTCAGGCATCTCATCCCTCGGCACAAATATGGGAATGCCGGGTCTATCTGCGATTGTGAGCTGTGTAACACCTCGGTTATTCACCGAAGCTTCTCCATCGTGATTCCTGTGTTCGTTTCTATCACCAATGTTTCTGTCACCATTCCTATCTCCATTACCTCGGTCTCTATGTCTATCATCCTCATTCCTGTCTCGATTCCTGTCATTCCTACCTCTATCCCTGTCATTCTTGTCTCCATTCCTGTCATGCCGATATCTATTCCGGTCTCCATTCTCTTCTTCCTCCTCCAACTCAGGAAACAATCGGCCAAGAAGCCGTGTGAGTGCCAACTGGGACCTGTCCAGGCTAGTTACGATCTGCTGCTGTCCCCTAGCCAAATCATTAAGGATATCTCTGGTACTCGGCTCTTCAATCTCCCTGTCTCCCATCTCCTCTGTATGCTCTGAAGATGGAGGTAACTCTCCTAAAAAGGGGTCTGTCCATGACACCTGGGAATCATCCTCTGTAGCTGCTACCTCTATCTCTGGATCTGACTCAAATGGATCAATCTGTGGCACTGGATTCAACTGCGGAAACTGTGTTCCTTGCCTTGCCCTGGTATTTCGGAAAGGATATCTATCAGTCGGTCGCATGTCTCATTTTCACTTCTGCATGTCTGTTTCAACCTCACAGGATGGCAAGATCATAGCTCTGATACCATTGTAATGTGTCGTACCTGTTTGTATATTTTTAAGATCTTTCATGTGTTATTTTATTATTTATTGTGTGATCTTTCAGACTAGATAGAAGAATGCAGAAGGGGTTTCCAGTTTTCCTGCAGATGTGTTGTCGGTGCATACAATATAGAGCATATATGGAAAACCCAAAAAATATACAACAGATGTAAAAAAACTAATGGATAACCAGATAGCAAAATGGTCAATATAGAATTATCATGACATACCCATGTCCAGAAATGCAACTTGGTACAACAGCCGAAATGGACCAGCTAGTGGGTATGGCTGGAAATGCCTCCAATCTCCTCAAAATGACAAAGACAACTCATGCAAGTGATAGTAACAATTAATAAGGCCCCAAACGCCTCTATTAGGAGTTACAATGGCTGTATACAAGCAAAGAGAGCCTCCAACAGTCCCCTTGTCCTCCTGTGCCGCTGTACGGCCTAGCTGGTAAGGTGAATAGCAAGTGACAAGTCTGAAAATGCCTCAAACAGCTCCCAAAATGATCTGCATTTCACCTTCAATGTTGGGCGACTGATATGAATGGAAAATATGCAAAGGAAAGGCACCAAAACAGCCAACTGTGGTACGGCCTGCTGTCATAAGAGTACGGCCAGCAAATAAAATTAAAGACAGCCTCAAGTTCCCCATGTACTCCCTCAAATCTGTCCTCCACAATGTTGTAAGCTGATCAAACAATGTCTCCAAATGATATGGCACTAAAACCCTCAGATTAAACAAGGTATCAACTCCATTGAAGCACAAATGTGAATGCCGAATACATCCACTCACAAGGGCACCATTGGGTGATCTTTCACACCTGTAGAATGCCGTTACCTATGGAGGTTTTCGTCTCCACAAGCCTCTGGTTCGAATCCTCAAACCCTTCACAATAGCAAACCCTAGCAGAGCTTACAAGAAGAAAATATCATAAAGCAAGCAATCACAAATGAGCCTCTTTTCACCTTTTATTTCCCTCCTCAAGTTGGGCGTTAGATTTGAGAGGGAAAATACAACTTTAATCTCACCTTATTTCTCCTAGGGATGGGCGCCCATGGTCAAGACATTAGCTTATGACTTTATTTTCATCAAGTCACTTTTCCACAAATATAATAAAGTCCATATTAATATAACATTAATAAATCTTCGGACTTTAAAATAAATATGAAGACGGTGTCGAAATTAAGAGATCTATAGCTCGCCGGAAAGCCCTTGACGAGACGAATCCAATGCCACTCTGAAAATGCTGAACCGACACTAACCCTAGACTTACTAAAAATAGTAAGTACTGACCAAGAACAAACTGAGCCCCTTAGAAGGTGCCAACTAGATCCACTGAATCCGAACCACAATTCCTCCACCGACACAAACCTCCAAAGCCAAAACAACCACAGTTCCCTAACCAAGCTGCTAGTCCATGAGAACTCTATGATGGACTAACCATGTGTCTAGAAGGGGACATTACATAGTTTCCTATTTTTTTCCCGAGATTGAATTTCATTTATACTTTTGAATTCCACAATATACTTTTGGTTTGCCAAGTCAATCCTAATTCCAAATGATACCATTATGATCAAAATAGACTTCTATGTTCCTTAAATTCATTCTTTATGCTTCTCATGCATTATTTAAGTCTATTTTACAAATTTATCTATTTTTTAATATGCCAAGTTTTTAGCAAGTCCGGAGTCCAAGCCAAATTTTAGACTTGTGGAGTTTTTGTGGAGTTCTAGTTTTTTAACAATGCTTATTAGTTATTACTATTATCTTTGTCCATAGAAATTCATAATTTTTATAATAGTGTCACATCACTAGATTCTCGCACCAAGTTTATCCTAAAGATAGATTTTTGTTCACCAAATCTCTTATAGGGCAGACTTTAGGGCTTATTTTCAAATTGGATCGTTCTTCAATACATTAAAATGAAATAAACAAACGTATTTAAAATTTAGATACAAACCATCAAAATCAAAATTTCTTCCATCACGGAAGAATTTTGCAGCCAATTCCTCCTGCAATGAGACCA
This sequence comes from Cunninghamia lanceolata, assembly GCA_027924645.1. Taxonomy (NCBI): domain Eukaryota; kingdom Viridiplantae; phylum Streptophyta; class Pinopsida; order Cupressales; family Cupressaceae; genus Cunninghamia; species Cunninghamia lanceolata. The sequence goes on from BSBN01001256.1 coordinate 1,566,987, forward strand.
CAAAATTCCATCATCCAAAACATAAAACATTCACATGATTATTAAGATAGCATACTTTTATGCTTATCCTACTACTACAAAAGGCAATATCTACAGATTCAATAAGAAAAATTAAATAAAAGAAGAGAATAGTGTCTTTTGGATATAACACAATTAAAGTTTTAAACTTCCCAAATATTAAAGCAACAAGGGTAAAGATCACTTCTAGGATAAATCAATTTTCCTACATTAAATCAAGGCTTTCAAGACTAACAAAAATCGCTGTTGTAAGATCACCTAGCTTCTAGAATTAAAACTTCTAATTTTCAATGATCAACAAACAGTAATTGCTAATTGTGTGCTTCTGTGAGGAAAAAGTTGCTTCAAAATTTGGAGGCAATGTGTTGATGTTAACAAAATAATACAGAGATACTCTCCAAAGTAATCTCACTCTCAAAGAATTAGCATCCTCTAAACACAAAAGATAATTGCATGCACCTAAGACTAGAAAGTTGTCCCTATGTCAATTTTCTATAGAACTTAAATTAATATGCCTATAAAATTTGTCTTTCGGAACTATCTAAAATAATAAAATTAAACGGTACTATCACCTACTACAGCTGTCAAAGTTCAAAGGTGGCTATCTCTCGTGAGACTCAAAACCCTAGCTATACTACTCTACTTCATAGCAACACCCCTATTGATTATGAATCTACTCTCAAAAAACTTTTGCTAAAAGGACAAACCACCAGCAATGGAGGAAGCCATGGTCTCCTAACATGGTCACAATCCCTCAATGTCTACACAAACTAAAAATTTCAAAGAAGCTATCATGCCTGAATCATCCCATTCTACAAGAAGGATCTATGTCATGTCTCATTTTTAGAACTAAAAGAATTAATAATATTTTTAAGTTGGGTATGATCACTTTATTTTCAAAGGGGCAACTTAAATATTACTATAGAGCCTATGTAATATTTTTAAAGTGTTTTATCACTTAATTCAACATGTAATTTAAAAAGTATTTTTAAATATTTGGACAGAAAAGTAAATTCAAATGGAGGCCTAGAAAAGGCAACTATAAAAGAAAGTTATTTGTTCAAAGGAAATCATTTGAATTTGTCATTTCATTTTTCTTCCAAATTAGAGTTTCAAGCATTCAAGGACGAAAACCGTTGGTGTGCAGATCTTGAGAACGGAAACCCTCTTGGTTTTTATATCTAGATTCGAGGACGAACACCCTCTTATCCATTGGAGGTGATTCCACCTGGGAATCACAATTGTGCTGATTTGTTGAAGATCGATTGAGGATTTGAAGTCATTTTTTAATTGCTACAATGTAAAAGGGTTATATTTGCTAATTTTGGGAGTTTCAAGGGATTCGAAGTGCTGATTTAGACTATTGCTTCTATTTGTGGGATATTTCAGTCATTGGATCAGCCATAATTCATGTTTCTAGCCATCATTTTGAAGGAGTTTGTTGTTTCTGCTAACATAGGGTTTGGATCTGGTGTTTTGTAGAGATTTCCATCCATTAATCAATGTTTCCATCCCTCTAAGTGGTTGTGCCAGCATATTGTGAATGTTTTCAGCCACACTTGGTGTTGTGCCTAGGGTTTAGAGTGGATGTTTGTTGTTGTAAGCATAGTTCACCAACTCGGCGAGTTGCAGAGTACTCACGAGTTTTTAACCCACGCAAGTACCTACAAGTTTAACTCGCCAAGTCTTCTGGCCGAGTTTTTGGCGAGTACTCGCCGAATTTTTGGCGGGTTTTTGGCGAGTACTCGCTGAGACTCGCCAAAAACTCGGCAAGTCCAACAGCTTGACTCACTAGCCAGCAATTTTACCGAGTTTTGGTGAGTTTTTGCCGAGTTTCCAAAATTTTAGTGTTTTTGGAGTTGCTGAATTTTGTCGAGTTTTTGCCGAGTACTCTCCGAGTCGGGAATTTTTGGCTAGCCGAGTACTCTCTGAGTCCGAGTTGGTGAACTATGGTTGTAAGTCAAATCAATCCTAGAGTTTGTTGTATTCTAGAGAGTTTCAAAGTTTCCATCATTGGTGGAGGAGTTTCCAAACATCTAAGATTGTTGCAACAGCCGCTGCACCATTCAGGAGCCACCGTTCAATCCTAACACCAGCTATACAATAGTTACTATCATGTCCCCTTTCTGAGCTAAGGAAATAATTTAATAATTTAACTTAAGTTGTCTAAAAAATAACCTTATGTTATATTTAAAAAAGGCAACTTATGTTTTATTATTAAAAAAAGTTATTTTAGTTGTTCATGGCACAATTTGCTTTTAGCAAGTGAATACAGAATATAAATCTGCAAAGTTGTGTGAGGCCCTGTACATAAAGTGTGAGGATAGAATGGATGAGCTCCAAGACATGAGCATTCCATCATAGTTCGAAAACTCAGACTCGGAGAGTACTCAACAAGCCCAAAATTTCCGACTCGAAGAGTACTCGGCAACTTAAAAAACACTTAAATTTTTGAAAAAAAACATGAATTTTATGCAAATACAACTAGAAAATGTACCAAATGAGTTTGGTTGAGGGTCTAAGGGAAACACCCCCAGTGGGGTCGAGGGGCAACGCCCCCATCGGGGTTGAGGGGTGACGCCCCTCGTGGGGGTCTGGGGGCAACGCCCCCAATAGGGTTGAGGGGTAGTGCCCCTCGTGGGGGTCTGGGGGCAACGCCCCCAATTGGGTCTAGGGGCAGCGCCCCTCACGAGGTTCGAGGGTAGCACCCTTGGCAATACAGGGCAGGGTTGAGGGGCGGAGCCCCCACCACCAAGCCCAAATGAAGACCTTCAAAACCACACAAACCTTCATGGTGCACGCTATTTTCATAAATTTTTAAAAGGCAAAAAACAAGAAGGCTAAAGATTTTGATGAGATCGATATCATTATTTCTAATAAGTTCTTCATCCCATGCATTTGGCTTAAAAGAAAGCTCATGAAGAATCATATAGAATATATGGTGAATACTAAAGAAGTTATGAAGATTCAATGCTCGCAGTTCATGGGTCACTCTTTGGAGCTAAGTTCTACACTTGAAGACAAAGTTATGCTACCTAATATAGACTGTGGTCAATAGAGGTAGTCACAATTGCAGGGATAGTGAGATGCTTGATGTTGGAAGGTAGTAAGCAAAATAGATGTCATTTTGATATTCAATATTTTCTAACTAAGCATAGTGTGGTGTTGTTGGACTCAAGCTACAAATAGGGTTTCCAAGAAGGCATAGCATCTTGTCATCGCTTTGGGTAGACACAAGGCTTGCGATGACTTTCCATGTCATGGATCTAGGAGAGACCGACATAGGATTGGGCATGCAATGGTTACATTCTATTGGTGAGTTTGCTTACCAAACAAAAGTTTGACTAGAAATGGGCACATCAAGCTAAGGAAATTAATACTCATGCCTATGTTTGGCACAAAGATCACCGACCCTTGGCACAAAGCTCACCAACATTAGCCTAGACAAGGCTTGGGTAAACCTTGGTGGTAGTCTTCTCATTCAATTCTGGTTAGCCAATGAAATTTTGAGATCCTTGAGGATCATAAAGAAGTTGTCTTATATTCCCATAAAAATTACTTGGATGAGGACCTCACAGGCTCACACAACTAGAAGCAAAAGAACTTCAACAAGCTCATTTGCAAGTTTTGGCGGATTGGGAAGATAATAAAGTGAGTTGCCTTTTAGAATAACAAGCCAATGATTCTGCCTTGCATTTGCCCCCTTAAGAACCCACACCACAATTCCTTTTTTGTATGGTGTGCTAATGATTATATTGATCACCTCTCATAGCTGAACGCTAGGATTTAATTCCTTATATACAAGCACAACCATTGTCAAATATCATTTCTTGCCCCATCCCTTGTGGGAGGCTTCCCTTGACTGGTTTTCCCACACACTGCACCATTCAAAATTGACTCATTGTAACGGTTCTTGTCCCATGAATCTGGCAGCTGTGTCCATTCACAAAAAGTATTATTGTCTCCTACAACGTAAGAGATCTGATTTTCTTGCTTCTAGACAGCACAAGCCTGTAGAAACCCTCCATAATTCCCATAAGTTCTTTTGGCATACACTACTAGAGGAATCCCATTCCTCAGATATTCACCACCATACTGTAATATCCCCTATCCAGATTTGCCTTCAAAACTCCAAATTTTCTGATTTCCAGTGTATTGACATTTCGTCAAACACTTTGCATGCTGCTGGTTATGACTGGTTTTTTCTAAGTTTGGTTGCTTGTTTGGATGATGGTTTGTGGTGTCTTCTTGAGAACAACCAAACTTATTTCATATATATTTTGATGAGCATTTGGACAAGCACTTTCCATATATATTGCCAACAATAACACAACATCCTGTGACTGATATGGCATCACTTATAACAGCAGTTTATACAATAGAATAGACATATTCAAATTGAAGATTTGAATAATATACATACCCAGGGATGTGTACTGATATAAAATCAGAAAGTTAATACAAATATTGAAACCAATTAATATGTAGTTCTGATTATAAAATCTCACTGCTGTAGCAATCAAGATTCACAAATAACATAGGTAATACATGCTTACCAAAGCCAGTCACTGTAGAACATAGAAAGTAAGCAGTATATGATGCTGAGGGATGTTGCAAACTGATTAAAACTGTTCCAGAACTGATTTCCCAAACTGATATACTGATAAGCTCTCTGCTAGCCCTTTAAATAGGCGATCCTTCTCACCTTTTCCCACGATTTCTCCTTTATCTCAATCACCTTATATGTATAAATGATGTTATAGACTTAATTTGAAGGAGTCTTCAAAATCCACGAATTGCCTTTCTTACTTTGAATTGGAATGCTAACTCAGCTAATGGCCCCCACCCAGCACTTCCCTTCTATTATTTATATTAATTTACGAAAAGTGGAACCTGCTGAAATGTTGTCAGAGTTTGTCTCCTATGGAACAGCAGACTTAAACCCTCCAATATTAATGTAGTTAAATCTTCAAAGACTATAATATTACTTCCACGATTTCTAAACCTTTGCAAAGGATTAAAATCACCTTTGAGAAATATGCAACTCCTTGTATTTGGTGGGCCACGGCTAGTATTGTCCTCTTCCCTTCTTCAAACATAAATAAAATCTCAAGGATTGCCACATCAGATTTGTGTCTTTAAAATAAGCTTGCACTTTGCAAATGATTCCAACGCATCCCTTCTAAGTCCTTAATGCTGATCTTATTTGAGGGTCCCACAAATTCTTCTAATTCCACAGTGCCTTTGAAACTTCAGAGATTTAATATAAAATCCTCCTTTAATGTATGCGAACCGTGCCTTGCTACGAATTTCCTTTATATGCCTTATAGTATGAAGCTCTGCATTGCGGCTGGTATTTGCATCTCAACATATGCAACGAGTAATACCTTCGAATATTATTTCCGGCCATTTGTTGTTGTCGCCAGCACTGTAGAGACATAATTTTCGTTTTATATGCTTCGTCTGGAACATATACTTCAAATTCTCATGAGGCGGTTGATATAAACAATGCTTTCAAGCCTTCCAATACTCTCTGATAATAATCTTCAGATAATAATCGACTTATAATAATCTCATTCCAGATGGAAGTAACTTCATTCTTTTCAACCCTAATTTTCACTTAAATTCTCAACTTTCATATGATGCAAAAGATATGATAATCCCACAAATAAGAACTCAGATGTATGCTATTTAATTATCATAGATTTCACCTGATTATCGAATAACTTGGAAATTTTGTCTTCAAAGAAGACACAAAATTTTCCAGATAAACGCTCTCCTCAACAAATACACCTTGAAGCTCCAAATCTGAAACAATAAGTCCAATGTAACTCCGTCGGGAATCCACTCCTAGGAAGAGTTAGGTTTTTGTCCAACCCTTTTCCAATCTGCTGAAGGTTTTCGTCCTCAAAGATTTAGCTGAATCTGAGATTCAAGCCCTTGCAAGAATGCATAAGAAATAATAACTCAACAATGGATGCCCAAATGCCTTGCACTCAACTCCTTTTAAAGGCTCCGATGAATCTTCCACAAGAAGCCAACTTGTACTAACCCCAGCTTCTAGAAGAAACTTTATTTAATAAAGTGACCTTTTTAATATTTAATTATTTCCATTTTATTTTAATTAAAATAATCAATTAAAGTCATCCTTCTGAAACAATATTAATTTTTGGACAACTTAATCAATTAATTAAGTCACTTCACCACAAATTTGGGGACATTACACATAGTTGGGTCTCGTATGCCAATACATTTTATGATCTTCAAGAAAAGATCTTTATCAAGGTTTCCTCATCTCCAAGGTCTATCATTTATTTTATCCAAGACACGTTAAGAGAGATATTAGGAAATCGTTCACTAGCAATGAAACTTGCTCTGAAGGACTTGAAGCAGGATTTTTGAATATGGCATTGAATCACTATACCCGTTGCAGATTTGTTTAATAAGACAATTTTCTCTAGCTTTCATCTCTTTTGATCTCAACATATCATTTAACCCAGCCATAAATCAAGGGATGACTTGGATCCAAATAATTACAAGAAAATCATAATCAAACAAACACTTGCCAAGCTTTATGCAACAGTGCCAGACATGTAGCTCTTAAAGCTCTGCTAGAACAATGTAATCTCAGGGTGAGAGGACAGGCTGGCTTCAAGAGAGAATTTCAGATCACTAATAACATCTTTACTCTTCAAGCTATCATTAAGGAAGCTCGAAAACATTGTTTCGAAATTTTTGTTGCTTTGTATAGTTTAAAAAGACATTTGATTCTGATGGACAAACATTTATTCCAGAGGTTACCTTAATTTTGGCATAAGCCTCAAAAGATCCAGTTAGGAAATATACTAATTTTATTTTGGCAGTATCACCAATATATCCAAGGGTAGATTTTCTTGAAATCTTTAGTGATCCTCTCCTAGATGAAACACTCAAAAATAATGAAACCTAGAATACATCTACTTTCTCAATCATTAAGTGGCACTATATGTCAGTCTCCAAGAGAATGTCCATAAGTTTATCATATTCCATCATATTAATAAGCCATAATGTAGTTGCCAAGGAAGATGCTTCTGCTTATTTCATAATAGCATAAATCATTTGAAAATAAGTGTACCTGCTCGTGTGGGCATTTTAATATGTTTTGATGATTCCAACCTCCCTATATTCTGATTTACAAAAAAAATCAGTTTTTTATTTAATAGACATAAAAGAGTTACATCTGCTAGAATTAGGTACCATATTTGCAAGGCATGTTTCTTGTGGCTGAAGTGGAGCTCTGGTCCTGAATTTGTGTGAATATGAATCCCTTGCATAGTGGAAGCTGTCCTAAATGCAAATTGAATCCTCTTTAGACTACATTTGCTGTGCCTTCTTGCATGCTTTCCACATATGACCTTGATAATCTCACGTTTCTTACTGGAGTCTGTTTTCTAAAATATTTATTTCCAGTCACTTCATTAATGATAATGCCTACTAAATGCTTCTTTTTAAATTCTTATTATCTTGTTTCTATGTTATTTCACCACCTCTACTCACGTCTTTTAATATATCTGCTATCTTAAATAGCAGACTGTGTTGCTAGGTAACACAGTCAACAAATGATTTGGAACTGCTACTTTCCTATTTGAATTTATAGACTCAATCATAGCTAAAAAAACTCAGACTCAGCAATAACTTGGCTGACACAAAAAATTTCAAAACTCGGAACATGGGAAAAACTTGGCAATAATTAGGCAAATTTTCCAAACATTAGAAAATACATAAATTTGTAAAAATATTCTTCAAAAGCATGCATATTACTGAATTTAGGGAACATATTACTGATTTCCTTCATATATAAATCAAAATTTGAGTTAAGTACACATCATAATCAAAAACCGAGTTCAATACATATCAACTTGTTACACCATTATGTATAAGGGCAGAAGTAGGGCCGACCTGATCAAATTATGAGCAAAAATGCTATATATACAAGGTAAAATCACTGTTATTTCACATTCATTTGCCCTTTACAGGAGCCAACAGCAGAATAAAGGCAGTTACAGCAGAAAATAGAAGAATAAAGGCAGTTGTTTAGTCTTCCAAATGCATAAAGAGGCATCTTCTGCAGCAAAACAGCAGCAGCAGCATTCAAAGAGCAGAGAGAGTGTTTGGGGAGCAATAGCAAAAAATTAAAATGATGCAATGGAAGAAATAAGCACCTGTATCAGTCAGATCAGAATTGTATAGCCTCACTATGACAAAGAAACAAGGAAGACTTCAAGATCATTGTTACCTACCTCGGTAATGATGCCCTTCTCAAATTTGATCCAAGCAGTTGGATGCTTGACCTCAAGAAGCTCTTTCATCGATAATCTGCATTTATGTGATTCTGTTATTTGAACTCAGAGCATTGAATAAAATGCTTGCATGAGTAGAGCAAAAAAGGAACAAGCAGTTAACAAGAAGCAAAAAGGAAAATGCTTGCATACAAGGAAGTAAGCACGACTAAAATGTTTCCAAGAAGTGGCAATGGTTCTGAAAAAGTATACTTACCCAATAATTTGTTCATGATAGATTAAGTGCAATGACACTCAAAAGCTTTAACAGCAGTGACCATCAATGATTCAAGAAATGCAACTGATAATTTAAACATTAACTACCTTCAATCAATACATTCACTTTCCATGGACTTTCAAGATTAGGAAAGAATAAAGAGAGTGAGAGATTCAATACTTTTCAAGTCACAAGTATTTGTTGCAAGTAAGTTAGCATGAATATCATTACATTGGTATAAGATCAAGGGCAACTCTAACCAATCAATTTCATATTGCTGCATCGCTAGTTCATTTTGATTTTGCATGGGTGCATATAGGTTTAGGCTTGGGTTTGTATAACATGCAGAGCCATGACTTGAATATGCATTGCTAGGATGATCACGGGAATCCACACCAATGTAGTTTCTAGGGTCTGAAATATAGGAAGACTCATATGAAGGAGCAGCCCTAGAATAGTCATATCCATACTCGTTTTCCATGACTAAAACATCCTACAATGCAAGGCAGAAAACAGAGGTATACAAACTTGTTCCTTCAACATGACAGGAACAACAATCTTCAAATGTAGGAAAAAGAGAAACCATGTGTACCTTTATTATCACCAACTACTGCACCTTGAAATGGGGTCTTTGATTCACCAACAATAGACAGCAGCAAACTTCTTCATGTTCTTTGATAGTAGAGTCGCCACCTCTTTCCCAAGAGGAAATCCTTGAAGCATGACAAAACTCCAAGGCCACAAATTGATTCTGGGTTCAGCTCGCCAGCAGAGTCTTTGTTTCATTTTAACCCAGCAATGCCTTCTCCCTGACAACAACACCAAAATGTTGGTGTAAGTTGATGGGTTGCCAACTTCAACACACAACAAAATGCACCCGGCAACGACTACAAGCCATGACTATGTTGCAGAGGTCTTCAAGATCTGAACCAAAGTATTACATCCCCAGCAATGGCACCAAAATGTTGGAACCAAAGATTGTAGGTCCAAAATCCTAGAGTATTTCTCCTCCTTCCAAGCCAGGGGTGTCGTCAGGAAGGTGAGAAAGGGACTCATCCACAAATTGAGGATAATTATGGCCAACTAACGAGAGTGGGTATACTCTCCTACACTTTGGGCTCAACTAGACCCAAGAGGGATATTCCTAGAGGCATGAGATGAAACACAAGTAAACACTCACAGCCATACCCAATGTACACTTGACCCTCATAACTGTCACTAGGCCAAGACGACTGTACTATCCCACCCTTCCCTGAGATATTTAATTTCGAAGTTTTGATTGTTTTATTTTATTTTCTTGAAATAGATTGTCAGGAAATGCAATAGAGAGTAATGAAATGCATAAACAGATTGCACACAACCAACTATGAACCAAATGCAATATCTTTTGATTCAGATTTTATTTATTAACTGCTCTACAAAGATTTCATACCCGAATAGCTATTGCAACATAACATGCAACTCTAAAAATCTGTAACAGCAGCTGGAAATCCCTCATTAATGGACACCTGGCATATTTTGATGAGTTCACCTTAAAATTGCATCCAAATGATATCTTAAATATGGCTGCCCTCAATGAAGACCAAAACATCTCCAATCTCTAGGTGTTTCAACCTAGATTCCAAACGCCATACCCTAGACATTGTACGGCCTGAATCTGCATATGTGTATGGCCTACAAAGTACCTTAAATCTGCCTAGCAATGATGTTTGATCAGATATTATCAGCAGCAATTAAATCCTTCTGATTTTCAATAAGAAATTCTCTCTAAACCCCTAGAAAACTTCTCCAATCTGCTCAAATGTGACCACTGATTTGCAGCCACCTAGAAAAACTACCTTCAGATGATATTACACACCCTCAAGAAGCTGATACAAAGAAGATGCTACGCTCTCCAATGCGAAATCTGCAGAAAACCCTAAGTTCTCTCTCACAAGCCAAAGCTTCTTCAAAAATCATAAGTGTCGAATGATCAAAATGATTGAATGAATCTATTTGCTTTTTGGAAAAAGCTTTTATACCCCCTCAAAAAGGCACGACTCCCCATGTGCTTTTTGGCTTTTAAAATAATATTTTATTATTTGCTTTTGTTGCCTCAATATTACCTTGGTTATTGTGCCCATAATAAATTAATATCATTAATTGCACTTTATCATGTGTCATTGGCCCCCTTTTAATATAAAGTCAAAATATAACTTTATATTATAAACTTTTAATTAACATCATTAATGACACATTAAAATATTAATATCTCCTTAAAAATCCATTAGTTAGCTACGCCAACTGAAACCAACGTCAAAACTGCCAAACACTGAATGATCAGGCGCCCTATCACAAATAGCAACTTTCAATAGCTGACTTACTATAAATAGTAAGTACGCACCACTGGTCATGAAACATCTGCAAAGGCCCAAACATTGGTCAACACAGCATCTGAGACTTGTCCAGGTGCCCTGCTATAAATAGAAACCCCGACTCCCTGAAAAAGGTAACTATAAATTGTAAGTGTGCCAAACGGAGTCCAACGACGGTCAAACCTGAACTCTCACTGATCACTGGAGGCGAAGCCACATCGAATATTGCCAAAATAAGACCCCGTAACCATGTACTCTAGCTACGAGGGTCAACTAACACGAAGTCCCAAAATAGCAGGTTACTATAAATAGTAACTCCTAAAAAGTAGGAACCGCTGACAAAAGAAACATCCCTAAAAAATAGGAACTCTCAACTGGTCGAACAAGGCCCGATCCCACACCTCCTAAAAAATAGGGACTTACTAAAAATAGCAAGTCTTGGACAATTTGTCTGAATCAGGCGCAGAAAGTGTCAATCAACTCCAATTGTCCGTCTGAACCCTGCTGAGCAACAAAAACTCTGCTCTGGCTGTGCTGGAACCACCCCAGAAGCCAGCACCATCCAAACTGCACGAGGGCCTAAAAATGGGGACATTACAACAACTGGTTGCACAAAACCTCTAATAGAGTTGATTACTACACCCTACAGATGCACCACCAAATGATAACAGCACGGTATCCCTTAAGATGAGTCCACTTAACTTCACATACACACTTACAGGGCGCAAGCATGCATAAACATGATTCACAAATGATTTGAAACCCATCAACAGAAACATGAAATGTATTCACACAAAAATCTAAGATATATAAACATATAATGGACATACTTAATAGTCCCGAGTTGAACTGCAATAACCCACATGTAACAGAAGAAGACCAATACAAAGCCTTTGTATTGCATTAAAATGTTGTTATACATTCTAGTGTCCCCATTTCCGTAATGGTCACATTTGAATTGGGTATTTAGCCTTTTCACTATTCCCATGGGCTAAATTGCATTCTAAGGGAATGATTGGTTGAAACAAGGAGTAAAAAGTAACTTAAGTGGTTCTATTCTTAAGTTGACTTTATAAAGTGTTCTAATTTTGAATTACTTTATAAAAGTATTTTATAAAAGTCACTTAAGTCATCCAAAAACACTTTGTCATAAAGTGATATTGTGTACATAAAAACTCCATTTAATAAAATACAAGTGGGACCTATTTGGAGCACTCCACTTGAGGGCTTTAAAAGGAGCATTTGGAATTCATTTGACATGATTGAGTTATGTTATTTTGATTTGGAGATATTTCTTCTTGGCTGCAACTTGTTTCAGCTTGAATTCAAGGACGGAAACTCTTGTAATTCCTAGTGGGTTGGACGAAAACCTAGCTCGCTTTGAGGAGACTTCATGACGGAGGTCTATTTGTACTTCATTGCATGAATTTGATATTTTGGGAGAGTTGGAAATTGAGTTTACGTGCAGGTTACAGCTGCTAGGGTTTTGAGTTTGCAATTGTGCTTCATTGAAGATCTATATTCGCATTTAATTGAAGATTTCATCATCCATTGAGCACCAAGTTTGAGCTTCATAGATACATCGATTTTTGGTCGAAGACCATTGGTAGAGTTTCATTGAAAATCTTGTAGAAGAATTATTGTTGCATGGTAGTTTGATCATATCATATTGGACGCCGATTTGAAGACACTGCAGAAGTTCCTTGACTGTCATTATTGAGATTGATTGGCATTCACAAAGAGGTAAATAGATAGCACGGAGGTGGCAGGCTGTTGTCAAGGATCAGCGATCAGCATTGGATAAGGTTCGCAGCTCTTGGAAAGGCATCAGGCACCACCATTGAACAGCGAACTTCATTGCTACTAACCCTAGCCGCCGCCTATTGCAAGAAATTATATATTTATTGGAAGGCGATCTGCTTCAGGGAACGATTTGGCATTCACAGAAGGCAGCAATCTGCATATAATCAGTCATAGAGAAGGTGCGCTCAGGTGTGAGGACTCTTGGCACTACATTCTATCATCACAAGGAGACCGATCTACACATTCAGTGATAGCACTCAGACTTGGAGGCCAGCGGTCAGCTTGGAACATCATTCGCCATCATTGAAGGCTTGTTTTGGTATGTCTTTATATTGTAATCATTTCTGATTTGCAACAGTGACCTATGTTTGTAATTGGCTGTCATAGAGCCACGATTTGTTCATGTAATTGAGAGAATTGAAAGTCTGATTTGTAAACAGTGAGGTCTGATTGCATTTTCCAGTCAATTGCTACCTTTGTAATTTGCAAAATCCATATTGTGATCAAAATTTGAAGGCTGCCTATATCTATCTATTCTTTATAGATTTGCTTTTTGTTAGTTTATAGTTCATGTTATCGGAGACAAATTGAAAGTACAAAAGATAAATCGATTTCAAATATAAGGGTTCATTGTATAAATTGGCAAATTTTCAGAACTTCGGCATCAAACCCTACTTCGGCACATTTCAGTGGTATCACAGCTCATTTAAAAATCAGAATTTTAGCAAATATCCTAAAAAGGATATTACATACATTCATCTAACTCTATTACATTCATGCCAGCAAATGTGGCAAGAGGAAACAATGAAACTGTGATTTCAACATTCCCCTAAATCATTACAATCAGCCATGGAGACATACCATTGCATGAAGATATGAATTGAAGCCCTTTCCTACAAACTACTAGATGTATTCCCTCATTCACTGCCCAAACCTTATGCTTTGCTTGATGCCCGAAAACTTCCTTAGGCAATTCTAGACCAAACAATTGGTTCAACAACCAACCCTTAAAACATCATCTAAACATGTATATATAGCATTGCATTTGCTTCTGGAGTTTAAGTGGGAAAAACCTACCCCACCTACCGCCATAACTTCTGCATTCAATCCTACCTACCTCGCCACCAACCTGTATTTTATCTTTATTATGCGTTAATGGCATCGAGAGGTAGGCAGGCATTCGAACTGGGAAACCCACGAAAAAGCACGTCATAAAGCTTTTACAACACTTTAAAAAAAAAAAATTTAAAATGACTTTCAGCACCCTTTAACCTTGGCGAACCTTTTCGGCAGGTTCGCAACCCTGTCGAACCGCCAAAAATCCACTTGGCTCTCTTTTTCTCATCTTTCTTTTCTTCTTTTCTTTGGTTTTTGGCATTTCAGCACTTTTTGAAACTTGAGAACCACTTAGCTTTTGTCTCTTCCTTGTTCTCTTTTGTCTTCAATTCTTTCAAAAAAATTGGGAATCTTCGAACCTATTTGGCATTTTGACGAGTTCGCGAACCTGCAAACTCGCCGAAACCTTTGTCTCTTTTCTTTCTTTCGCCCTTCTTTACTTTCTTCTTCTTTCGGTGAATCGGTGATTCCTCAAACTCGTGAACCTTGCTAGCTTTCTCCTTTTCGGCGTTTCGGCAAGTTCGTGAACTTGCGAACTCGCCGAAAGCCACTTGCTTTCGCCTTTCATCTTCTTTGCACTTTGCCTTGCTTTGTCTTTCCTTGGCGCTCCCTCTTTCCTTCATACTTCACAATTTTGGTAGTTCGGCAAAAAGTCGAATCACCGACCTAGTTTGGTGGTTCGGCCTTTTGCCGAACTGCCAAAACTAAGGCTGAAACCCTTCTTTGATTGTTTCAGTAGGTTTGCAAACAAACAAACCCGCCGAAAGGCAATATTTACTTAGCAATTTTTCTAAGGAAGGAACACCCGAGACTTAGGATAAATATTAGGTCTTAGGGAATTTTTTGGATGGGGGCCCATTTAGAATATCTCAGATTGGGTATAAATGATGGGAAAAATGGGTAAACACAAACAAAGGGCACCTTATGGATTCATACGCAACTTATGCATGATTGGGAACTAGAAAACCTGGGTCCCAACAGCCCAAGCATGTTTTTGAGGTCAATTTGCCACCTGTTTTCATCTTAAGTGAAACTTTGCCTTGGCATTGCCACTGACAATTGCGCCACTTACCTTAAGGTTAAAACACCTACCATGCTTGGTGCTATTTATTGCCATGCTTTCACTGTCATTGCATGCTAATAATCTGCTCCATGTTTGAATCATTCTCTTCTTCTTCTTTCATATCCATGGAAAATATCAATCAGAAATCAATGTTTACTTGGAAAAGTGTAACCTCGAATCACCTTGCAAGAGTAGTTAGCTAAAATACCAGACCAAGAATAGATAAGATTTGGCAAACTGACTGGGAAGACCATCACTGAGCTTGACTTGACACACAATTAATGACAGAAAATAAACACTAAGTAGTACAAACATCAAATTTTATATGGGTACCAACAACAACTTCAACAAAGACAATATGACCAAGATATTCCACCTCCCTTGTACCAAAAGCTTAAAGAACACTTGGAGCACTTTGCAAATTACTGATTTTCTTATAGTAGTTGCAGGGTCTAATCCAAGTGTGTGAAATGTTCTTCCCATGTCTTGTTGTAGACAAGAATATCATTGAAAAAAACCAATATGAATTTTTGAAGGAATGGCCAAAAAATGTGGTTCATCAAACTCTAGAATGTGGATGGTACATTTGTGAGGCCAAATGGCATCACAAAAAAATCATAATGGCCCTAATGAGTATAGAAATTTGTCTTAGGGATATCTTCATCCCTCAAGCAAATATGATGGTAGCCTAAGTGTAAATTGAGCTTGGAGAAGAAACAAGCTCCATGCAACTCATCTAATAGTTCATCAATGACGGGGATAGGGAACTTGTCCTTAATAGTGAGTTTATGAGCTCGCGAAAGTCCACACACAATCACCATGTGTAATGTCCCCTTCTGGCAAGTCAAAATTTTCTCAACCTTGCACACAATTTCAACTTGTAAAAGAGAACATTAATGACCAATTCATCTTTATAATATCAACATATCTCAATTAGAGTTGACATTCACATGTAATTATCAATATCAAAGCTCATATACTTTCCATATTTCCTCTTAGGATTAGTAACCTTATAATCATAATTCAATATGCATTTCACATTTCCTCATATCTATTATATATATTCCATGGTTTACCTCAAGAGAGACATCCATGAGCCTGAACGTTAATCAAACCTATGCCACTCACCCAATATGAGAGGGCGCATTAAGGCGTTGGTACACAGACCCACTGCCGTAGACCAAAGGGTTTCACCACTTGGCTCAAGGGGCTTCACGCTATGCATCCGGCGATACTTACCCTCTTGAGAGTCACCTACCGTTAAGCCATTACTAATAACTAGGTCTACACAACCATAGGCCCAAGGGCTCCATGCTATACATCCGGCGATACTTCACCCTTGGCTCGGAGGGGCTTCATCGCTATACATCCAGCGATACTTCGCCAACTCGAGGGTCACCTAGGTGCTAGATCCTAACCGCTTTCCTCTAACCACCAATCTCATACTTATAGGGTGTGTAGGTGGATTAATGATGAGGCTTCTATTCTCATCCCGGGTATTCCATGATTATGAATTATGCTTATTAGAATTACCTTTACTATCTCATGATCCTCATGGATCATGAGATGGTACAATTAGATCATATTACTTATTTGCACTATCTCATGATTGCCTTTCACATCACTTGGCAATATCCAAGATGTTTCCTTATGGGAATAACATTCAAACATCTTATGCCTTAATATTCTTAGGCTATTCAATCATGATTATGAACATTTTTATATTACTAGGATTATGCAATTCCCATTCTATATTTCAGACTATTCTATATACTTATAACAGCATTTTTAGCTTATCTTTTCTATGATAATTTGTTCTAACATTCTAACTTTTCATTCTATGATATATAACTGTTATCAATCATTATATGTTTGCATTTCATTCTATTTCATATACATATTCATTTTGTGATAGCACTCTTATTCTATTTTATATACATATGCATTCTATTCTATCATTGCTCTAGACGTTATCATGCTATCTTTATCCAAATTATAAGCACTGTGTATTATGATCAGTTCGATGGAATATTCAGAACTTGAAGTGAGAATCATACCTTAGATGGTCGATTGCTTCTCAGATTGTACTTGCTGATAAAATTCTTATGCTGATCGAAATATCTGTGGTAGTGGATTATTCACAATCTGCTATGATTATTCACCAATGCTGAATGATATTCGATGGATACCAGTTATAATGAATGAGAAGTTGTTATGGTTATGACTGTTGATAGTATGTCTGAGATGAGGAAGTGATCGATGATAGGCAGATTGTATTTATTTGAAGCGAAGCTGTAATTCGATTACTTCTGCTGTGTGATCTTCATAAATGAGATATGAGAGTAACTGTATCATGCTTCGATGGTACGATGTGATCTGCTGTTTGAGAATTAGATTGTAATATGCTGATTTATATTGATGGATCTGTATATATATTAAGGCTTGCTGCGACTGAAATGTATTGTGTTGTGATGAATGAATGATGTAATGAGATGAGATCCCTTTGATGTTGATCGATCCTCCTTATGTACTGGCTTTCTCCATGAAGGATCGCAATTCTTCAAAAGAAGTCATTTCCCTTTGTAACCGCTGCTAATCCTTTATCTCTTAATCGGTGCTTAACTTTTGTCTTATCTCCCTTACATGACCGGCACTAGACTTGATTGGTTTGTCTTACATTCTCTTTTGTCCTTATTGGCTGACTAGGATATTTTGTCTTATCTGATTTAGCTTGATCGACCATCTATCATTTGTGATCGGCGCTCAATATACTTGTCATTAATAATTATTACTATTGATATTGCTTTTCTTGCTGACGCGGCCATGCATACGTGAGATCTTGATCATTTTTCTTTTTTTTTTGCGAATGATGCATTCTTCCTTCTCGTCGTCGATATAGTATGAAGACTTGACTTTCCTTGGCATTTGAGATTCACAAGGTTGCTGCCTTTTCTGTATATCATTTGCTGAGCACGGTTACATTATAACCGATCCATCCTTCATCACTGGTCTTTGCAAGATGTTATCAGATATACCATTGATGCATAGTGGGCAAAATCTGCCATGCTTCTATGTTAGTTTTCAGTGATCGATCATGATAATGCAAGTCAATCAACAGGGCTGCCTCGATGGTCTTCTTTGATTGATGAAGTTGGTCTTATCATCCCAATCTTTGATTGGAATGGGATAATCGATCTAATGTGGGACATGACACCATGAACCATGTTTCTTGCGAACTAGGAATACTAAAGAGGAATAAGAGCTAACACTCAACCAAATGACTGATATCAAACAACTCTCGGACATTCTTCTTAATTTAAGTTTTCTACATCTAGGGGTAGCAATATAGGCAAATGTTTGGTGGCCCACTACTCAGAATTAATTTGATTGCATGATCTTGTGAGCACTAAGGTGGTAATCCTTGAGGTATGGCAAATACCTATAAATAATTGTTGAGGAGTAACTACAAGTTCGAAGAGCCCATTGAATCAGCTGTTGTTGTCATTTGCACATCCAAAAACTCAGCCATGACTCCTTGAGACCCCTTTTTGAGTAGCTTTCCCATGCGATGTGAGTTAATAATTTGGATAGGTCCTATTGTCTCACCCCTTAGGGTACATTGTTGCCTACTAGCATAAATTGTTTCCATAGTTCAGATCCCGATGTATGAAGATACTAAGTGCCCAAAACTATGTCACACCTGCCTAACACAAGTGCAAACAAATCAGATTGAAGTGCAAACAAATCAGATTGTAGTGTGTAATCCCCCATTCGAATCTTGACATTCCAACATTTACTTTTACTAGCCAATTTGCCTCCATTGGTAATCTTCACCTCAAATTTGTTGCAAGGATACACACAAGTTACTTTCTTGGTCATTTGGGGATCAATGAAGTCATGAGTGTTGTCGGAATCAATGAGAATGGTTAAGCAATGCCCTTTGCAGTTGCCCAACACCTTCATCATTTTTTGTGTGGTAGTTACAACTAAGGCATGCATAGAAACTTTAGGAGTTGAATCGTCACTCAAAACCATCTCCTCAAGTTGTTCCTCAACTAGACTATTTTCTGAAACATCCAACACGTCAAATGAAGGAGGTACATCCACATCTAGGAGATAAAGTTTCTATTCAGTGCATTTATGCTCCAAAGTATATTTCTCATCACAATTGTAGCACAATCCCTTCACTCAGTGAGCAGCCATATCCTCATGTGTTGACCACTTTAAGGATGGTGGTCGAGCACCTAGATTTGGTGTGGGGCGATTGCCCTAATGTAGCGTGGATTGAAATGTCTATTGAGTGTTGACTTGCGGTGATGTATAGGGATGGCATTGGGTGGCAAATGTATCTTCAGCTAATTTAGCCAACCTAAAAGCTTCCATCAATCTGTCAAGCTTAAACATTTTGACCTTTACATAGATGTCTTCCTTTAGGCCACTGATAAAACAACTTTTGAAGAAATTGTTGTCAAGTCCACTTGTCCAATTTGCCAATTTCTCAAACTATGTCTAGTAGTCATGGGCCAAATGAGTTTGTTGTAATTTAGTTAATGTTCCTCTGAAATCCTTGTACTCACTCAGGCCAAAGCAGGTGAGGAAGTGCTCTCAAAATTGACTCCATGCGAGGAAATCAAAAGGTTTTTCCAACCATTGATGCAATTGGATAGTTTCATGTTCAAGGTGGAATGAAGCAATGGAGAGTTTTTGAGCCATTTGAATTTTGTATTGTTTTTTTCCCTGTCCTTAGCTAAGCATAGGTCTACTATTTACCATGAAAATGTTTTTTCTTATATTTAGAGGGATTCTAAAGATTACTTGTTGTTCTCATGTCTATAAAAATATGTTTTCTGTCTGCTTTATTTGCTTTCTACTATAGTTTTTAAGGACAAAGCTTATTTTGCTAAACTTGGTGTTGCACTGAGATGGGTGTTTATAAAGCCTAGAAGCTTCTCTTATTCTATAAAAGATACCTATGGTGCAAAACTGAGAACAGAGCAAAAAACATAGAGTGAGAGTGGTTTCGAATGCAGTGTAATTCATTTCAGTTTAATAGCAGATAGATTTTTAAGTGTTTGTTGTTCATATTTTCATCAGTGTGTGTTTGTAGATTATCATATTCAAGTCTGCTGTTTTGATTGAAGTTTCGATTTACAGTTAGGGTTAATTTTTTGAGTGTGCAATCTGCTTACCATGGTTTGAAATATTAACATTGCCATTTGGAAAGGTTGTTGACAAATGGAAAGCTTTCACCATCAAGAAGGATCGAAGCAATAGTGGTACTCAATGAAGAGGGAGCTGCCAGCCTTGTCATGTTCTCATGTTGAGGGTGGATAGACCCCACCTCAGACCTTATACTTTAAAAGTGACTTAAGTGAAAGTTAATTTTAGGGTTTTGACTTTTTAAGAAGTGACTTAAATAACTTAAGTCATTTTTAGGGTTTTGACCCTTACGTTTTAAAAATGACTTGAGTTCACTTAAGTCACTTCAGGGTTTCTTTTGATTGTAAAGTAGTTACAAGGTGGCTATAAAGTAGTTATGCTTATAAGTACCTCTCCAAGCTATAAAGAGAGTGACCTCTCATTTGTAATGACATTTTGGACCACTAACACAAGAGCTAAGAATTGTAAATCTTTATCATGAAAGGGATAACCTTTCACGAAATGAATAAGAACACCTGAAGGTTTTATGCCCTAAGGGATTGATTTCTTTCCCCTTGATCTTGCAAATTCTCTACACTATCTCTCTCAGGTCAAGTTGGTTTGTTGGTTGGCCTAAAGACCATCTTCCTCCACGGTTTTCTACATCGTTCTTGGTGAAATGTTATTGAATGCATGTCAACTTCTTAGATGGAACTTTATCACTATTCCACCGAAAGTGTTGATTTCTTTTTACATTTATTTCAGTTTATATCTGTTTAAAATGATTAAATCTTTCATTTGTGTAAATATGTACAAAATCCGTAAATATCCTCATTGTACATTGTTCACAGATAATTATTAAAGGGTACTTCCCTTGCCAATAGAGGAGGGACTTAAGCCATGCTAGCTCTGCTTCTAACCAATTTTCCTTGAGAAATCTTAGAGAATAACACTATCTTTATTATTCAAATCTGTAAGTCTATGGATTTGGACTATTTGCAAAAGTGTACCAAAAAACAAGCCTTACCTATTCTAATACAGTGAATCACTAACCCATATAACCATACAATACTAAACAGAGAAACCTAAGCAGAAAGCAAAGAAATTCCAACACTCATAGCTTCTAACAGGCCCTTGAAGCCTCTTATGTTTCTCATCCACTAGGTGTTTCCACATTAATCCAGGAATGCCTAAATTTCCAAAATTCTTCAAAGTTTCTCTTATTACAGTTACTGTAAAAGAAAAAGTGAGCGCACTACGGGTCTTCTCAAAATTAAAAGGGAAATGTGCCCTAAGCCCGGTAACGGTATTACCGAATATATGAACGAATTGAATGCAGCAAACCCTCAGAAATGTAAGTACAGAGAAAGATAAAAATAAGAAATAGAAAAAAATGAAGTTGATACCCGAAAAAAGCAGGGACGTCTTCATAAAACGGATCCCGAACAATGGTGTCCATGATATCAAACAGAAAAACAGGTAACTTTCTTTCCTTCGACATTATTGTCTCAGTTAAAGTTGACGAAAACGTTAATTTGTGTGGTGAAGAAAGCTGAAAATTGTGAATCCTGAGGGATGAGATTTTGGGCATTGATTGAAAACTCTGGCATGAGAATGCGAAAAGCCCCGGGATAGCCTGTGTAAGCATCATCTTTGCCATTAGTTGGACAAATTCTGAAGAGTATTTGGGACAAAAAAAAATTATTTTTTTTTTCTTTTTTCGCAATCCTTTAGATTTTCGTTTATTGCGATTCGCGAAGGTATAATTAGGCTATAATGCATCCATTTTAGTAAATTAGTTATTTCGATGGATGAGTTGTGGCAATTGGTTTAGGCTGTTCTGATGGTGTTGTGTTCCCGGGATGACGTTTTCTAGTTTGTGGCTTCACCTGCTTATTAACTCTACTAGCTCTGTTAAATTTAAAGAGTCAATATAAAAAAATAATAATGATGAATCACCAATACTTCAGGCTCTATATGTCTCGAATATGTGACTAATCATGTATTTTATTTGTTGAATATTGAGGATTTTCAAGAGTAAGGGAGAACATTTAGTACATAATCATCTTTTAGCATTTATTAGTAAGAGCTAATTAGGGTATAGCATTTAAAACATAATTATATTTATTTATTCATAGGAGCAACAATAAATATTTATTGTTTAGCCTTTAAAATAGTTAATGTTTTTAAACTACATGAAGCATCAAACCACATAAGATAACATACAAGTCCAGTTGAACAGGGCATAACAAACAAAGAACAATAGTATAATGGTTGTTTTCGGAATGGTTATCAAGTCATAACAAGATGAAAATTGCCTTTGATAGCCAGTATCCTGTAACATCTCTCTTTAACCTTCCTTAGTTGCAAGTGCAGAATTAGCAACCTCCTCCAATACCTTGCAAGAAAAATTCTCCAAATGGTATGGGTAAAGCAAGCAACAGTAGCAATCCTCTTTATCCCAATTGTTGCAAGTGCCCACACAGTTGTTGTGAGTGGTGACCAAGATGATCGTACGCCTCTAATCTATGCAAACTCTTAGAAGCTAAGGATGCTCTATTGGAAATATGTGAACCTCTACTTCCTGCTGAAAATTGTATTGCTATAAGTGAACTTGCAACTAAGCATCCAATAGTTGTAAGTGAACTTACAGCGAAACAACTTGTATCTTTATAAATGGTTGAACTGTAGTCATTTAAAGTTACTAGCATTCTGGAGAGTCCTAACATAAATATGTAACCCTTCAAAAATCTGAAGTTGTGTATGAATGTTGTGTATGGTTCCTTCCTACTCAACATTAGTCCTCATATGATCTTAAAGGACAATGGAGAGGCTGGGAATTTGGAGAGATAAATTAAGCAAACTATTTGAATTTCAATTTGAAGAGGATAGGTAGTGCGGGAGAAAATAGGCATGTAGTGAAACTTCCTAAGGAACTTGAGGATCACCTCTCTGTTGGTGTGAGTGAGGACATTGTGAAAGCTAGAGAGTCCTAGAAGCGCAGATTTCCGTGACCAAACTTGCAAGAAGAGAGCGGTAAGTGAGGAGAAAATGGAGAGCCACAAATTGTGAGCATGAGGACATAACCAAAATGTGTGTTTAATAGATTTTTCTTTGGCACAAAAGGGACAAGACATGGAGGTGAAGGAATTTGAGGCAATTGTCAATAGTAAGTTTGGCATGAAAGACTTTCCATGCCATAAGTTCACATTGAGCATCAATTTTGGACTTCTAGATTCAAAAACTAAGTTTATTCCACTTTGACCAGTTGAACTTACAATTCCATTTAGCATTAAGGTGGGGTGAAAGGGTGATTAAAGGAAGGAGCTACCTCTAGACCACTTTAAGGGGGGAGAACCGAATGTTGTGGGTATTAGACCATCTCCAATCTTTCAAAAAGTTAACGCATTGACAATTCAATGATAGCAAACTGGAGAGGTCGAGGGGAATGTTGAATTTTGAGGATTGATTGCTTGTCAGAAGGGGACGGATTATATTAGGCTTTGAGATGTTGCCAAGATTTCTAGCTAAAGCTAGTTGAGTCCCACAAATCTTAGAACACTTCGATTCATTTTTTTTTAAGTGCTTACCTATAAAGCTCTTTATGATACCCATGGGTTTACCATCCTATTGGCAGACATTGATGGCTCGTTCGAACCAGAAGCAATCATCAATCGACGGATACTGAGTGAGCGGGGGTGGGTGTTAGAAGAAGAGGCAAAACTTAAACCATGACTAAGAGATTGGTCATACCAAGTCAATTTCTTCATGGTGGTTTGCTAGGCCTTCCAAATGGTGTTAAAGGGGACAAACTCATGAATTTTTTAAAAAGGAACAAGAAGAAATTTGTCCCACAACTTGACCATGACCCAAGGGTGTCCAACAAAGGCAAATTAGATGTAGAATTAGACCAGATATTTCCAAGGAGAAATTCCTCTCCAACACCTCACAATCAATTTAGTTCTAAGGCAGATAACTTGAGTAAAAGGATTAATAATTCCCAACCCCCCTTATCTGTTGGTTAAATACAATGCAACCAAGATGTAGATGGCAAGTCTTTCTCGTTGTCTCATTTGGTCCAAACAAAGCTCTTAATCAGTTAAGTCAATTAGTTGTAGCAAGTTTTAGAGGGCAACCAATAGGATGAGATATACACATGGTGTACCAGAAGAATTTTGTTGGCAACCTAGATGTAGCTAGTCATGGATAAAAATTGATTGGTCCAATTCATAAATTTACCTTTTTATTTTAGTCATGAACCAATTCCATATATCTTTAAGGGACACTCCAATGTCGAAGGAGATGATGTAAGATCCCCAACCAGATCAGCCCTAAAATTTCTGATTTTTATTTTGTCAAACCCTAGGCATGAAGTTTGATTTTTTGTTTTCGAATTGTAAGTGGTTTTGGACAGCAAATATATGTATGTCAATTGCTCAAATATACATGTCATTCATGAACCTTTGTGAAGATAACATCAACCATATATTCTACCACATAATATGACCATTGTAATGCAAACAAAATGACATAAAGTTCTGATTTTTGAATGATTAACTACTGCTACAAATCATATTACTTGGAATTGAAATTACATCAAGTTTTAAGGCTCAAACATGCCCGAAGATAACTCAGATCTCTGTTGTTACAAAATCATACCTTTACATTGATAAACAAAGGTGTATACATATCAAAATGGAGAATGGTGTCTTCACTTCAAACCCTAGATGGGTGAACTGGTTTGGCACTTGATCATACACCCATGAGACACAAAATGATCCACGAGTCCTCAAATCCTCCAAGATAGGTGGTGACCCCTCGTAGATGGAAATTGGCATGCAAATGGATGGGCAGCAGCTAGGGTTTGCCTTCAAATGCTTCACAATCATGAAATTGCCTCCCTAGGAGATGGTGCTCACCCTAGGGTAAAACCCTAGCAATAACCTTCAATCAAATTCTTCAAAATATGGCACTCCAATCTAATGTAAATTCTCAATATAATCTCTCAATCTTCAAATTTGTATTTGGCCACAAATCTCACAATTTTTGCCCTAGGTCTTCTCCTCTCCAATCTGCAGAAATAGATATGTCTTTGAAGCTTAATCCTCTCCTCCGAATAACCAATGAAGTGCAAATGTGAATTCCACATAAATTCACCTCAAGATGGAATTGGGTTTTCGTCCAATCCACCAATATTCCTAAGGGTTTTCATCCTTGGAATATATTAAACTAAAGTTGCAGCCACAAGAGAAAATCTCCAATGCAAATGACAAGATATGAATGACTAAAATGACTTTCTTTTTCCTCCTTTTATAGCCACCAACAAAACCTCCACCTTGGCCAACCTCCTTTTTTGGCCGACCTCCTTTTGACAAATCACTTTAATTTTTTTTTTCTATCAGTTGACTCACTTTTATAATTAAGTCATTTTATAGGTCCAACTTAATTAATTAAATATAAATAATCCAAAATTGACTTAGGATTACTTAGTATTTAATTAATTAGATTATTCCCTTCCGACTCCTGACTTAGCCTACAAGAATAAAATAGGCTACCTGACTTTGTTGGGTGATCACTCAGAAAAAAGGGACATTACATTCCTCCCTTCCTGGAATTGCTTGCCCTCGAGCAATTTTTGTTACGACATAAAATGTGTACACTAGCATTTTACACTTAGTTTAGCACCTGGGTGGACCTAAAATGTTTGCACTTGTTAGTCAGGACCTATTTTAACACCTTTTTGAACATTAAATGATTAATTCTTAATCCCGATGATAAAACTTGACAAAATAACTATGAGACCGACCTGAGAACACCTTAAGTGACTTGTGCTGGGATTTTTGGGCTAAAGGACAAGGGTCCCCAAGCTCCCTGGTTCCCCATTTAGTCTTGACCTATTTTATAGGAATGTCAACTTAAGGCATCTTAAGTGTTTCCTCTTGTTGGCCTTATTTGGTTTTATTCATCATTTGTGAGCGGGAATGCATATAAAATCAAGTTAGTTTATTCATTTGAATACACTTAAGATATCTCTAACTTCTTGAAGGATTGTTGCACTCTTTTTTCTTCTCTACTCTTCTCTAAAGCTCTCTATGGTGGATTATTGTTGTAGCACTAACTTATTGTAGGTCTTGTGAAGATCTTTTTACTTCTTTGGGCTACACCAACTTCTTGAGTCAAGTTGTGATGCCACATCAAGCATGCTATGGTTTCCATGCTCATGGTGACTTCTTTCCTTCATGCTTCATTCTAGCATTCCATTCTATTCTACTTCAAATTTGCCTCTGCCCTCCTAGGGCACACTCCTTATCTATCATCTTTGCTATTGTGGAGGTGGAAACACCATTCATGGAGCTTGACTTAAGTAAGCTCCTAAATAGCACCCAACCATTTTTCTTCTTGTGTGTGTGCAGGTCGTATCTGGAGGAATTTGTAGAAACTAAGCTACAGGAGGCAAGAACACAAGAAGGCAAAGACATTGGAATTATCATAGTCTGCAAACCCTAATCAGGGTCTAGGTCTCCCAACCACCGTATTCATTGGCATTTATGCTCCCAGATCCATGTTCTAAATTATCCCTTGATCTCTTTTGTTCATTTAGTTTCTGGGTTTCTACTTCTGACAGTCTATTTTACTCTAATCTTTGTCAATAAGGGTTTCTTGCCTCACCCTGGTTTGATTTGATTGGATTTGGTTAATTCTTCTCTATATAACAAAGGGACAAAGCTCATTTAGTGTGTCTCTCCTTCAAGGGTAGAAGCCAAGCTCGGCTTGTGTCCTAATGTTGGATAGAAGAGGGTTTGACCTAGTTTGATCTATTGAGCTAGTCTCTCTTTTATATCTAACATTTTCGTGAACTCGTCATTTCTTGCACTTTGGCATCCTTATTTCTTCAGATCTGAGTTATTTTATGCCTTAGATCTGATTATATTCCATTCATTCATCATTTGGCATACTTTCATAGATTAATTTTACATTGTTTCATTGTTAGGGTTTGAAAAAACCTTGCATTTCTAGGAAATCTAGCTAATCTTCAACCTAGGGTTTGTAGGTTAGTGTGTTGTTTCAAATATTGTTGCATTATTGGGTTGATTAAAGGGATTTAATTTGTTGTACCTTATTATCCTTTCTTTTTTATAACATTCTTGCATTCTTGCACTTGAAATTTGGAAAATAAGCATTTCATTTTAGATCTTGAAAAAAGCATATTTTGTTACCTTGTTTGCATTACATAAGGTTAGATCATCATAGTATGAATTAAATTTTCTGATTTTTCATCACATATGAATGATATTACATTATTTAATCATTTCATGGTGTTGCATCTTGCATTTAAAGCTCTTATTTTCTAGGGTTTTGTCAAAAAAAGTTGTATTTTTGGAAAACCTAGTCAAATTCAAAACCTAGGGTTTGTAATTAAGATCTTGTTTCAAATTTTGCAGCAATCATTTACATTGCAAATCTGATCTTTCATTATTGTAGCATGTCATAAATATCATTTGTGTTCAAAAAGAATTCTTGCATCAAAAAATTATGGTTTAGGAAGTAAGCATTTAAGATCTGGGGTTTTGATAACAAACCCTAGCTAGTCTTACATTTAGTGCATCTTTATCAAAGCAAAGTTCTATAAATATTTGTTTCATTTAAGTGGATAAATTATTTGGGCACTTCTGTTGCACATACTATACATCCTACATTTGTAAGACTTAGTTGTTGTGGTTACCAAGAATATCACATTTTTGGAAGGCCCCGCTTCTCTTGCACTTGTAGGTCTTTGAATTGTAATCTTACTTTGATATTGGTTATACTTGATTAATGAATTGTACATTTCTGATCCATATCATATTTTCATTTCATTATGGCCTCTTCTTGTTATTCCTCTTTGGAATCTTTACATGCATATATCATAGATTTTGAAAAAAATTATAAATTCATTAATATGCATCATTATGTCTTAAATCACATAGCTTCCTTGTATGATATTAACATTTATAAATGTTCTATATATGATATCCATTGGTATATATCTGATTTTGATATCTTCATAACTCTCATGGGTATGTATCCTTCGATATTAGAGGACTTTACTAATTTCATCTCTATGAATTGTCATGAGAAAGATGATTGTGATAGTTCTTCTTCTACTGCTGCTACA
Source organism: Cunninghamia lanceolata (assembly GCA_027924645.1). NCBI lineage: Eukaryota > Viridiplantae > Streptophyta > Pinopsida > Cupressales > Cupressaceae > Cunninghamia > Cunninghamia lanceolata. Next base: position 1,595,170 of record BSBN01001256.1, read on the forward strand.
AGTCATGATAATTCCATGTCTATTCCCATGGATGTACTCTCTAATACATGTGATGGTGACCTAGCTTTGTCTATTTCACCCTATGATTTAGATCCCTCTCCTAAAAAATTTCCCACTTGTAAGGATATTTTGGCATAAGAGGATGAGATCATTGACACATTCCTTAACATCACTCTACCCTCTCTTCATTCCAATGCTCTCCCTTCAAAATATGAAGCATTAGTGGATGAAGAGATTTCTCTCACAAAGGATCCCCCATGGGTAGATAGTGGGCATTCATTTCATCATCTTAAATCTTTTATTTCTACCATAGTTCATGAGCTTTCGATGGCTCATCCTATGGATCTTCCACCTTTGGTTGAATGTTCAAGTACCATAGATATCACTAAGGATGTGAAGACCCTTGATCTTACTCCTTTGATTGAAAGTTCAAGTACCTTGGATATCACTAAGGATGTGAAGACCCTTGGTATTTCTCCTTTGGTTGCATGTTCAAACCCCTTGGACATCACCGAAGATACAATCATCAACAATTTTCTTAACAACACTTTACCCTCCCTTCATTCCAATGCTCTCCCTTCAAAAGATGAAGCATTATTGGATAAAGAGTGGTCTCTCACATTAAATCCCTCGAGGATGGATGTTGAGCTTACTCAAAAGGAAAACAATGTCAATTTAATCATCATTAATAGACGTATTCTGCCCACTAAGGGGATAGTGAATAAATGTATTAATGTTCCTAAAATCATTGTGCATGAGGCACCTAATCCGCCTCCTTTCTCTAAATCGATGATTATGGTTCGAGGTGTCTCAACACCACCTCAACCCCCAGGTTACTTCTTCAATATTGCAAAACAAATTACTCAAAGGGATCAAGGTGTTCAAAGTGTGTTGCAACAATCTCATTGTGATGCAGTTGCTCATGCATACAACACTCATAATAATAAGCAAAGTAAGAAAGCACCGCATGTGCCCATTTCTCTTCCACCTTCTCAACCTATTCTTCCTCAAGCACCTCGTCAACCTACTCATATTGGTAGAGATTATGATCTTGTTAAACAACTCCGAGCTACTCCAACAAATATCTCTCTATGGAAGTTGATACAAACATCACCTACATACCACAGAATGCTCTAATAAGCTTTACAAAAGGTGATTATTCCACCTACTATTCAATTGAATGATGTAGCAGCTCTGTTAGATTATATGCATGTGATAAAATTAGATTTTATTTTTCAACATCATGAATTACCCCCCATAGAAGTTCAAAACCAAAATGAGCCTCTTATGATATTCATCTTCTTCAATAATATGAGAGTTAGACGTACCATGATTGATGGTGGATCAGGTCTTAACATTTGTGCCATAGACTTGTTACATAAAATCAATGATGATACCCCTCTCATTAAACCAGATAAACTTAACATTTGTGGCTTTGATAATGTTGGTAGGCAATCATTAGGTAATATTACCTTACCTCTTAGGGTTGGTCTTGTGACATTGTCTACCCTTATCCATGTCATGCCTAATTATCTTTCATACAATCTTCTTCTTGGTAGACCGTGGAGTCATGCCATGGGGGCAGTTCCATCTACCCTTCATTATTCAGTAAAGTTCATTTTTGAAAACAAATTACATACGATTGGAGTCAATCTGATTCCAGAAAGTTGCTTGCAAATGGAAGCAAGATATCAAATACCTCTAACTAATTTGATCCCTTCAAAAAAAGCCAAACCACTATCCTCCGCTGCTAACAACAGTGTTGGTCAGGATATTGTTGGTCCTTCGAATGTGTTTTTTGGTGATGATTGGGGTTTGTTAGATTTTACACCCTCCTTCACGGGTGAATATAAAATCTCACCCTCATACGCAAAAACCTCGAAGGTAAATGAAATTTCTTCAACATAATCTCATACTCCTACAAAGTTTAAACTCAAGATTAATGATGATGGAACTGTTATCACCTGAAATTGCACCCTTTTGTTGGATCTTTGACAATTCCAACAATTTTAGAGTAACATGGGATTTGTCTCAAGGTGTGGGACCTTTGCAGTTGAGACCAAACCTCCAGAGAAGGCTAGCTCCTTTTTTTTAGCTTAAGGCTCAGAGAATTAAACTAAACCTATGCTAATAATCACCAAAAAAAAAGGGAGAGAAGGAGACTAAAAAATAAAAGGGAGGTGATGCACCAAGATTTAGTGTGTTTAACTGGAACTAACATAACACAACTTTATCAGACACTTGAATTAGAAATTTGTAACAACAAGAGGGACCATTTTGTCTACAAAATAATCTTATAGGTTTCAAGTAAGCACAGAACAAAAGCATAAGAGAGGAAAAATATCAGTGATTGTATTGATCATGAAGGCTAAATAGCCATTACAAAGGGAAGATAATATGTTATAGAAGAGTAGACACAGAATAACCATGTACAATCATTAGTGAACAATCAACTAGAGACATCAAAGGCTCAAAAAAGAGCACAATGTATCACATCCAGCTAGTTCTCTAGGTGCATTACAAGGTCTAGAAAATAACAAATAATTTGCCCAACATAACAACCCAGAAGAATAACTAACCAACCCAAAATACATCTTTGAATCATGCATATATAGCTTTTACAATCGCATTGTAGCAGCCATGGACATGGAATGAGAAGTCAACAAGAAACAATCGTCGCCCATGTTGCAATAACTTCATTTTGTGTCCTTAGAGCGTGCATACATGGCTCTGCCCATGAAATCTACTAAAGAAGAGTGTTAGCCCATGCCATGAGTACAAGAAATTCAATGTAAAGGGACAAAAGTAGCATGGGAAAGCGAGAAATCTATCTCCCACAAGAAATCAGGCTCTAAAGAAGCATTAATGGCGACCAAGAGGGTCACTAAGCAATCCCGTCATGTTTGGAACTGTGGAAAATAGCCTTTGAAGGCAAAAAGGTTGGGCTCTGACATATCGGACTTCCTCTAATCAGTCTTCCATCAATCGGGCCTTTAGAGAGGTGAAGGAGGAAACCTTAGCCTCCAAAATTTGAGAGAAGAGAAAATCATTGGGCTTCAGGGGTCGGGCCTTCACCGTTACGTCTTTCGCTGATCATAGGAAGAAGAAATCGACCTCTGCTTCCTCAACACTTAGCCAATTTCATGAAATCAGTGGAGATCAGGCTTCAGGCCTTCTACCTTATGCCTTCCTAGAGAAGGAAGAAGAGAGAACGTTCGAGCTTTGTGAGATTGAAGACTTAACTGCTTTTGCAAAGGTTCGGTGGAGTTCGGGGTTCGGGACTTTGGCTTTCCTCCTTCTAAAAGAAGGAAGAAGGAAGAAGGAAAGACTGAAGTCCAACTTCCAAAACCACTTAGAAATATTTTGAATGAAGAGAAGTGGAACTCAAGTCCCAAACCTTCCTTCCCGAGGATGATGTCACTTCCACCTGGCAGCTTTCCGTGGTTCTGTAATCACTTTTTGCCTTAATAAAATAATCCCTATGGAATAGCAGAAACAAACCAGAACATGCCACATTGACTAACATCATTAGGATATGGATATTTTGATAGGATATGGATATTTGTAATTGTAATTTAATGTCCATGTCAAAATATCCTGATGAAGCTTGAAACTCCGAAGTCTGACACACTTAGAGTTTTTACTTGTTGGGCTTTGGCAAGTGGGCCTCCAGCCTTCAGTCTTCCAAAAGAGAACATGGAAGAGAGAAACCTTGAAGTTCAGCGCCCGAAGCACTTAGGCGAATTTTATCTTGTACAAAGCTAAGTTCAGAGCTGATTGGGATAACATGGCGAAAGGAAGAACTCTAAACTCTGGAACTCCGAAAGGGAAAAAAACACAAGGAAAACTTAGGATTTTTGGGACTTAGCCATTTTGGGTGGTTTTCTCTTGTATTTCAAAGGGTGAAAATACTAGGATTTCATGAATCCTTAGGCTATTTGGCAAGAAGGCAAAATAGGGTAACATTTTGGCAACTATGCAAGGGTGTTTGCCTACTGAACACTGGGGTCCAAAGGCCTTATCAATCCATTGGGCATAGAGTCAAAGGGTACAACAACAAAAATGGGTGTTGGCTAGACCAACACAAAATAGAATAGTGCCTTTGAGAAACAAGACAAGGCAAAACAAACAAGGCAATCAATCTCCTAATGAGAATGATGCCTGTGCAAAAGCACTTATTGAAAGGAAACACCTATCATATTTACAAAATCCCACAACCATGCTAAAAGCAAGGTTTGAGATGAATCCCATTGACCGGGATTGGCAGAACCTCTCCATTTAACTTGGAAAGTTGAAATGTGTTGGCCTGTTTGCAGATGGTAATAATGTAAGGGCCACTCCATGTGGCATCAAATTTTGAATGTCTCCCAGCTTTGGCTTTATCTATATCCCATTTCAACACCAAATCTCCATCACTGAATGTTTTCTCAGTTGATTTTCTATCAAACTTGTTCTTTTTATTTGATCTTGGTGGGCCTCAAGAGTCTTCATAGCAACATCTCTTTTTTCTTCAAGCTCCATCAGCTCAACCAACTTGATTGTTATGGCATCATTTTCTAGTAGCTCTGACTGTTGGGCTAGCTCAAGGGAAGGCAACTCCGATGATACTGGAAGCCTTTCTTCCTTTCCATAAATAAGCATGAAAGGAGAATTTCCTATGGCCCTCTTGGGAGTGATTCTATCAACCCAGAGAGTTGTCATTAACTTGGAATGCCAAGTTATTTGATTATCATCCACTATCTTCTTGATGATCTTGATCAGGTTTTTGTTTGTGGACTCAGCCATGCCATTTCCTTGGGGGTAATAATTAGATGATGTTTTCAAATAAATTCCATAGTTCAGTGCCCATTCACTGATTTTTGTGCCTACAAAGGTTTTGGCATTGTCAGAAATAATGGTGAATGGAACACCAAACCTGGTAACTATCCACTCAAGGAAATCCAAAATGGAGGCCTTTGTAGCATCCTTTAATGCAACTACCTTTGTCCACCTTGTAAAATAATTTGTGGTTGCTAAAATCCATTTGTGGCTAGCACTGGAAGGTAGATTAATCACCCCAATGAAGTCCAAACCCCATTGGGAAAATGGTTGATCAGTCTAAATTGGATGCAAGGGAAGAGCAACCAATCTTTGTTTAACTATAAAGAATGCACATTCTTTGCAGCCTCTTACCCATCTATGGGCATCTATGAATAAATTGCTCCAGTAATAACCAGCCCTCATGATCTTGATGATAGTTTTTCTTGGAGAATAATGGCCACCAGCAGGGCCATTATGAAATCCTTCTAGCATCTTAGAAGTCTAATCTTGTGTAATACATCTAAGAAGAACCCCATTGATGTATTTTTTAAACAAGACACCATCAACAAGAACAAAAGGGATGGATTGGAGCTGGAAATACCTTCTTCTAGCCTGATCCAATCCCTTTGGGCATCTATCTGACTATAGAAATGTGATCATGTCATAATAATAGTCAGTTGGAGTGTGGGAATCAGCTGGTTGTGCCTTCCCTTGGACATATACAACACCGTTTATTACCCTAGGGTCTGCTTCCATTTGCTCACACAGGCCTTTGCCTTACACTAACTTGGTGATAGTGATGTTTACATCATACTCCATCACCTTTGTGATCCACCCATCCCTTGTTTCATTGGTATCTTTGCTTAAAAGGAATTCCTTAATGCCAGGGTGGTTCACCATCAACTGTATTTTATTGTTTGAAAGCATATGCCTAAATTTTTTTAGCGCTCTCACTACAACAAATACCTGCTTCTCAACAAAATCATACCTTATTTCATATTCTTTGAGAGGTTGGATGAAGAAAGCAATTGGCTATTCCAGTTTCTCTTCAATCTATTACGTTAAAATTACTGATATGCCCTCCTTGCCTCCAAAGGCATAAAGGATAAAATCCTTTTCATAATTGGGGCTTATCGGCATGGGAGCTTGTGCCATGGCCTGCTTGACATCTTCAAAACTGTCCCTACCTTCTTTTGACCATGTGAAGGCGGCGTTCTTCTTGAGCATGGCTATGAGGGGTTTTTCTATTGAAGCAAAATTTGGTATAAATCTCCTCACAAAGTTGATCTTTCTCAGAAAACTCTATAGGTCTTTCTTGTGATTGGGAAGAGGAAGAGCTAAGATGACATTGGTTCTTTCTAGATCAATGGCCAATCCTTCCTTTGAAACTACGTTCCCTAACAATTTTCCATCTGGGACATCAAATACACATTTTTCAGATTCAATGATATTCCATATTCTCTGCATCTCTCAAAGACTTTCCTCAAATGACCCAGGTGGTCAGCTGCATGCTTGGACTATACAGTCAAGTCATCAAGATACGCTAAAATAATATCATTGATCAGGCCTTGAAGGCCAAATCCATTGCTCATTGGAAATTTGCCCCAGAATTGGTCAACCCAAATGGCATTTTTTGATAAGCCAAAGTACCCCATTTGGTGGTAAAGGTTGTTTTGTACTGATCTGATTCTTTTACAAGAATCTGTTTATAGCTTGAGTAGCCATCCAAGAGTGAAAATCATTCATCTCCTACCATTGTTTGGAGAATTTGCTCCATGGAGGGGAGTGGATAATGGTCTTTAAGGGAGGCATTATTCAGGTCCCTAAAGTCCACACACAATCCGATTTCCCCATTCTTCTTCCTAACTAGAACAAGGTTAGCTACCCAAGAGGAATGCTTAATGGGATAAATGATTTTAGCCTCTATGAGTTTGGATATATCTCTTCTCATTAATGGCTCTATTTTGGGGTTGACAGGTTGTTGTTTCTGGCGGATAGGCTTTGCATTGGAGTCTAGGTCAATGGTATGATGGATTAAACCAGGATCAAAGCATTTCAGATTCTTATAATCCCAAGCTATTAAATCATCAAATTCATTACAAAGTTTAATAAAACCTTGCCTCTCAGCTTGATCACATACCTTATCATGTTTTAGAAATCTGCTCTGTGCAATCTCCACCTCTTCATAGTCCTCTTTTTTGATCATCATATTCATTTTCTCTTTCTTAGGTTGATCTTCAACACCAAGTATGCTCTCTAGAGTGATCGATCCTCTAGGCAACTTATTGGTCTTTAGCTGGATCACCTGATCACCATATTGCTCTTGTAATATTGATTGATTTTTGGCAACAAACTCTGCCTCATCTTGCAAGAAATCCACAATTTGCTGGTCACTTTCAAACACTTGCTAGCTTATCACATTGTTAGGCATAGCAGTTCTGACAACAATCCTTACATGTTGATATAAATTTTGTTTTACATTTTGAGGATTGTCAAACTGGGCACCAACTATAGCCAGTCTATCAGCATCTTTGTTTTTCTATCTGGGCACTACTTGAATATTGAAGGCATCAAAGTCTTCAATAAGGTCCTAGACTTTGTGCTTATATGACTTGAGCAAGTCATTCTTTGAGGCACTTTGTGATCTGATTTCGTGGACAACAAGTTCATTGTCACCAAATGCTTGTAAAACTTGTATTCCTCTCTTTTGTGCCAGTTGTATACCTTGAATTAAGGCTTCATACTCAACCACATTGTTAGTACAACTAAACTGTAATCTGAATGCAGAGAAATAACTTTCCTTTGGGGTGAAATTAACACAACCCCAACATCTGCTCCATTTTTTCTTCTAGAGCCATCAAAATACATCTGCCATATCCCTTCTAGATCTAATGTTGCCTTTTGAAGATTAGGGATGGTGGCATCCTCTTCATGGATACAATAAGTACCCAGTCCTGTTTCCTCTATATGGTCAGGAGTGTCAAACTGAAAATAGTTTTCCCACTCATCAAGCAGTATATCAGGTATTTCCTCCACTGGTGTCATAGCCTCATGCCTATTGTTGTCATCCTCTTCCAACTCGTGGATTGTGCAATTCATGTCCAAGGGGATGGGTGTATAAGGGTCTATATGATCATTAGCAATAGGCTCTGCCTTAATGGTCAACTTAGTGCCATATCTAGTTTTGAACAACATGTGGGACCAATCAGAAGATAAATACCCACCTATTTTAGCAGTGAAACCCCTAGATAAGCATATGCCAAAGTATGCAGGAAGGTCTATGACTGAGATATCTTGAGAAACAAAGTAGCCAGGGCATGCATGCAAAGTGAGCTTTAAATCTTTAATAACACTTATCATCTTAACAACAATACCATCTAATTGTACTACCCTCTTATTCACATGCTCATACTCAATGCCTAACCTATCAGCTATGTTTTTGGGCATAACATAGGTACAGGCCCCAGAGTCTATCATGCAATTGTGTAGTAATTTATCACCAATGATTAGGGAAACTTAGAATGGAGGGGGCTTACTAGTTTTGCTTATGCTCATTTCCTCCTTGGGTTTGCATAGGCTTGCTGGGGTGGTTGTTCTTTCTTTTGTTGTCTTCACAACAGGTTGGTTGAAGCTTTTCAAAGCTTCCTTTAGGATCAACAAAGTATCCCACATAGTGACACTTATGTTGGTCTTCTTCATCTAATCAACTATGCTAAAGGGAATTTGACCAACCTTTTGGGACACCTTTTATGACCACGATGTCAACTTTTGACTATTGATCAATCTGGCGTTGTTGTTTTGGCACTAAATTTGCCTTACCAATAGTATGTTATGCTTGTTTTGAAGGAGTCTTGGCTACTACCCCTTCATTTGTAGTCGTTTGAGATGCCTAGGAAGAAGATGCTTGCCCAACTACAGGTACTAATGCATCCTTAATGGCTCTTCTTTTGGCCCTTATGTTGTGTGCTATTGGACTTGCACCTTGATTGATACCACATAAATCATCCCGTGTCCAATTTATCAAAGTAGAATTATTTTGTATTTTTTCATTCCCTCCCACCATCTCTTGGCTGGAACTAACTTGTTGCTCTGAATTCATTGGTTGGCTTTGCACTATCAAAGCCTAACTAAATTGTCCACTTTGGCACAAGTTTTGATCATGTGGCTGATTGCATGGATAACACTAGTCGTTATCCTGAGCCGAATTGTTCTGTATGGGCACAAGAGGCCCGGATGTACTAGCAGCATTAGCGTGTACAACATTCAATGGTTTGATGTAACTAGGTTGATTTGGCCTCAGCACATTACCCTGATATGGTGGTTTGTTTTGCTGATAATTCTGATTGAATGACTAATATGGCCTATTAGGTTATGTCAGCTATCTTCTTGCCAACACCAATTCATTGCTCAATTTTCTGATTAGAGTATCTTTCTCATCCTCTTTCTCAATTACAGGTGTAATTAGAGGATTAGCAGAGCTAACTATGGTAGGAATTGGGACCACAATAGGCTGAATAACAGGGGCCTCTAGGAATAAATGCATTGGTGGCCTTGGAGCAATTTTCCCAACTTAAATTAGGCAGTTTTCTGCTCTTATATCGATGTCTTATGCATTTGGTAGCATAGTCCCTCCTATAGATTGAATCATGACAACAATGTCAAAATTCAGGGATCTCAAATATTAAATGAATGTAGTGTTTGGAGAAGGCTTCACCAATAAAGAGATTTTGTCCCATATCTTCTAGAATCTGTAATTAAAGTCCACCATAAATTCATGGGGGGCTCTCTTGATTATAGCAAGCTACTCCATCAGTGACAAGTGGTCACTCTTGTCTTCAAAGTGCTGACATAATTTAGTGCCCAACTCGTCCCAGCTGTGGATGGAATTGACTGAGAGACCTCTATACCATTGGAGGGCTTTTCCTTTGAATGAAGAAGCTAGCAATCTCACCACCACATTATCTATAGTTATATTATGGATAGAGTAGATGCTAGCAATATCCTAAATGTGCTTAGTAGAGGTGGTGAAGTTTTCACCAGTGAAGATTGGGATAGCCTTTAAGGTTGAGGTAGGGATATCATCATATTGGGCTAGGTCCAGAGGGCTACCTCCATTAAATGTGTCAAAATGAAGATTCCTTGCCATGTTAGGGGTATTTAGGTTAATTCTGGGTACGTGTAGGGTTCTTCTTAAATACTGGAATCTAACTTGGAATCTAGCTGGAGGGAGAGTAGACTGGGCTCTTGAAGGGGATGGAATTGTACTCCAATTTTCTCTCAGGGGACATAGACAGTCTACTTCTTCTTCTTGATTCAATAAATGATAGTTTAGCGAATTGATAATTACCTCTAGAAGAAGACCAGGTCTGCACTCTAGGCATGAAATGTTGAGTTGATATGGATACTGGATCAACAAAGTCACCAGGTGTGTGTTGAGCACTTCCACAATAGTGAATGAACTAAGAAAAGTATTAAAATTTATTAGTCCAACCCTTACTCAGAGCAGATAGTCCCACCGGGCGTGCCAGAAACTATTATCACCTAAAATTGCACCTTTTGTTGGAGCTTTGACAATTCCAACAATTTCAAAGTAACACGAGATTGGTCTCAAGGTGTGGGACCTTTGCATTTCAGACCAAACCTCTAGAGAAGGCTGGTTTCTCTTTATGAGCTTAGGGCTCAAAGAATTAAACTAAACCTATGCTAATGATCACCAAGGAAAAGGGAGAGGAGACTAAAATTAAAAGGGATGCATCAAGATTTAGTGTGTTTAGCTGGAACTGACATAACACAACAATGACCTCAAATACTAAAAGAAACTCACACAAACTTACAACTTTAGTAGAGGTTTGAATTAGAAATCTGTAACTACAGGAGGGACCATTTTGTCCATAGAATAAGCTTACGGGTTTCAAGTAAACACAAAACTAAAGCATTAGAGAGGCAAATATCAGTGATTGTATTGATCATGAAGGCTAAATATCTATTACAAAGGGAAGATAATTCATTACAGAAGAGTAGACATAGAATAACCATATACATTCATTGGTGAACAATCAACTAGAGACATCAAAGGCTAAAAAAAGAGCACAATGTATCACATCCGGTTGGTTATGTAGGTGCATTACAAGGTCTAGAAAATAACTAATAATCTACCCAGCGTAACAGCCCAGATGAACATCTAACCAACTTGAAATACATCTTTGAATCATGCATATATAGGTTTTACAATCGCACTATAGTAGTTATGGACGTGGAATGAGAAGTCAACAAGAAAAAACCGTCACCCATGTTGCAATAACTTCATTATGTGTCCTTAGAGTGTGCCCACATGGCTCTTCCCGTGAAATCTTCTAAAGAAGAGTGTTCGCCCATGTGATGAGTACAAGAAATTCAATGCAAAGGGACAAAAGTAGCATGGGGAAGTGAGGAATCCATCTCCCACAAGAAATCAGGCTCTAAAGAAGCATTAATGGTGACTAGGAGGGTCGTTGAGCAATCCTGTCATGTTTGGAATAATGGAAAATAGCCCTAGAAGGAAAAAAGGTTAGGCTCTGACATATCAAACTTCCTCTGATCAGCCTTCCATTGATCAGGCCTTTGGAGAGGTGAAGGAGGAAACCCTGGCCTTTGAAGTCTGAGAGAAGAGAAAATCATCGGGTTTTGGGGGTTGGGCCTTCACCGTTACATCTTTTGTTGATCATAAGAGGAAGAACTTGACCTCTACTTCCACAACACTTAGCCAATTTCATGAAATCGATGAAGATCAGACCCCGGGCCTTCTGCCTTATGCCTTCCCAAACAAAGAAGAAGAGAGAGTGTTCAAGCCCTACAAGATTGAAGGCTTAGCTGCTTTTGCAAAGGTTTGACAGAGTTTAGCATTTAGGACTTTGGCCTTCCTCTTCCAAAATAAGGAAGAAGGAAGAAGGAAAGATTGAATTCCAACTCCCTGAACCACTTTAGAAATATTTTGAATGAGGAGAAGCAGAACTTGAGTCCCAAACCTTCCTTCCCAAGGATGACATTGTTGAAGGCACAAGACAACTGAGAGGGGGGTGAATTAATTGTATCAAAAATTTCAAACCCTCATAAGCATAATCACATCCACATTAGTTTACTTCAACCCTTAATATGTTATGAAGATTAAACATGGAAATCAAATAACATAAACTTAAACACATCAACAACATGCACAAGAGAACACCAAATTTTTATGTGGAGAACCCTAAAAGGGAAAAACCACGGTGAGGATTAGCTCACAATATAAAGTAGTAGCAACACTAAATTACAAGAGGCTCACTGCCATACAAAGAATGCTCATTGTAGGGGACTCACTGTCCAAGTGGACTTACTACCCATTGGTAAAGAAAGAAGGAAGAAGAAATAAGAAGAGGCTCATTGGTATAATTGCATCTAACACATGCATGGGTTTAGTTCCAATGAAGAACAACAATCATCACCCTCGCATCTATACCGAAAGATAGTAGACACCTTACACTCATTGCATCTAGTCGTCTAACTCATGAAAGCTCTTACTTCCCTTTTATCACTTTCACATTACAAGCTTAATCTCTGCCATTCATGCCCACACACACATGAACTCTTGACACTTATTTATATCACCATCAACCTTGAAACAATCTTCAAGGTCGGCAACACAATCTTCAATCCTTGAAACAATCTCCAAGGTTGGCAAACACACAAAATTTGAATTAGGTCTAGACCTAAACATTCCATGATGCAAGGGAATGAAGGAAAATCACTCTAAGCCTTATTTCAGACCCAAATCTACCCAAGCATGCTATACAACACTCACATAATCATCAAATCAACTCCACAACGTGTAAACACAGGGGATTCTTCATCACACGCTTCCATGATCGTGAACAACCATAACTTGTGGACCATGGACAAAGCTTTAACACATTCTAGAAACATACACAAACCACTTGAGGTCACCTGGAGATCAACAAATTCATCTACAACAACTTTCACCTAAAGAAGGCTCACTATCTACTCACAACCAACACTGTCGAACTCTGCTACACAAGAACTTGCTTTCCGAATACCACAAACCTTTTGGATAGAAGGTAGATAAGGATCTTATAGGATTAAATCTAGAACTGAAACACTTGAAACCACTCTGCAGAGAAATGCAAAGCAAAATATTTTCTCCCACACACCTCTGCACAAATCAGAAACACTATCAAATCCTGTTCTCAAACTGGTAAACATAACATTCATTTCACAGCAATTCAGAGCATCCAATTCTGGATTTAGCATCTTACACCACTTCTCAACAACATATCCAAACCATACACTCATATCTCCAACACAGAAGAAATGTGGAGTAAAAACTTGAGCTGTATACTGTAAGCCAGAAGTCTCCTTCAACACACTATTTTTAGTATTATTCAAATTTTCTCAAAAGCACTTGGAAACCCACTACATAGGCATATTCTCAGCACCTTTAGCATCTATACAAAGCATCCAAACCACCTTTTATCAAAGCAACTGAATCAAACAACACTAAACAACACTAACATCATTAGGAGACAGTTGACACCAATTACAACACAAACATGTTGACATCAATGACAACACCGATTAGCACATACTTTCAACAATCTCCCCCTTTGTCATTGATGGCAACATATGATCTAAAAAACCATAATGACACAACTTTGCACTAATCTTACTCTCCCCCTTTCTTTTACACATCTTGCTTTCTTCCTCTGCCTTTGTTTTTCACATGAACTCTCTCCCCCTGTGACATCAATGGCAAAGGGTGACGTACTTTTTCAAAGCTCTCTCCCCCTGATTGTGATATTGCACATACTTGCACTATCCTCAACTGTTCTATATAATCCCCCTATCTGCAATAATTATTAACACAACTACCTGCTCCCCCTAAGTGGTAGTCTCCATCGTCAGTCCATAAAAGAATTAATCTTGAATCACACTGGACTGATGCATCTCCTTATGCATCTAGTTCAAAGAAGAAGGGGAAATAACCCCTAACTTCTCCTAGAGATACTCAAATGTATCCTTAGGAAGAGCCTTGGTGAATATGTCAACAACCTGATCCTTTGTAGGAACATACTCAAGCTTCACTTCATTCTCTGCAACCTTCTCTCTCAGAAAGTGATACCTAATTGAAATATGCTTTGTCTTTGAATGCATCACCGGATTCTTTGAAATGTCAATGGCACTGGTATTATCATAGAAGATAGGAATTGGATCATCATACTCAACTTTGATATCCTTCAAGGTTTGTCTCATCCATAACACGTGTACAACAGGATGCTGCTACAATGTACTCTGTCTCTATAGTAGATAAAGATATTGAATCCTACTTCTTGCTTAGCCAAGATACAACTCTATCTCCAAGAAAGAATGCACCACCACTTGTACTTTTTTTGTCATTTACACATCCGGCCCAATCTACATCTGTGTAGGCACTTAGGTTAAAGTCATTATTCTTGGGATACCACAAACCATGATCTGAAGTGCCCTTCAAATACTTGAATATCCTCTTCACTGCCATGACATGTGACTCTCTGGGGTCTATTTGAAATCTTGCCACAAGACAGACCACATGCATGATATCTGGTTTGGTAGCAGTTAGGTATAGTAGTCCTCCAATCATTGATCTATATTTGCTCTGACTAGCCTCAGAGGATTCATCATTCTTGCTCAGCTTGCAACCAGTTATCATGGGGGTACAAATTGGTTCAGAATCTTCCATTCCAAACTTCTTCAACTATTCCTTGACATACTTTAATTGTGAAATGAAAATGCCCTTATCTATCTGATTGATTTGCAGCCCAAGGAAGAAGTTCATCTCTCCACACATTGACATCTCAAATTCTTTTTACATTTCATTTGAAAATTCCTTACACATATTTTCATTTCCACCAAAGATTATATCATCCACATAGACCTCAACAATTAGGATTTGATCTTTGCTTACCTTAATGTACAAATTACTATCTGCAGACCCTTTACCGAATCCCTGTTGCAACAAATACCTATCTAACCTTGCATACCAAGCTTTGGGAGCTTGCTTCAGTCCATACAATGCCTTCTTCAATCTATATATCATATCTGGTTTGTTTGACAACTGAAATCCATCCGATTGCTCTTTGTAGACTTCTTCTTCCAACTCACCATTCAAAAAAGCAGACTTCACATCCATCTGATATACCTTGAAATCCTTATATGTTGCAAAAGCCATAAACAATCTAATAGCCTCCATTCTTGCTACTGAAGCAAAGGTTTCCTCATAGTCTATTCTTTCCACTTGTGAGTACCCCTTACACACAAGTCTTGCCTTGTTTCTTACCACTTCTCCATTCTCATTCAACTTGTTCCTATATACCCACTTAGTTCCAATCACATTCTTATTCTCTGGTCTTGGGACAAGTTCCCATCTTTGATTCGTCTCAATCTGCATTAGTTCTTCTTCCATATCTTTTATCCAATACTCATCCTTGATACCTCAAGTACTGTTTTAGGTTCAACTTTGGAAAGTAAGCATAAATTTACCTGATCTTCAGTAGCTCTGCTTCTTGTCAATACACCTTTGCTCTTGTCACTAATGATCTGATCTTCAGTGTGATGCCTCTGCACATATTTGGGAGTTTTAGCTCAACCTACACTTCCTTCTCTTTGGTCTTTTCTTCTTCTTTGCAAGTAGACTCATCTAATTCATATGCATTAATCTCTGAAAACTTCTGTATATCGTCATCAACCTTAACATTATAACTTTCAACAATCTTTTTTAGCCTCTTATTATAGCACTAGTAAGCTTTGCTTTTGTTAGAGTATCCAAGGAAAATACCTTCATCACTTCTTGCATCAAAATTTCCTAGTTCTTCATCTCTTCTGACATAACATTTACTTCCAAAAACTTTGAAATATTTAACAGTGGGAATCCTTCCATACCATAGCTCATAGGGAGTCTTTGTATTATTTACTTTCACTTGTACTTTGTTCTGTATGTAGACAACATTATGAATTGCTTCTCTCTAGTAGACTTCCGTTAGTTTTGCTTCCTTTATCATTGTTTTTGCAGCTTCTTGAACAGTCATGTTCTTCCTTTCAACCACTCCATTTTGCTGAGGAGTTCTAGGAGCAGATAGATGCCTCTTTATCCCATGATTCTCACAAAACATGTTAAACTCATTACAAGTAAACTCTCCACATTAGAATCAAACCTCAAACATTTGATTTTCATATCTAATTAATTTTCAACCATTGCTTTAAAAGTTTTAAACTTATCTAGGGCTTCTGATATTTCCTTAAGAAAAGTGACCCAAGTCATTCTAGAGCAATCATCAATAAATAACATGAAATACATGTCACCTTGAAAACTCTTACTCGAGTAGGACCACACAAGTCTGTATGCACCAACTCTAACAATTTGGTAGATGACTGATCCTTGCTTTTGAAGCTTCTTCTAGTTTGCTTTCCAAACTAACATTCCTTACAACAGTAATAGGCTTTGTTAACTTTGGCAGATCTCTCATAGCTTGAATTAAACTTATCCTTACCAGGCTATCAAAATTGATGTGACACAATCTCCTATGCCATAACCAACTCTCACTGATCTGAGATGCAAGACAATAACTAATACCACCTTTGAGATGATAAACATTTCCACCTGTCTTCTTTCCAGCAGTAATTATTGTTCTGGATCCTTTTATGATCTCACACCCATCATCTTGAAACATAAGATTGTACCCTTTTGTACACATCTGTCCAACACTCAAGAGATTATCCTTTAAACCTTTGACATAAAGAACATCATTAGTGTTGTGCTTTCCATAAAAAATGATTGAACCTTTTCCACAAATCTTCACAACTTCAACACCACCAAACCTAACTAATCCACCATCAAAATTTTCAAGTTTAATAAACTTACTCTTATCACCTGTCATGTGATTTGAGCATCCACTGTTAATGACCCAGCCATCCTTTTCACTCCTAGCATTAAAAATAAATATTACAGTGCATTTAGGGTTAGCACATGCTTCTAGACTCCTTTCCTTCACACATCTGCCAGAGTTAGCAAAACCAATTTCATCTCTTATGGCAATAAATAAGCATTCATCATCAATATCATGTTCAAAACTTGATTCATCATAAAAATGCTTGCATAGTAGTTTTTCTTGACCAACCTTCCTCTGTTTTCCTTATTCTTGAATCTCAGAGCTCTATCTAGACATCTTGAAGCATAGTGACCTATTTTTCCACAACTGAAACATTTAAAAGGTAACTTACCACTAAACTTACTAGTACCCTTTTTCATTCTTCTCACAAAGTTAGCTTCTACTTCATCAAAGTCTTCTGGATCTGATTAAACAATCTTCTCTATTTTGCTAGATTTAAAGGCGGTCTCATCTTTTGTAGTTTCACTACTTGTACCAAACTCTCTTATTTCAAAAGTGGTTAGAGTGCTAAGCATCTATTCTTTGGTAAAATGATTAAAATTTTCTAATTCTTCAATAGCTAAAACCTTATGATTGTAAGCTTTAAGAAGCATTCTAAGTACCTTCAATATCACTCCTTGATAATCTATCTTCCCACCAAGTCCTTTTATGCCACTGACAACTTCTTCTACCTTCTACAAGTAGCTTGTAATGTTTTCATCTTCAGACATTCACATGGTCTCATACGTGAGCTTCAAATTTTGTAATTTAACCTTTTTAACCCTCTCATCTCCTTCATAAACACTTTCCCACCTTTTCCAAATCTCATTAACAGTTTTCAAATCCACAACTTTCACCAATTCAAAATTAGTAAGTCCACTTAAGAGAGCATGTTTTGCCTTACCATCTATTTCTACAGCTTTGGTTTCATCTTTAGTATTTATACCTTTCTCAGGTATAGTGTAATTCGACTTGATGCATGTCTAGACCTCATAACCAAGATAAATTAGAAAGGCTTCCATCCTTACCTTCTAGAGTGCATACTCTGATCCATCAAACAAGGGAATATCCATCTTGTGTGCCATCCCGGATCTACCTCAAGCTATTAAGCTTTCTTCAAAGGAACTTAGCTCTAATACCAATTGTTGAAGGCACAAGACAACTGAGAGGGCGGGGTGAATCAATTGTATCAAAATTTTCAAACCCTCATAAGCATAATCACATCCACATTAGTTTATTTAAACCCTTAATATGTTATGAAGATTACACATGGAAATCAAATAACATAAACTTAAACACATCAACACCATGCATAAGAGAACACCAGATTTTTACGTGGAAAACTCTAAAAGGGAAAAACCACGGTGAGAATTAGCTCACAATATAAAGTAGTAGCAACACTAAATTACAAGAGGCTCACTGCCATACAAAGAATGCTCACTACAGGGGACTCACTGTCTAAGTGGACTCACTACCCACTGAAAAAGAAAGTAGAAAGAAGAAAGAAGAAGAGGTTCACTGATATAATTGCATCTAACACATGCATGGGTTTAGTTCCAATGAAGCACAACAATCATCAGCTTTGCATCTATACTGAAAGATAGTAGACACCTTCCGATCATTGCATCTAGTCGTCTAACTCATGAAAGCTCATACTTCCCTTTTATCACTTTCGCATCACAAACTTCATCTCTACCATTTGTACCCACACACACACAAACTCTTGACACTTATTTATATCACCATCAACCTTGAAATAATCTTCAAGGTCGGCAACACAATCTTCAATCCTTGAAATAGTCTCCAAGGTTGGCAAACACATAAAATTTGAATTAGGCCTAGACCTAAACATTCCACGATGCAAGGGAATGAAGGAAAATCACTCTAAGCCTTATTTTAGACCCAAATGTACCCAAACATGCTATACAACACTCACATAATCATCAAATCAACTCCACAGTCATCGCAAAATTCTAGGTCAGCCAACTAGTGTAAACACAGGGGATTCTTCATCACACGCTTCCACGATCACAACCATAACTTGCGGACCATGCCCAAAAATTTAACACATTCTGGAAACATCCACAAACCACTTGAGGTCACCTAGAGATCAACAAATTCATCCACAACAACTTTCACCTAAAGAAGGCTCGTTGTTTGCTCACAACCAACACTGTCAAACTCTGCTACACAAGAACTTGCTTTTCAGAGCATCATACCACAAACCTTTTGGAGAGAAGGTAGATAAGGATCTTATAGGCTTAAATCTAGAACCACGACACTTGAAACCACTTTGCAGAGAAATACGGATCAAAATACTTTCTCCCAAACACCTCTGCATAAATCAGAAACACTATCAAATCCTGTTCTCAAACTAGTAAACATAACTTTCACTCCATAGCGATTCGGAGTACCCAATTATAGATTTAGCATCTTACACCACTTCTCAACAACATATCTAAACTGCACACTTAGATCTCCAACACAGAAGAAATGCGGAGCAAAAACTCGAGCAGTGTACTGTAAGCCAAAAGTCTCCTTCAACACATTATTTTCAGTATTATTCAAATTTTCTCAAAAGCACTTGGAAACCCAACTACATAGGCATATTCTCAGCACCTGTAGCATCTATACAAAGCATCCAAACCACCTTTCATCAAAGCAGCTAAATCAAACAACACTAAACAACACTAACTTCGTCAAGAGACACAATTGACACCAATTACAACATAAACATGTTGACATCAATGACAACACCGATTAGCACATACTTTCAACAGACATCACTGCCACTTGGCAGCTTTCCACAGTTCCACAATCACTTTTTGCCTTAATAAAATAACCCCCATGAAATAGCAAAAATAAATCAAAACATGCCATATTGACTGACATCATCAGGATATGGATATTTGTAATTGTAAAATGTCCATGTCAAAATATCTCGATGAAGCCTGAAACTCTGAAGTCTGACACACTTAGAATTTCTACTTGTCAGGATTTGGCAAGCAGGCATCTAGCCTTTGGTCTTCCAAAAGAGAACATGGAAGAGAGAAACCCCAAAGTCTGGTGCTCGAAGCACTTAGGTGAATTTTAACTTGTACAAAGTGAAGTTCAAAGCCGATTGGGATAGCACGACAAAAGGAAAAATCTGAACTCTAGAACTCCGAAAGGGCAAAAAACACAAGGAAAAGTTAGGATTTTTGGGACTTAGCCATTTTTGGTGGTTTTCTCTTGTATTTCAAAGGGTGAAAATACTAAGATTTCATGGATCCTTAGGCTGTTTGGCCAGAAGGCAAAATAGGATAACAAGAACCTTTAAAATAGATGAAGATCTACATTCTTCTACAAAAATGGTGGCCATTTGTGCTAAAGTATCATCGAGAATTCTATTACATGTCTTAGTAGTGATGAGGTCTCTTTAGATTTCAACCCCCATGGGATGGTTAAAACAAAATTTGACCCTCCTCACCATGATGAAAAGAATGATCCTTCTTCTTCAGCACATTTCAACAAAGACAGTCATATGACCTCTCCTCTTCCTTCAGATTTGGAGATGTGTTATGGGCATGGATTCAAAATTCTTTATAAACAAGGATACATTGGAAATGGGTTAGGATGTAAAGAACAAGGAATTAAGGAACCTATGGAAGCAACACCGCACTTGTCTAAAGTAGGTTTAGGTTTCTAGCCTTCTCCTACATTCTCTCCACCATTTTCACAACAAAAATGATTGCTTCCTACTCCACCTAAATGTTCTCTTTTATCTCAACAAGAGTGTATTTTTTCAAGTCTACTCAAAGACCGCTTAATCACTCTTTTTACTCCAAAGCACAAAAAGTTTCAACAAAATAATCATTCATCACCTCTTTATTGTGCATATCATCGAGCACTTGGCCATTCCACTAAGGAATGTCGAGTCTTGGGTGACAAAATTCAACAACTTTGAATAAGGTTTGGCTCTAGCACCTCTCACCACATTTGATGTAGTCCCTAGAGCACCTTGTCCTCCATCCAT
Source organism: Cunninghamia lanceolata (assembly GCA_027924645.1). NCBI lineage: Eukaryota > Viridiplantae > Streptophyta > Pinopsida > Cupressales > Cupressaceae > Cunninghamia > Cunninghamia lanceolata. The sequence goes on from BSBN01001256.1 coordinate 1,615,918, forward strand.
TTTATAATCAAGTTGGAGGAGGATAATTTGTTATAGTCCAAATCACAAGAGTGGTCCCTCCCTCTCATTTTTGTTATGATTGTAAGTATTGTTATCCCCGTATTGTGATGTATTGTTGATTGTTAGTTCTCCCTTGACACCATTGTTAGCACAAAGGTACAAGGAGTAAGAACTCATTGTATCATTCTTCTATATGTATCTTCATTCTTCTATATGTCATAATTCACAATTTCCTTATTTTTCTTGGATGGTTTAGCATCCTTTCATGATTCAATTTATGTGTACTCTCATGTGATATTTCTTCTGTCATCTTCAGATGTATGTGACACCTTGTTGAAATACTCCATGTCATACCATGACTACACAAGCCATTGTGTATCATGCCTATAAGAATTGCCTTGGTTTGCTCATTCTGGGAGCAACCCCTTATTGCAATGTAGTTTTTAAGAACACATGTCATTTAGGCATGTGCTATTAGAAAGCTCTTGTGCCTATTTTATATTTCTTCCTCACTCTACCTTAAAGATAATTACTCCCTGATGGAGTTAGCAACCACTTTAAGGTGAGGGCAAACATCGTGCTATGAGCCTTACTCTCATCATTCTATCTAAACACTTGTTGATTATCTTTGTTACCACACTCTCTTGGAAAGGATTATGGAAAGCTTGGAAGCAAGATCTTGAGTCTATCTTGTTCTCCTAAGTTGAAGCTCCTTGCATGTTTGGGAGAAGGGTTGCGCCACCAACTAGAGTTTGGTAGTAAGGTTGCTTCACCTTCTTATTCTACAAGACTTCATGCAAATTCCTCTTGTGGGAGGTGGATGGTGTATTCCTGTAATATACAACCCCAAATTTTTTCTAAAATATAGAACAATGATAAACAGTGTTAGCACAACTAAACTCCTCCACACTTCTGATCACCAAGATCCCAAATTGGGCAAGGTGAGAGCATAATGTGCTTTAGATTACAATTAAAATATTGTGCAAACAAGTAGACATTCATCTGCATATGTAGGCATCCACAAACTGTGGGGATTCACCACTTTCAGTGGGTAAAGAACAAGAAAGAAATATTACAAAACCATCCACTTGTTCAGTGGGAATACTCCACTTATTCAGTGGGTGAGTAAAGATATATAAACAATGTTTATTTACTCCACACTGGCGGTAAACCATCCAGGGGTCTTTAATGTTGTTGCATAAATGAAAGATTTCAATGTAGCAATACAAGGATGGCAAATAATACTTGAGTTATAACTTGATAAGTTACCCCTGAGTAATGAAGATCATACACTGCACAGAAGTCTCTAAAATCAGATGCCAAATGACTGAGATTTGTTGCTGTTCATTTATTGCTGCAGAAAATCAGACTGTTACCAAAGGTATGGCTGCCACGATCAGACTTAAACCCACTTTTAACCACAGAAGAAGTATCTCCTTCAAATCAGTACAAACCAATCACTAAACAATGACTACCATGCACAACAGAATTACATTGTTCAACTGATATAAACTACTGCCCATTATTGACTTGAATCCCTTCCCAGTCGTACGCTCAGAAGGTACGGATTCATTCCCAGCATACTGAAAACTTCATCAATTCATTGCAAACCAATTCCATGGTAATCGCCTATGTATAAATAGCAAATCACAAGCAATACAGTAGTAATAACAGCCTTAAAGAATTTAATTTTTCAAAGATCCTCAGACTGCCAGTACGGCCCAGCCAAGGTACGGATCCTCATTGCATTTAAAATACAAGATAAATAACTATTGAAACTGCTTAAAGAGTGACGCCTAGGCACAATAATGACATCCCAACACCAACTTTGGCACAAAGACTGATATTAAATTTCAAATGCAATTCGTCCAAATACACCATGTACGGCCCAGCAATGGTTCGACCACTAAGAACATTCACAATAATATAAAAATCTCAATCCAAAACAATCACTATCATATCAAAACTGCATCCCAGCAATATAGAAAGATTACAATGCAAAAACACCACAAACTATAAATCTCTATTCAGCTTCAGGAAAGCTCAAAGGCAAACTCTGTATGAGCTTGCTCCAATCTCTTCTTCAGCACAATGGTGATTCCTGTAGTGAAACCACACTCAACCTCAAGAGGGTTTTCGTCCTCAAGAGCATTCCACAAGAGGGTTTTCGTCCTCAAGAGAATAGGAAGAACTCGCAGGTTCATTCCGGCAACATAACAATACAAATCATCAGCCTCCCTTCAGCAATGAGCCCAACTCCTCTTTTTATAACTTTTTGAGAGAAATAAAATATTATTTCCTTTATCCCTTCATATTTCTCCTCAATCAATAAAAAATAATTCATTAAGTGTGCACAACTTAAAGTTTACCACTTTTAATTAAAAGCTCTTTTTAGCTCCAAAGACCCCTTTATCAAAATAAATGAAATATCTGCTTCGCAAGGCCCCAAAATGATGCATCCATGATTTAATACTTTTCTTCCTCTTTCCAACGAGCTATAACACTTAGATTTTTATTAATTATTTTCACCCCTAGGAGCTTAAGTGAAAATAATAATTAAAATAGCTCACTAAATATTAAATTTTGCGGAAAATCCCAAACGGCCTCCGAATGCAAAATAAACTAAACCAATATGCTCTGTAAGGTTTGGGATGTGCAACGATGCCTTCCGGGTGACTTTCCAAAAATAGAAAACTCCTCCAAGAATCTTGGAGAGTAAACCAGAAGCCCGATCAAACTTTAGAAACCATCAATGTTACCCAGAACATCAACTGAGCTCAAAACCATGACAAAATTATCCATTTACAAAAGGAAAACCCAATTAACTGTTCTGCAGACTGAACTAAAAACCACTCCAAGAACATTGGAGTTCTTCTCAAACATGTTGGATAGCCTCCAAAAGACTAGGAACAAGCACAAATGCCCATAATAATCAATGTGCCAAAAATGGAACATTACAATTCCCTTAAGTGGAAACACTTTTCTTAGTGTGGATTGTGTGTATGATGTGTTTGTACTCCTCTTGTGCTTCTCATTTCTAACTAACCCCTTAGCATTCTTTTTCATTTCATCTTGGGGAATGATGCATGGTGATTGAGACAACATTTAGATTGAGGCCTCCTTTGTCATTCTGACTCAAGGTATTTTATTATGTACTTCTTGTGATTGATGTATGATGCTTGTATTCTCCTCATTTATTCTTACTCTCTATATGTTCTTCATACCTCACATGTGCCTCACACTTATTCTCTCTATGTGTTCCTTATGTATGTCCCTTTGAGTGCTTCACGTGTATTCCATGTGCATTTCATGTGTATTCTATTTATACCTTATGCTTCATGTGTATGCTTTGTGTCAAGCATGTATACTTTGTGTATTATGTGCATGCATTGTGATTTCTCAAGTATATGCCTCGTGTATGTCTTGCCTTATCTCATGTTTTCTAAGTGCTTCGTATATGATTGAATTATGTCATGTATCTTATGTGTATGCCAATCATCATAGACTCTTAGAATCCTAACTTGGGTGCTTGATCACCCCTCAATTTTGGTGACATTCTATGGTTTCTATGTTGTGTTTGAAATTTGTCTTCTCCATCCTTTAGTGCGAGTTACAACGTAAGCTCATACCCACGCTAAAGTGGGTGCTAAATTTTATGTCATAAAATGTGTACACTAGCATTTTACACTTAGTTTAGCACCTCGATGGACCTAAAATGTTTGCACTTATTAGTCAGGACATTTTTTAAAACCTTTTTGAACATTAAACGATTAATTCTTGATCCTGATGATAAAACCCAACAAAATAACTATGAGACCGACCTAAAAGAACACCTTAAATGACTTGTGCCAGGATTTTTGGGCTAAAGGACAAGGGTGCCCAAGCGCCCTGGTCCCCCATTTAGCCCTGACCTATTTGATAGGAATGTCAGCTTAAGGCATCTTAAGTGTTTCCTCTTGTTAGCCTTATTTGGTTTTATCAATTGTTTGTGAGTGGGAATGCATATAAAAGCAAGTTAATTTACTCATTTGAATACACCTAAGTTATCTCTAACTTCTTGAAGGATTCTTGCACTCTCTCTTCTTCTCTACTCTTCTCTAAAGCTCTCTATGGTGGATTATTGTTGTGGCACTTACTTATTGTAGGTCTTGTGAAGATTTTTCTACTTCTTTTGGCTACACCAACTTCTTGAGTCAAGTTGTGATGCCGTATAAGGAATGCTAGGGTTTCCATGCTCATGGTGACTTCTTTCCTTCATGCTTTGTTCTAGCATTCTATTCTACTTCAGATTTGCCTTTGCTCTCCTAGGGCACACACTCTTTATCTATCTTATTTGCTATTATGGAGGCAGAAATACCATTCACAGAGATTGACTTAGGCAAGCTCCTAAATAGCACCCAACCATTTCCCTTCTTGTGTGTGTGTAGGTCACTTCCGGAGGAATTTGTAGAAATGAAGCTACAGGAGATAGGAACATAGGAAGGTAAAGACACTAGAATTTTCACAGTTTGCAACCCCTAATCAGGGTCTAGGGTGCCTAAGTGTCCTAGTCCTTGGCATTTCTACTCTATAATCTAGGTTTTGAATTTTCCCCTAATCTATTTTGTTTATGTTTAGTTTCTAGGTTTCTACTTCCGATAGTCTGTTATACTCCAATCTTTGTCAATAAGGGTTTCTTACCTTACCCTAGTTTGATTTGATTAGATTTGGTTAATTATTGTCTATATAGCAAAGGGACAAAGCTCCTATAGCTTGGCTCTCCTTCAAGGGTAGAAGCCAAGCTTGGCTTGTGTCCTAATGTTGGATAGAGAGGGTTTGACCTAGTTTGATCTATTGAGCAAGTCTCTCTTTTCTATCTAACAATTGCAGACTTTGATGCTACAAAATTTGTTCACCTTCCCAAGTAGCATCCTCAAGGGGCAAGTCTCTCCATCTAACCAAATACTCCTTGATCACCCTATTCCTCAACCTATGCTCCCTAACATTCAATATAACATCAAGAACAAGTACCAATTTCCCCTCCTCATCCAATAGTGGAAGCTTTGGAGAAGATGTAATGTTCTATCCAATTTCCCTTTTGAGGCAAGATACATGAAATACATTATGAATTTAGCTACCCTCAGGTAACTCCAACTCATATGCAACCTCTCCAACTCTCCTCACAATCTTATAGGGGTCATAGAAGTGAGGCTTTAGTTTTTCTGCACCACTCTTCTTTAGTGTAGATTGTCGGTATGGCTATAGGCGCAATAAAACTAGATCACTGCCTCAAATATCCTCTCCACCTTGTGCCTGTCTGCATACATTGTCTGTTGATTCCGAGCATGGTGTAGATTATCCTTAAGTTCCTTAAGGATATCCTAGCTATTCTACATCATCTCTCTAGCTCTGGGAGCTCTGTTGTCATCAAATGCTAAGTCTACAAAAGACATAGTGTCATAACCATACAAGGCTCTGAAAGGAGACATACCTATTGACATGTGATAGGTGGTATTATAACAATGCACTCCTAAATACAACCACCTAATCCAAGCCTTCTACTGCCCCGCAACATAATTATGTAGATACCCCTCCACCCATTTGTTTACAATCTTAGTCTGTCCATCTATCTGAGGATGGTGGCTAGTTCTTAGGGTCAACTCCATACTAGCCAATCTGAATAGCTCTTGCCAAAACATACTAAGAAATCTACTATCTTGATCACTGACAATTAAACACCTCTCTAAAGAATAATTATGAAACTTGAGGTGCCTTATAATTAGATGAAATAGCAAAGAAATGTGCATATTTAGTCAACCTGTCAACAACCACAAATATGTAGTCTTTGCCTTGGACCTTCAGAAGACCTATAATGAAATCCATAGATATACTCTCCCACTTCTGCTTTGGAATAGGCAATGGCTGAAGTAAACCTGCTAGAAAAGTATGCTCTGACTTGTTTCGCTGACACGTCATACACTCTCGAACATAGCACAAGACATCATCCTTGAGACCCTTCCATGAGAATCTCTCTCACACCTGCCTATAGGTCTTGAAGAACCTTGGATGTCCCACTAAAGGAGTATCATGAACAACACTCAAAATCTTATCATTCAATTTAGATTCAGGTACCAAATAAATCTTGTCCTTATAGTATATCACATCATTAATCACCTTATACCTATAACTTGAATCTTTCCATCCATGAACTCGCATGTAAAAGTATTCTTGGAATACTCAACTAAAAGGTGATATTTCCAATCAGCTGAAATCTCTATCATAGAGCAAAGTGTGGGTCTCCTAGATAGTGCATCAACAAAATTCTTCTTCCCCTTAACATACTCAATATAAAAATCATATGCCTGAATCTTACTCACCCACTTTTGCTTCCTCTCATTCAAATCATTTTTCTCTAGAAAGTATGTCAAGCTATGGTCGTCTGTCCTTACCACAAATTTTCCACCCACCAAGTGTTCTCTAAACTTTGCCAACACATGCATGATGGCAAGCATCTCCTTATAATAGGTGGAATACAACTGCTTGACCTCTCTCAACTTACTACTCTCATAGGCTATGGGATGTCTATTCTGCATGAGGGCAACACCTATCCCTTCACTTGATGCATCACACTACAACACAAATGACTGAGAGAAATTAGGTAGAGCCAATACTGGACAAGTGCTCATCACCTTCTTAAGTCTATTAAATGTCACCTGAGCCTCATCCAACCATCTGAATTTGCCCTTCTTAGTGAGATCTATAAGAGGTGTTGTCAGCTGTAAAAACCCCCTCACAAACCTCCTATAGTAACTGCATAGCCCGAAGAAGCCCTCAAATTTGAAATGTTCTTCGGCGGTGACCAATCTAGAATAGCTAGTATCTTCTCTTGATGTAAATTAACTCCACCAAGTTTCCATAGATGCAATTTGATACAACTATCATTCAACAAATCATTGTGAAGCAATCCACCAATCATACCAATAGCTAGATCCCAAATTATTGCACCATATAAACTGAAAATGAAAGGATAAGTGTCTCTTATCAAGTCACCATCACAAGCTATCCATCTAAATCTAAATTGTTTCATATGGACTTGAAAGGCGTTCATCATGTGTGCATAACCAAACATGCATATCCTCTCTAAACTATTGGTACAAATAATTACATCACTATTAAAACTAAAAATCAAATCTATGATCATCCTGGGAATGCTTCTACTATCATAAACTGATAAGATCTCATCATCATTCAACCTCCAAGTGCTGTAGTGACAATCCCATGCACACAAATCCATCCAATCAGCTGCAAACATTAATTTATGGTCTAAAAATTTCATGATCAACATTGTAGGGCAGCCACTAAGTGTCAATGTGTAAGATGAAAACCATTGAACCAAGTCTGAAATTTCTCTACTCTCATAAATACATTCATGCTTTGGATTCTAGTCTAGCTGAAACCCATAATCCATATGCATATACCTCTCAAAAGGTTCATCCTACAAATCTAATTTTTCTTCATGCTCTACCATCATAGTTTCTTCCCTTTGAAGTACTGAAGATTGATGAAGAAACACCCCTAGTTACTACGTTTCATGATCCATGTGAAAATTTTTTTCTTAATCATTTGTAGGTGTTATTTTTCTTGAATGGCTAATAACTTGGCTTCCCTAGCCCTCCTTAGTCATTCACCACACATGTTTTGGGTTTTCACAACATCATCTATGTCATGATTTTCAAAATCATCTTGTATGTAGCTTGGATCCACAAACGCTATCTCATACTTAGCTATCAAATCTTGATTATCAACAAGATAGTGCTTCTCACCAATGCCATCTACATAAAATTTATCTATCACCTTATGATTAGCGAAATCATGTGAAGATAATGGACTGCTGTTCACCATCATATAATCAACTTTTGCTTCATACTCTTTGTTGAAGTCTTCATAGTCTTTATGCATATCTTCTTCAATTGATGGATACCTATCATTATTTGTTGGTCCAAAAAGTATATGCACAACTTTCTCTTCCTTAACCATAAATTGAGCTTTCAAATCTTGCAATGCTAAAGATCTTTGATCAAATTCATCAAAGTAACATTGTTCATCACATAACAAATTTTTAGTATTGCCTTCATATGTATGAACAATATCATCTTCAAAGTCACCCAACTAAAAGTGTTGATTCCTTGCTACTATTATGTAGAGATGGTGAGACAATGCTATGCTCAAGTAATGGATCATCAACAGAATCCATACCTTCATATGGCTAATCAATAACTGTTGATTTGACAAAAGTTAACTGCCACAATAATGGGTTACACTTTCTGGGACATCTTGATTTTTTCTGAAATCACATATTTTTAGAAAATATAATGATTTAAGCCTTGAAAGGTTCCATTTAAAGGATTTTAATTTAATAGGGTTTGATCAAACCCCCTTAGATTCAAACCCCCTTGGATAGAAACCCACTAGTTTTAAACCATACATATAATGGAGTCTCCTCTACACCTATCAAAATGTTGATAAAAAACCACTTTTGATTTGCCTTTTGGGGGATCAAATGAATTTAGTTAAAATTTATGTTTTGTAAGTATGTAGTCCTTATTATAAGCTTCCCAAAAAGTATAATTTTAAATATATTTAATTTGATTATTATATTTATTTTTTATTTCTTGTGAATGTAGGTTTTTCAACGAACATCAAGTTCTCTGTTCTACACACATGGAAAATTAGTAAATTAGTGAAAAAAATTCTGAAAAATATCTATGCCCTAGGTATTGATGTCCTTGTTTCAACAAAAAAACATTGAATTTTGATACATACAGAAAAAGTTATGTTTTACAGAATACGCTTATGTCTAAATTATAATTGGTTTGACTTAAAAAATTAATTAAAAGAAATATTCAACAAAACATTATGAAACCAAATGTATGCCCTATATATCAGTGTTACCAATCTAAATTCAAAAGAATCATAATTTTATCCTTTGTAGAAAAAAAGTTATGTGCTACAGAATACACATCACTTTAAAAAAATGTTGTTTACTATTAAAAACTAGTTATCAAAGGAGACACAATTTTTTTTACAATTTAACTCCATTTTTAAAAAAATATATTTAGAATCTACAAACAAAATCTCACAAATCACTAGTTCATATCATCTTCAAATTCCTAACGGTTTAGCGGCTATAGGTATCAGAAAGTGAAGATTTAGTTCAAAATGTTGATTTCAATGTCAAGTTTGGCCAAAATGTTTAACCCATTATTGTGGGAGTTCAACGGCGTCCTTGTCATGAAAACTCATGTACTTCTCACTTATGGATGCATGAAATTATTTTTATTTGTCCATATCATCACCCTACTAAAATAACCTGTGATCATTGTTTCGTCTTCTTTATTGTTTCCACATGTATGACTAGGTGTCCAAACTTCCTGGCATGTGAAGAAACGTTGTTCTTTCCTCAACTAATTTTTTCTTTTATTTTGAGGCTGATTAGAATAATTCTAAAATGGTTTATAAATTTTGCAGCTCTTATTTTCACATTCTTTCTCCTCCTCTTCTTTCTTCTCTTTCTTCTCTTTCTTCTTCTTTTGTTGGCACATCTATAAGATCATGTCCATTGAACCCTTTATCCATCTTCATTATCAATGTTGTTAGGTCCTATTGATATTTTCTAAATACTCGCAATATTTCTATCACGAGTTCTTGTTTTGTCTTCATCATTCTGTATCAATCTGAAACTTCCCACAAGCTGGCAAGAAAACCTATCATGTAAACCCTCCAGGCTAGCAAGATCACTTGCTTTGATACCACTGTAATATCTCTAATCAGATCTGCCCTAAAAATTTCTAATTTTTATTTTGTCAAACCCTAGGCATGAAGTCTGATTTTCTATTTTTGAATTGTAAGTGGTTTTGGATAGCAAATATATGTATGCCAATTGCTCATTTGAATATACATTTCATTCATGAATTTTGTGAAGATAACATCAACCATATATTCTACCACATAATATGACCATTCTAATGTAAACAAAATGACTTAAAGTTTTGATTTCTGAATATGATTAATTGCTGCTACAAATCAGATTACTCAGAATTTAAATTACATCAAGTTTCAAGGCTCAAACACGCCCAAACATAACTCAGCTCTCTGCTATTACAAAATTAGACCTTTACATTGATAAATAAAGGTGTCTACATACAAAAATGATGGAGAATGGTGTCTTAACTTCAAACCCTAGATGGGTGAACTAGTTTGTCACTTGATCATACACCCATGACACTCAAAATGATCCACAAATCCTCCTCAAATCCTCCAAGATAGGCAGCACTCCCTTGTAGATGGAAATTGGCATGCAAATGGATGGGCAACAACTAGGGTTTACCTTTAAATGCTTCACAATCATGAAATCACCTCCCTTGGAGATGACACTCACCCTAGGGTAAAACCCTAACACTAATCTTCAATCAAATTCTTCAAAAGATGGCACTCCAACTGATGTAAATTCTGAATATAATCTCTCAATCTTCAAAATTGTATTTGGCTACAAATCTCACAATTTTGGCCCTAGGTCTTCTCCTCTCCAATGTACAAAAATAGATGTCTTTAAAGCTCAATCCTCTCCTTCGAATCACCAATGAAGTGAAAATGTGAACTCCACGTGAATCCACCTCAAGATGGAATTGGGTTTTCGTCCAATCCACCAATTAATATTTCTAAGGGTTTTTGTCCTTAGAATATGTTGAACCAAAGTTGTAGCCACAAGAGAAAATCTCCAATGCAAATGACAAGATATGAATGATTGAAATGACTTTCTTTTTCATCCTTTTATAGCCACCAATGAAACCTCCACCTTGGCCGACCTCCTTTATAGCTGACCTCCTTTTGGCAAATTGTTTTAATCTATTTTATTTTCTCTATCAATTGACTCACTTTAATAATAAAGTCATTTTAAAGGTTCAACTTAATTAATTAAATATAAATAATCCAAAATTGACTTAGGATTGCTTAATATTTAATTAATTAGATTATTCCCTTGCAAATCTTGACTTAGCCTACGGGAATAAAATAGGTTAGCCAACTTTGTTGGGTGATCACTTGAAAAAAGGGGACATTATAGATGCAAAGATATCTAGGGATGGTGGCGTGTCTCTCTTCTCTCCATTCGCTTGAAATCTAAGGATGATGAGGGCATGGACAAGTCATAATTAACTTATTTTTATGCATGGCCAACTTAGAGCCTGAGATAGTGCAAAAAAGTTCAAAAATATTCAAGGCGTGTGTCACTTCATCAATCAAATCTTGAATAAATAGCATCTTGTCATCAACACAATGAGAGTTAAGGGCTTTGACATTACCTAGAAGTGAAATACCTTGGATACGATTAGTGGATAACACATGTTGAAATAAATAACTAAGAGCATCGATAGCTAAGACAGACAAGGATGGGGCAAGGGGGCAACCTTGGGGGATGGATTTTTGTAGGGGGAACTAGGGGAGAGGGATTCATTGATGGTAATTTTGGCATTAGCATCCATAAACAACATTCTGATGTGATTGTAGATCATGGGCCCCAATCCCAACCATTTTAGCATATTCTAATGTGATCACAATCATAAGCTTTATCAAAGTCAATCTTGATAATTAGGGCATCTTGAGTAGTTTGTTGGGCCCATTCAACAATCTCCCAAGCTAGGACTAAATTATCCAATATATATCTACCTCCTAAGAAACCAGTCAATTATAGTTGCATAATCTCTTACATAATATATTTTATTCTACATGCCAAATCTTTAGCAATGATCTTGTACAAGGTGTTGAGTAAGGTGATAGCTACTATCCATTCATAGTATCTTCATCGTTACCTTTACAGACGAGCTTGACCAATCCTTGGTTAATAACATCTCCCAAATATCCCATTTCATTACCTTCTAGGTATACATGATCGAAATCTTTCTATACGTGGGGCCAAAGAGATCTATAAAATTTCATGGGAAGGCCATCTATTCCTAGACTATTCTCCAAAGACATACAATAAAGGGCTTCATCAATATCTTCCATAGACAAAGGACAGTCAAGGAAATGTCTGTATTCAAGGTCAATTTTGCAAGGTATATAACTTTCAACACTCTCATCAATGATGGGAAGAAAGAGGTTTCCAACCAAATCATTAATGAATAGATTTTTGTAATGCTCATAAAAGGTTGCATAATGTCAGAATGGCTAGATTGTGGGAATCCATAAAAAAAAAAATAACAAAAAATCTATTCATTTTTATGCTTGTGCTACAAAAATCGGAAGCAAAATTTTGTTCCCCTATCTCCATATTTAATCCACTAACGATGAACACACACTTGAGCTCCTTTTCCTTTGTAGACAACCAATTTTCGAAGCAATTTTTTAAGTATGAACAATTGATTGTTGGATGGTGGTGCTATTTGGGTTGGAAGCTATAAGAGAACAACCATGTTCCAACTATCCTTTAAGAGACTTTTCAAGTCTACGATGTTTTCCAGCAACTCTCTGCCCAAGTCACAAAGAAACAACATATAACATGTTGGGTCCCAAAGTCACAATTCCATAATCCTATAACATTAACCTATCTTCAAGGCTAGGGATCTGTCTTCAAGAGGATAGGACATTGGCTCCTCAATAGAGTGTGGATGACTAAAGGCCAATTCTTGAGAGTGGGTGTTACCTCCTTCACTTTTAGGCTTAGCTAAACCCAGGAGGGTGTTCTTAGACGTATCCTTAACATGACATCTATCAAATGAATGTTGAACAAGACTAAACCAACTACAAATATACCTAATATATACTTGACCCCAAGATTTGTCACTAGGCCATAGACTAACTAGTTGCAATTAAAACCTCTTATTAAGTTGATAACTACATACTTGTACATGCACCCAAAGATAGTAATAGCATAATATCCCTACAAGTGAATCCACTTAATATTTCATATGCAAGTGCAAGGTGTAGGCATACATGACATGATTCTCTAACAATATTAGCTATATGGGATCACTTAGAATGTTCTCTAAGTTATACCGTTGAACCATGGATGCATGTAGAACTCTAATCTAATACTAATCTACTAAGAACAAAGAAATGATTGAATGAAATGTGTTTGGTTCTTCACCTTCTAGACAAGTGCATACTCCATTGGGAAATAAAGTGATAATTTTCAAGGAAGGAGAGGATACACTTACAGAGCATGAATGGAACTATATGTGTACATTCATTCAAATCATAAATAACACTTCATGAAATTGGACATGCTTAGTAATCCATCTCAGTATTGCAAAGACACACATAAAACAAAGGAAAGGCCATTACAAAAGCTTTGCAATGCATTAGAAGCTACAACACATTCATCTAACCCTTGTTGCGTTCATACTAGAAAATGTGGCAAGAGAGGTTCCACAACTAGATTTGAGCACCCCTTTGAAGAACCGCTAACTACCATGGAGACATCCATTTATATGTATTATATTTATTGAATACCCTTCTTATGATTTACATAGTATATCATGTCCCCTTACATGTCAAACTTGCATCACTCGATGCCCTAGAACAACCTAAGACACAAGGTGACCAAGAAATTAGCTCAATGACCAACTGTTGTCAAAAAAATAATCCTTGTATACATAGTATTTAAATTACATTGTATTCAGTTGTATGGGTGGGATTGTAGGGATCCTTTGCAAGTTATGGCATTAAATGCATTGGGGCATCACCCTACAAAAAAAATCTCTCTTAGATCTTATATAGGATGACTTGGAGTGGCAAAAACATATTACCCATGTTTAGAAGAGTAGTTTGGTGCCTACTTATAGACCTACATATGATAGGTACTCATTTATGACATTTAAGTTGTCCATCCCTATTAACATTAGCCTCACATGGGTGTCCATTTGGATCTGTGCCTCTAAGGAGCTTAAAATCATTTTGGTAGGATTAGGGTAGCTATATAACTCCATCATATTCAAACTTGGACATTAATGGAATATTGGGTTGTGCAAGGAAGTATGTAGGGCATTTGGTTGAGTTATGAAAATTTACCTTGGAGGAAGTGGAAGTTAGGCTTGGACATGCCCACAATAAGTTGAAAAGTCCACAAGTGCATGTATGGTAGAAAATGAGGAAGTGTAGGGAATTAGAGACTCGAAGGATGGAAGAAAGTACTTGAGGGGAAGAAGTATGCAAGTGATAAATGTAAGAAGGTAGAAAATCATAAATGTAGAGAAAGCAAGCAAGGGCATAAGTCCACATAGGGACCACAATTCTACAAAGGACAACCATAGGAACACTGCAAGAATGTAGGGAAGTGGGGAATAGGAATAAATATGCAAGAAGTGCAAACTTTCCTATAAAATATGAATCTCTACAAGGAATGAAGGAAGTAGAAATGTGGACATGTGGGGATGTGAGACTAGGAAGGAAGTAAGGAAAAGTGCATAGATGCAAATAGGGTCTACAAGTCCATAGGATGGTGCTAAGAAGGTTAAAAGTTTGCTGGAAAGCATAAGATAGGAGGAGGTGGGAAATTTGTGACAAGTGTGATGGTACATAGAACTTCCACAAATCCACAAGGGAAAAGAAATGTGAAATGAACTTATAGAGGTGTGAGGGATTGGAAAAATAAAGCATAGGTGAAAGTGCCCATGAGGTTCACATTTCTACAAAGTAAAGAATGTGACATAGACTCACAAAGATATAGTGATGTGGGGAATCAGGGGATGTCCAGACATCCATGAAGGGTCCACAACTTTGCAAGGAAAGAGGAAAAGCAAGGATGCAAAAAGTGGATAGGAAGGACGACCTTGCCAAAAAGTGAAAAAATCCAAGGAAGTTCTAAAACCCTACAAAGACACAGTGTTGGAAAGAACGGGTGCAAATCAAAGATCTTTGTTTTCATTACTTGAATTGTTGTATTTATACCCATATTGAGGATGAGAAGAGGATCAGAGCATATGTGATGAGCTATAGAAAATTGTGGCAGGAAAGTATATGTAAGATTAATAAAACATATCTATTAACATACACAATATACACCATAACATATTATATGAGTTAGACCAATTTGCAATATATTATATTTATCATGGATAACAATGTTACAATATTTGTCTATATTTCACATATAGTTTAGTACAGTTCATTCCCTTCATCTCATTATACTTGATCTCGTTACATCTGATCATACATAATATCATCTATTACATCTCAAGCCATATCTTCTCTCATCCTCTGTACTATTACATCTATTTGATCCTTTCTTATACCTCAGAATAAGTATCTTAAGGGGTGTGTCTTTTGTATATGTTATGGATTTTGAATGTGTTGGTGTCACATCTCTTTTGTGTTTGATGTATCTTGCTACAAAGTTATCTCTGTCCTTACAACATCACTCCCCTTTAAAATGATATCTTGTCCTCAAGACATCCTGGCTCTATCCTATAAAAAGTTGAAAAATTATGTATCACAAAACTTTTGAAGCAACTGTTGTTTAAGGCAAGATATGTTTGTAAATCCCCTTTAGTTGGGTGTATGTACTCTCCCATCGTATGATTCCTTACTATAGCAACAATATTTGTCCATTTATGTTGAGTAGGGTCTAGTCTCCATCTTCCAACATATTTGGTATCTAAATTGTCATTGTTACTATATTGGCTTCTATTAGCAGGGTTCTAATATGTGCAAGGAAAAGGTTAACTGCTTCCCAAAGCTATTTGTTCTCTTAGCCCTTCTCCCTAGTCTTGTACTTATTGGTACTAGTTATGAAGAGTTTCAATATACATCTGTTGGCTATCATCTTGGTCTTTTTGTACATCATAAGTAGTCGCTTGCTACATTATTTGGTTCTCAATAGTTTCTAGCTATGCCTCTAAATCCTTTGCTATCATTTACCATCCAAGGATAATTAGTACAATGTGTATATATTTGTTTGGGTAGTTTGCATATTCTTTATTTCAACCTCTAATTTGTTGTGTGTGGTGGCACACTTCTTCCTTATGTCTTGAATTTGTTTCTTTTTTATTTCCTCCATCAAGTTTTGTTTAATTGCCTCCTCTTGATTTCTCATTTGCTCCAACATGTCATTTTTTGGCACATTCATAGTAGCTATCTCTCTTTTACCTTTTTCAACTTCTATTTCCAAGTTTTTGGATCCTCTTCCTCCTTAATTTCTCTAGTTTTTCTTGAGGTATAACATAGCTTTTGTGGTGGGATTTCCACCTTATCCATCCATTCTATCAATTTCCAAATACCCTTTTCTTTTGGGGGGATGGCATTGTACCTTGAGGTATCTAAGGCATCGACTTCTCATTAAATATGGCAATCTATTAGGGTGATCCCACAATAGTGGGTTACATTTTTTTGGCCAAACTTGACATTGAAATGAACATTTTGAAAAAAATCTTCACTTTCGGATACCTATAGCTGCTAAACTGTGAGAAATTTGAAGATGATGCAAACTAGTGATTTGTGACATTTTATTTGCAGATTCTAAATATATATTTTTAAATTTTTTTGGAATCAAATTGCATTTCTTTTTCCATCTCCTTCGATAACTAGTTTTTAACAGTAAAAACCATTTTTAAAGAGTGATGTGTACTATAAAGCACATAACTTTTTTTCTATGAAGGATAAAATTATTATTTTTTTGAATTTAGATTTGTAATTATGATATCTAGAGGATGCATTTTGTTTCATAATGTTTTATTGAATATTGTTTTTTAAATTAATTTTTGAAGTCAAACCAATTACAATTTAGACATAGGTGTACTATAAAGTGCATAACTTTTTTTGTATGTATCGGAATTCTTTTTTTTTTTTGTTCGATCAAAGACATGAAACTAAGAGGATAGATATTTTTTAGAATTTTTTTTGGTCATATACTATTTTTCCACATGTGCAGAACAGAGAGCTTGATTTTAAGTGAAAAACCTATGTTTAATTAAACTAAAAAATAAAATGTATAATAAAACCAAAATATATCAAAATTATACTTGATGGAGAGCTCATTTAGAGGACTATAATCCTATAGCTAGGTCTGTCAAGTTGATTCCATTTTGATCCTCAACCTGAGCCTCGAAACTAAAAAATCTGTATAAAATTGCAACTGGAGGGGGACAAGGGTAAAATAAGAGGGTCCTAATGAAAAGGGGTTCTAGTGAACCCCTTAAGACCCTTTCTAGTGAATGGGGGTTCTAGCGAATGGGGGTTCATTCAAACCCTATAAAAATAACATTAAAAAAATCAAATAACATTAAGGGGTGTTCACTCGAACCATTATTTTATTAAAAAAACTGGCCAACAGAAAGTGGGTTCGCTCGAACGGGGGTGTTTGAGCGAATCCATTTATGGGTTCTAGTGAACACTCCTGTTCCAGTGAACCCCTCAAATTTTTTTTCCATGCACGGGAAATTTTTCTTCCTTAATGCAATTGTAACCCACTATTGTGGATTCACCCATCAATTATTCCTATGTAGAGGTAAATAAACTCTACTTCTACTTAGAACATAG
The DNA here is from genome assembly GCA_027924645.1 of Cunninghamia lanceolata. Lineage (NCBI taxonomy): Eukaryota > Viridiplantae > Streptophyta > Pinopsida > Cupressales > Cupressaceae > Cunninghamia > Cunninghamia lanceolata. The sequence goes on from BSBN01001256.1 coordinate 1,633,429, forward strand.
TGATAAAATAATCTATTATCTTCACAGATCATAGACATCCAATGAGCTCTCGGCTCTTCATACACATAGCTATATTAACTCTTCATTTTCTGAAACATAATGATACATTATATTATTGACGTCACTAAACACATTAATAATATAAATATTTCATCTTTACGTTATGTAATAAAAGATGTAACTACTCATATCACAGTAATATATATATGTATATGCTATGTTATTTATTTCTCATAACACAGTAATAAGTAAATCTATAGGGCCGATAACAATCAAGAGCTCTCAAAATCATTAAAACATTTCCTTAAGAAGAAGAGAACCTATGAGCTCATCGCGCAAACAAGGCTCCCCTTGATCCTTCAACAATTCTCTAACGTCCTTTTTCCACAATAAGCTTCAAACACAATTATATGCCCCTATGTCTCTCAGTGTACATTTGTGTATATCCAAAGAGAACTCTTTCGCGGTATTAAATAGAGCACTCCTCTATATTCACTTCCCACTACTTTTATTAATTACAGTCTTAACTCCCACAATGACATGCTTAAAACAAAAGAGATAATGGTCATTAAAGACCACAAAAAACTCGGTCAAAAGATACTCCACTCTCTATAAAAGTTGAGAGAAAATAGGGTCGAAGGACCACCTAACACAAGCAAATGCAAAATACATCTCTTAACCTCTTTCATTAAGAAGTCATTGACCTAACACAAAAGATCTTATTTAAATATCTAACATTTTATATATATATATATATATATATATATATATATATATATATATATATATATATATATATATATAATGTTAGATATTTAAATAATGTCATAAAGAAAGCATACACAATGTATACCTTATGTTGTTTTCCAAACACTTGACGAGATACGAGGATGGGGTTGAGGTATTCTCCCCCTCTTCGTCTTGTGTATTTAGCAAAATAGACAAACATAATTAACCTGATAGGATAAAATATAGGAAAATTTCAATCAAAAATTACCAAAGGAGAGATAGTTAACCACTAGCATCTATATTCTCTCTTGAATATAAACTATATCAGGAAAATGTTGACTATCGACTACATCTCATCGATTAGTTGAACCATCCCTTCTTGGTTTACGACAAAACGTATGCTTAAGGAATTGATGTCAAATCAACTATTGTCGAATCGAAAACCAACCAAGACCATAAAGTCAAAATCAACTTACCAAACTTAACAAAGTTCACTAACTGAGCAACACTAGAATTAGATGGCAACAACTTGTTCTTTCCATATGTCTATTCACTTCTCTCCGATGATGCTCTCCCTCTCTTTCTTGGAGGGTGGAAAACCTGTTTCCTGAATACAACTTGCAATCACCAAAATTGGATTATTTTATCATTAGTTAACCCATATACATCATAAATAAATAATCATAATAACATATAATCTCATGTCTAAATTCTATGAAATATACTCAAACTCATGAAATCATTGATTTATCATGACATTTTCACATAACGCCAAATCATTAAATCATGCAAAATTATCTACTAATTACATTCGAGTAAAAAGTAAAACATAGTCAAAATTAGGGATGTGACATATCTCCTCCCATAAGATTCATCATCCTCCATGATCCAGTGTATCAAAAAATAATAACATAATAAAGTTTTTGTTCAACTTTGAAAGCATAAAACAAATGAGGAAATCTCTTATGAAATTCATGATAATATTCCCATGTAGCACTATCCTCTGCATATTGGTCCCACTGGACTTTGCACTAAGTAACCTCTCTATTACACAAGCAGAGCTTGAGAACTTCGAGCACTTAGAGAGGCTTGATCATGACCACTCCTAGGTCTTGTACCTATAAAGAATTCCAATCAAGAATATGATTATCACCTATTATATAATTTTTAAAATATGAAACATGAAAAACATTATGCATCATGGCAGAGTTGGTGGTAGAGCGATTCTGTAGGCAACTGGATTGATCACTTCAAGAACTTCGAAGGGTCCTACATATCAAGGAGCTAGTTTGGAAGATTTCCCCAGATTTATGGAACTTTTCTAAGGTTTGACCTTGAAAAGAACTTTTTCTCCAACTGAGAATTGTCTTGGTGTATGTTTAGCATCAGTGTAGCTTTTTTGCCTATCATTTGCTTCTAATATTTTTCTGATCAAATTAACCTGTTCTTCAATTCTTGTTGACATTTCTAGACCAATGCTAATCCTATCTTCTAGCTTATTCTAGCTTATAGGAGTTTAGAACCTTCTTCCATACAATGCTTCAAATGGAGACATCTTAATAGACGAATTGTAGGAGTTGTTATAAGCAAACTCCATAAGTGGTAGATACTCTTCCCACTTGTATTGCTGATCCATACAATACATTTGCAACAAATCTTCAAGAACTTGATTTACCCTTTCTGTCTGACCATCTGTCTTAAAGTGATAAGCCAAGATTATATTGTTTTGGGTTCCTAGCGCTGAAAACAAAGTTTTCCAAAATCTTGACGTCATGTGTGTATCTCTATCTGAGATAATCTTCTCGAGAACTCCATGCAATCTGAACACTTCTTGCACAAACTTGTGAGCTATGACTGGTGCTCCATCTATTAAATTTTCAAGTATAAAGTGGGCTACCTTGGTGAGTTTATCCACCACTACTAAAAAATCATCATGTCTATTTCAAGACATTGGAAGACCTTGCACAAAATCCATGCTAATAACTTGCCACTTCCACTTTGGAATATCATGTAGATACAGAAGTCCTGATGGATCCTGATACTCAGCCTTGACTCTCTGTCACTCTAGGCAACTTACTACAAATCTTACATCATCATTCTTCATTACTTTCTAGAAATAAAGAGGCTTCACATTTGCTAGGAGTTTAGTTACTCCTGGATGACCTGAATATGGTGTGGAATGAACTTCCTTCCACACATTTAATCATGTCGAATCTAGAACATACATTCTTTCTTTGTATCTAAGAAGCCCATCTGGTTTAAAATATAACCCATCATACCTCAAATCTTGAGGATTTACAGAGAGAGTCTTCTTAACTGGCTCATAAAATTCATCACCTGCAGAATTTTACAATACCAAATCCTTGAAATTGGAGTGGATAGAGACAATCGATGAAATATGTCTCCACCGACTTAGAGCATTTTGCTACTTGATTCTCTTTACCCTTGATATAATTAATCTCAAAATCATAGTCAGATATCAATTCCAACCATCTTCTTTGTCGAGCATTCAGATGGGGTTGAGCAAATATGTACGAAGACCATGATGATCTAACTTCAACTCAAAAGACTTTCCTAGCAAGTAGTGTTTCCACACTTGCAAAGCATGCACAACTGCTACTAACTCTAAATCACGCGGAGCATAATTCTACTCATATGCTCTTAGCTTCCTAGATTCATAGGCTACCACTTGCTCATTCTACATAAGCTCTCCTCCCACACCTGCTCCTGAGGCATCAGTTATGACAATAAATTGACTTCCCAGATCTAGAACTTTGAATATTGGGGCAGTTATCAATCTTTCTTTCAATTGGTCAAATGTCTTTTGACATTCAACCATCCAATCAAAATGCTTTCCTTTTCTCTAAAGCAAAGTGTTTGGGCTTGCAATCTTAGAAAAGTTCAAAATAAATTTCCTATAATATCTTTTTAACCCCATGAAGCTGTGCACTTCATGCACATTCTTTAGCACAAGCCACTCAAGTATAGATTTTATCTTTGTACGGTCGACACATATTCCTTCAGCTGAAATAATATGCCCTAAGTACTGTATCTCTTTCTGAAATAAAGTGCACTTAGAAAGTTTCCCAAACAATTTATGTTCTCTCAGCCGTTGCAAAACTATCCACAGATGTTACAAGTGCTCTTTCTCATTCTTAGAGTAAACAAGAATGTCATCTAGAAACACTATAACAAATTTATCCAAGCAATCTCAAAAAATACTATTCATCAAATGCATGAATATAGCAGGAGCATTTGTAAGTCCAAAAGATAAAACTATGAACTCATAATGCCCATATCTTGTTCTAAAAGCTGCCTTATGAATGTCCTCATCTTTTATTCTTAGCTGATGGTATCCATATCACAAATTGATCTTAGAAAATAATGTTGTGTCATGCATCTGATCAAAAAGATCATCAATACACAGTAGAGGATACTTATACTTTATCATTGCTTTGTTAAGCATACAATAGTCTATACATAGATGCAAGGTTCCATCCTTCTTTTTGACAAAGATCATTGGGGCTCCCCAAGAAGAAACACTAAGTCTAATCAATCCTTTAGCCAACAGTTCCTGAAGCTGGGCTTTCAATTCCATCAACTCCATAATAGTCATACGATACGAGGCTTTTGAAATCAGTTCAAATCTTGGTATTATATCAATTGAGAAATCAAAAGCTCTCTTTGGAGGTAATCCTGGAAGTTCATCTGGGAAAACATCCTGAAAATCTCTAAGGAAAGGATAGTTCTCCAAAGATAAACTTTGTTTACTAGGATTTTCTTCTACTTGCTCCATTTTAACTGCAAAAAGTTTACAACCTTTTCACCTAGCTTTCTTCAATTGCATAGCAGAGATTGGTCTAATCTTAACTTCTCTCTAAGTGCCTTACAAAAATACTTTGTTTCCTACATCATCTAGACACTCCACTATTTTTACAAAATAGCCAACATTGGCCCTATGCCTCCATAGCCAATTTATTCCTGAGATAACATCATAGGAACCTAGGGGGACTACAAAGAAATTCACCTTCATCAAAAAACTAGGAAGATCAATCTTAGCTTCAAACAGACATTGCTCTACCTGAGCTCTAGTCTAGTTAGCATATTCTACTGACCAAGGTTTAGCCATAAATCCAACTCTTCTAGAAAATTTACTTAATAATTTTGGAGAAACAAAACTTTCAATTTCTCTAGTATAAATTAAAATAGAAATAGGAACTCCAAACAAAGTACTTGTTGTCTCAATGGGAGTAATTTGGTACTCTTCCTGGTAATTATCCAAAGATGCATGGATCCTTTGTTGAAAAGCTACTTGCTGAGTGGGTAAAACATTACCACACTGTAGAACTCCTTGGTTATTAGTTGGGCATTGATTTGCATAATGATCTCCACCACAAGTGAAACATCCTCCAGGAGGTCCTCGCTTCTCAACATGTTTACTTGAATTATTATCATTCCTTCAAACATTACCACTGTTATTCTTCTCATTCCTGGGTCCTCTCCTATTATTTATGGAACCCTGGTTTCTTTTCTTAGCCACATTTGGCTTGCCATTCCTTTTCTTCAAAGGCTGTGAAGTTGGTGTCTTATTAAACCTCTTGCGATTCTTCTCACGGTATCTAGAAATTGACTTCAATTTTTGCTCTTGCTAGATTGTCTTCTCCAAAACTTGGTCCATAGTAGAAGGGCCATGCACATCCACTTCTCCACCTATCTGGGCATTAAGACCCATGATAAATTTCTTGATCATGAACCTTTCATCTTTGTGATATTGAGGCACATACTTGAGGAGACCGGTGAACTTTTCCCAATATTCGACCACTGACATATCCCCTTATCTTAGATTCTAAAAATTTGTTAGCTTTTAGTCAGAGAAAAGCTGCGGTAACCACCTTTGGTGAAATAAGACCACAAATTGATCCCAAGTTAAGCTCAAATAACTTAACCCCAATTCCATCTTCTTATTCATCCACCACATGGATGCTTCTCCGCCGGTTGAAAAGCACCCCATACTACCTTGGTTATCTCAGAGTAATTTCGGATCTCAAAATACTTTTCCATCTCTATCAACTAAGCTTTAGCAACATCACCACTTTTGATTCCATAGAACTTGTGCGGTGTGATTTTCTTCATATCTCTAGATAATTCAGAGGCAAGTCTACTTCTCTTCTCTTCTTGAGCCTTAGTTTTATCAACATTCTCTCTTGACTCACTATGAATATTGGATTCATGGGCATATTCATCACTCCTTGATGTGAATCCTCATGTCCTACTTCGGATTTACCTTGATCCCTAACCTCATATTCCAAGTTTTCAAGCCTATCCTTGGTTTCATTCAGCATGGTCAATATATGATCTAGCTTAGCCATAGGGTTTTCAGAAGGATTCGTCTCTCCTTGACTATCCTCAAGAGTTGTTCAAGTTCGAACCATGATGATACTCTCTATCACACATGATATTTGTATCAAATTATAAATTGGAATTTAGAATAATGCATGTCATTAATTCAAAATTTAAAATCCAACAATAAAATCCATTCACAAAAACTCAAATGGCAAACAATCTCATCTTCATTATAGTTTATACGGGTATAATTACATCCTTATTTAGTTAATTAATGTGAGAAGACTACATGTCATTGTTGGTTAATGGATATTCCTCAGGTTCCTCTTCCCCATTGAAATCGAATAAAATAAACTTAGAGGGTGGATGTACCCACAGGTACTCCTCCATCACCTCTTTTCCTAAAATAGGAGCATCATGACCATATTCAAATGGCATGTCACGACTAGCAGATGATTTACTTGGTTTAACTACACAAGTAGGAACAATAGGATTCTTGG